>OY992536.1:85686099-86286099 GCA_963921195.1 Pegoplata infirma | reverse complement strand
TTTTTTCAAATCATCGTCCTTTTTCCCCAAAAACCCGAAACTTTGACCTCAAAGCGGCACGGGTTAAAGTTATTAGATTTTCCTGAAATTTTTATACAATCATTTTTAGACGCAATTACACAATATTCCGACCCGCGCATTTTGAAATTCGAAAATTTAATTTTTAAGTGCCACTCTAATGAACATATCTGAAAATGTCTGATCATATATGCCACACGCAGAGAAAAAATATGGTTGCGACATGATCGCAGCAACTATACTATTATCTCTAAACCCAGTTATGATTGCAGCAATCAAGTTATTGTTTTTAAAACTGTATTTAATCATTTATATGGTTGTTTTAGACATTTAATGGTCTCTTCAATCATGATAAAATAATTGCAATATCCAAAAGTACAATATGGTTGTTGTAACAATGTTATAGTTAATTATATTCTCGACACACCAAAAATTTGAACATAACATGATTATAACAATCATTAGATAATCACAACTTAATGAAAATTGATTTTTGCAAACATTGTCAGGTTTATTCATCAGTTTAGTGTTTTGCCAGCAAGCAGTTAGTCGCAAAGACGCCACTTACAATTAGTACTTTAAAAAATTTAAGGCAATTTGAGTTAAAAAATTGGATCAACGCAGAAGGAAATGAAATACAAAAAGCTACTTTATATAATTTATTTATTGTGCAGTTTAAAAATAACTTTCTATTTTAAATAAAAACTTCAAATCGAAAATATTAAAGTGTTTTTTGTGCATTTTTTGTTTACTGAATGTGTTATAATTGCTGAAAATAATTTTAATTTTGTAACAAATACGTTATGATTGCAGCAAATATGTTATGATTTTGTCAATAACTTAATGATTTATACAATCATTCAATGTTAGCTGACAAAAATGTTATAGTTGATGAAATTTTTTAGAAAATGCCATAAGTTTATTGCACATCATTGATGTAAAACGCAGGTTGCCACTAAATTGAACCAAAATTAATAAAAATGGTTTCATATTTATAAAAACAACATTTAAAAACAAAAAATAAATTATTGGTGTGAACTTTATCAAAAAAAAAAGTAATGAAGAATTTCTATAAACGTGTGGTATTAAAGCATAATATATTTTCTCAATTAAAAAAAAATATATGTGTAATAAACTGGAATCATATTATGATAATTATATAACATTTAAGCCATTATTGCCGCAATCATATAATGATTAATATTCCTTGTTGCCTTCAATCATATTAACATTATTGCTACAATCATATTTCCAACCATAATATGACGCTCTTAAATCATGATCACCGCAACCATGTTTTTTTTCTGCGTGCATATATACCAGATAGACTCAATTTACGGATCAAAACATATCTGAAGCAGATATGAATATATATGGAGTAGATCTGATTATATCCATTTAGATATGATCCATATATGTTTTTATCAAAGGAGATATGTTTTGATATAATTATTTTTTTACAAGGGTACTCTTCACATTTAAATTTTAGTGTTTATTAATTCCTTATCCTAAAATACACATTACAAATTTGACTTATTTTCAACAGTATATATATTTATAACGTGAATTCAAAAATCATGTTCATGAAAACAATAAAATTTTTGTTTAACCCAATACCCATTCTAAATAAACACAATGCTGAATGGAAAAACCACTGTTGATAAAAATAAAATTTTTAATTCAATTTTAAATTTATTTTACAAATACTACTGACGAATATTTGTAGTAAAATTGTTGAATAAAACCAAATTAAGTATAAATTCATAGAGTCCTTTGTTCTTAAAACAATGAAATTTTATTTATGAATGAATAAATAAAATTTACTACAAGATTAAAATAAATATTTTTAATATGAAATAAACAGTTCTTGAAATAATAAATTCTCATTCAATTTTTTACATCAACTCAATAGGAAGAAAAACAGATTATCAAAACCGAATGCATTTAAAACCACACACAAATATTTGTATTGTTTTCTAAATAAAAAGAAAAATTACTATGTAAATCGTCTTTTATTTTAAAGTCCATAAAAAAAAATTAAATGTCGATTATAAAAAACCACAATACTATTATTAGAAAAGATTGGGATTCCCGATTCTAAGGGAAATTTGAAATATATGGCAGCTCAGAAAAAAAAAACAAACAAAAAAACCTGTCAAAATTTATTTTAGTGGTGTTTTTGTCCATCCGAATTAGTGTTTATAAAAAACCGACATTTTGGAAAACCGGTTTCTCGGTTAACCGAAAATCAGCTTTTTCGGTTAACCGGTTTTCTCGGTTAAACTGGAATAAAAAAACCGGTTAACCGGTTTTTTTTCTTTAACTGAAAAAACCAAAAAATACTTGAAAATATCTGATTTTTATTAAAAAAATAAAGCGAATATAGCTTAGGTTAACATATTTGTTTCTTTCAGCAAGGTTTGCAACTATTACGCTATAAAAAAGCGATATTTAAATAATGTTCTTTAATTGACCATATTCACTAGAACTTCAATTAAATTTGTATTGGTGTTATTTAGATAAATACATTTGTTCGTTATAAGTAAATTGCAGTTCCGAATTTTATTTTTATTTTCTTTTATTGACATTTTCGCCATTAACAGGGATTTTAGTATCTGGTTAACAGTCACTTATTAAGTTTTCATGAAATGTTCAAAAAAACGCTGACAACGGTGAGTATTTCAAATTTTTATCAGTTTCGGAAAAAAATTCCTATTTAGAAAATAATTTCTTGAAGACCAAAAATATTTTAGACGTTCTTTCTCGCGGATTTTTAATGTGTTTTCAACGAAATTTTGAAAATATCATAAAAAAATAAGTGTAAACCCATAATATTTGCAAAAATATTCCGTTTTGAATGTATTTAAAAAACCGGTTAACCGACAGAAAAAAACCGGTTTTCGGTGCACCGGAAATCTTCAATTCCGGTTAACCGGTTTGCAAAAAAACCGAAAATTTAGGAAAAAACCGGTTTTTCGGTTAACCGGTTAACCGGTTTATAAACACTAATCCGAATATAAATATTTCATACAAATTTTGTTCTATATACGCTTAGCTAAGACATAAAATTTAAAAGTGCTTAAAAATTAAGCACTTATAAAAATGATACCAAGTTTCTAAATTTGTTATCTTTTTAAATTATCTACGTCTATTTTAAATGTCAACAAAAAAATATTTTCATTTGTTTTATTTTTTTTTTAATTTTTTTTTTTTTTAATAAAAAAAAAACTGAAACGGAAACAATCAATTTTATCAATTTTCAAGTTCCAATAAGTTTTAAGGACATCACCATCGGGTTAAAAAACAGGAAAGGGAAAATTAAAGGCTAGCAGCTAACAATGGCTGCTGGAAGGAAGCTTTTGGGTCACCAGACGACTACACAATAAAAATCTTGTTTCTTTACTTTGTGATGAAAAGAGCACATGAAATAAATATAAATTTTAAAAATATTTAATCATCCTCAAGGTTTGAGGCATTTTTTTCTTAAAAATTAAGATAAGGTTCTGACAAACAGTACATTCAGAGGTCCACAGAAAAAAAAAACTAAAGTTAGTACCATAAAGATGATGGGGGTTTGGGTATGCATATAGTCTTGCTGAATTTTGGCATAAATATGTTTTAGGGTCTTAGGCAGGTAAAGTTAGGTAAGCGGGAAAAATCCCACCGAAGGGAAACAATTTTCTCTTTGCAAAAATGACATCATCTCTTAGAAAGTTCCCATTTTTTTGACCTTGACGTGGATTTGTGGATGCAAATTTCTTTCCTGCACGCACCTTTCCTGGGTGTGGTCATAAAAATAATAATGATAAAATTGTCTTTAAAACTATAACAATAAATGTGAGGGGGAATTTTTGTATTTATTTTTAAATTTCTTTATTTTTTACCAAACGTCTTATTTTTATTTTCATTTTTGACACAAACAAAAAGTAATGCCAAGTTAGCTTAGTTAAGCGGAGATGTCGTTTTTGTCGAAGCAGTTTATCTAAGCGTTCATAGGAATCGACTAAAACACCACTTTTGTAGAAATCAAAGACTAACAAGACTTCCAACTCATTTTGTTTTGCTGTCAGAAGACCTAACTCTTTGTATGTATTGGAGTTAGGTCCTCTTTAGTATTGGTGCGCCTAACTTTTTTCACCACAGACCAAAAATATTTTCACCATACACAGAGTTACTTTTGTTTTTAGATATTTTTTTTTTTACAATTTGTTCATTAAAAAAAGTTAGCAACCATTTATAAACATTAAACATAAGTGTTCAAGGTGGTAGTACCCGCATAAATGCATATTGCAATTAAAAAAACAAAAAAAAAGAAATGTAATTTAATAAACAAATATCAACTCTGAATTCGTTTTTGAAATTTACCACAACTATTTCACCAACAAATAATGAGAAATGTCAATTAAAAAAATATTAAAACTAATCTTTTTGTGCAAAAAATCTACATTTTTCAATAACTATTTTCAATATAGTAGTTTAAAAGCTCATACCGAAGAAGAAGCCAGTGACAAAGAATGCTGAGAAGAAGACTGTTATTAAGAATTTTGTTAAGCAACTTTCCCGACCCAAAATGCATCCAAATGAAAAAACGTTTGAAGGTGGATCAATTTACTCGACCTCTCCTGTGCTAAAAAATGTTTTTTTTTGGGAACGTTGGAAGACCTATACCGCTTTAACCAATGTTAAAGAAAACGATAATGCCACTTCGGTAAAGTAATTATCGCTACCAGTACCATGACCAATGAATCGCTATGAAATCTGCAAAATTGGACCGCGCAATCTAATTTTATAAGATATGACACCTATAAAATCAATTGGCTTCACACTTAGGAAGTGCTTTAAAGATTATTTCTAAAGAAAAATAAATCTCGGTTTAATACATATTTACATAAAGAAACGAACTGGTATTTTTTATTGCAATATTTGCGATTTATTTAGGTTTTCTATATAATTGTACATATATTTTGTTTCTAATGATTTTTTTTTTCTATTAAAAAGTCTGATTCTGATTCTGAGACATTTTTTTATACAGAAAAAGTCTCAAATCCTCAGACATTTTTTCTATAGAAAAAGTCTCAGATTCTGAGACGTTTTTTCTATAGAAAAAGTCTCAGATTCTGAGACATTTTTTCTATAGAAAAAGTCTCAGATCCTCAGACATTTTTTCTATAGAAAAAATCTCAGATCCTCAGACATTTTTTCTATAGAAAAAATCTCAGATTCTGAGACATTTTTTCTCTAGGAAAAGTCTCAGATTCTGAGACATTTTTTCTATAGGAAAAGTCTCAGATTCTGAGACATTTTTTCTATAGAAAAAGTCTCAGATTCTGAGACATTTTTTCTACAGAAAAAGTCTCAGATTCTGAGACATTTTTTCTATAGAAAAAGTCTCAGATTCTGAGACATTTTTTCTATAGAAAAAGTCTCAGATTCTGAGACATTTTTTCTATAGAAAAAGTCTCAGATTCTGAGACATTTTTTCTATAGAAAAAGTCTCAGATTCTGAGACCTTTTTTCTATAGAAAAAGTCTTAGATTCTGAGACATTTTTTCTATAGAAAAAGTCTCAGATTCTGATACATTTTTTCTATAGAAAAAGTCTCAGATTCTGAGACATTTTTTCTATAGAAAAAGTCTCAGATTCTGAGACATTTTTTCTATAGAAAAAGTCTCAGAGACATTTTTGTCAAAAGATTCTGAGACATTTTTTCTATAGAAAAAGTCTCAGATTCTGAGACATTTTTTCTATAGAAAAAGTCTCAGATTCTGAGACATTTTTTCTATAGAAAAAGTCTCAGATTCTGAGACATTTTTTCTATAGAAAAAGTCTCAGATTCTGAGACATTTTTTCTATAGAAAAAGTCTCAGATTCTGAGACATTTTTTCTATAGAAAAAGTCTCAGATTCTGAGACATTTTTTCTATAGAAAAAGTCTCAGATTCTGAGACATTTTTTCTATAGAAAAAGTCTCAGATTCTGAGACACTTTTTCTATAGAAAAAGTCTCAGATTCTGAGACAGTTTTTCTATAGAAAAAGTCTCAGATTCTGAGACAGTTTTTCTATAGAAAAAGTCTCAGATTCTGAGACAGTTTTTCTATAGAAAAAGTCTCAGATTCTGAGACAGTTTTTCTATAGAAAAAGTCTCAGATTCTGAGACAGTTTTTCTATAGAAAAAGTCTCAGATTCTGAGACAGTTTTTCTATAGAAAAAGTCTCAGATTCTGAGACAGTTTTTCTATAGAAAAAGTCTCAGATTCTGAGACAGTTTTTCTATAGAAAAAGTCTCAGATTCTGAGACAGTTTTTCTATAGAAAAAGTCTCAGATTCTGAGACAGTTTTTCTATAGAAAAAGTCTCAGATTCTAAGACAGTTTTTCTATAGAAAAAGTCTCAGATTCTGAGACAGTTTTTCTATAGAAAAAGTCTCAGATTCTGAGACAGTTTTTCTATAGAAAAAGTCTCAGATTCTGAGACAGTTTTTCTATAGAAAAAGTCTCAGATTCTGAGACAGTTTTTCTATAGAAAAAGTCTCAGATTCTGAGACAGTTTTTCTATAGAAAAAGTCTCAGATTCTGAGACAGTTTTTCTATAGAAAAAGTCTCAGATTCTGAGACAGTTTTTCTATAGAAAAAGTCTCAGATTCTGAGACAGTTTTTCTATAGAAAAAGTCTCAGATTCTGAGACAGTTTTTCTATAGAAAAAGTCTCAGATTCTGAGACGTTTTTTCTATAGCAAAAGTCTCAGATTCTGAGACATTTTTTACAAAGAAAAAGTCTCAGATTCTGAGACAGTTTTTCTATAGAAAAAGTCTTAGATTCTGAGACAGTTTTTCTATAGAAAAAGTCTCAGATTCTGAGACAGTTTTTCTATAGAAAAAGTCTCAGATTCTGAGACAGTTTTTCTATAGAAAAAGTCTCAGATTCTGAGACAGTTTTTCTATAGAAAAAGTCTCAGATTCTGAGACAGTTTTTCTATAGAAAAAGTCTCAGATTCTGAGACAGTTTTTCTATAGAAAAAGTCTCAGATTCTGAGACAGTTTTTCTATAGAAAAAGTCTCAGATTCTGAGACAGTTTTTCTATAGAAAAAGTCTCAGATTCTGAGACAGTTTTTTTATAGAAAAAGTCTCAGATTCTGAGACAGTTTTTCTATAGAAAAAGTCTCAGATTCTGAGACAGTTTTTCTATAGAAAAAGTCTCAGATTCTGAGACAGTTTTTACAAAGGAAAAGTCTCAGATTCTAGACATTTTTTTTATAGAAATTCTGAGATTCCGAGTCATTTTTGCAGTAGAAAAAGTCTGAGATTCTTAGACATTTTTCTATAGAAAAAGTCTCAGCGTCTGAGACATTGTTTCAATTATAGAAAATCTCAGACTCTGAGACATTTTTCGTATAAAATATTCTTAGATTTGGATATTGTTCTATGGAAACTTGTTTAGACTTCCCGAAAAGCGGGTACAACCACACAATTTTGCAAAGCTGATCTTACATCAGGATCCTCGTTTTCTTGCCCTTAAGCTTATATTGCTCAAAGTACTATCCCAGCAGAAATAAATCGAGATTTTGGCGACACAGCATCTGTTTATAGCATACCGTAGCGCATCCAAAGAGCGCTCTTAGGGATGCAGTAAAGGAAGGGGAAAAAATTTAATTTTTTTTTTAAAGATTTTTTATATAAAACTTATAATGTGTAATTATTTTTTGATAAAATTTCACACTTGCTTTCCTTTTTAATATTTTTAACACTTTTTGAATAAAAAAACATGAGTTTTAGACAAAGACACATGATTTGACTGCATCATTATTGCGCATTAATCAGCGCTGCAAAGAGCGCTTCAATCATAGCATCTTTGACCGCTGTTCCCAAAAAAAATCCCATAAAAAATGTGAAAATGAAAATTTCCGATATTTTTTTGATGTTCACTTCCGATTTTTTTTTTCATTTTGTTTCACATAAATAAAGTTTTGTAAAGTAAAACGAATGAATTTTTTTGTTATATTTTTTTAAATTTTAGTTATTTGATTTCAACTTTGAATTTACAGCATCTTTATTCTGCTTAAATCAGCTCTACAAAGATACATGAATTCACTGCATCTTTAATCTGCTTAAATCAGCGCTAAAAAGATACATGAATTTACAGCATCTTTATTCTGCTTAAATCAGCGCTTTAAAGACACGTGATTTCAGTGCATCTAAAGAGCGCTGTTTCTATGTATCCAACTAGCGCTCTAAAGTGGGACATCGCCTTAGGGAATCATGCATGAATTCAGCGCAATTGGATGCGCTCCTTTACTCAAGTTCCCCTTCCAAAAGCTGCAGAACGTTCAGCAAAATTTCTGCTGGGATGTCTTTCGAAGAATTATTGGCAGTACGGAAAAACAGAACTCTACAGAAAAATAGGCAACTAAAAGATACAAACGAAACAAAAACATTAGAATCTTAACACAAAGAAAATCAGCAATAACTACCTTTAATTATGTTACTATTCCTTGTATAATGTTCCATGCACATGCTTATATTTTCATCCCCTCATTTAACCGCAATCTGGAAAAAAAAATAATTGATCTTTTGTACGTTTTTGAGCCAAAAAAACACAATTTATTAATTTCAAATTAAATATATATTAGATTTTACTATACTTACCAAATTTCTTGTGCAAAAAAAAAAAAATCATCCCGAAATTCGATATTTTATCAAAAAAATAAATATTGTTTATTTTTTTTTTATATTTTGATTACAAAAGTCATATTTTTTTATTTCACCACACTTTCACAAGTGTGTTGAATACACAGCACCTGTATGTGTGATTTATTTTTTTGAGGTTATGTAGAGTCGGAGGTCTTGTTAGTCTTTGGTAGAAATTATAAATATTCACATATGAGGCATTCCACACCAAATGTCCAGCGGAAAAAAACATGAGTACCATAAATTTCTGAAAAGGTTGTATGCCTTTTATGAAACTAAGAAAATTGCGATTTTCGTTTTTTAATTTTTCGAAAACTGGGCTTTGGAGGCGTGGTCAAATATTGGAAAAATGGTCAAATTTGGGTCGAGTTGCCTTGTTAAAATATTTATCAAATTAAAACGGAATGCACCACAATCTAAAAAATTTACATTCTTGTATAGTTTTGTATGGGCTACCGACAAAAACTTTTTTTGGAAAATTTTCCGAACATGTTCTGAAACTATATAAATATTGTTTATTTTTTTTTATATTTTGATTACAAAAGTCATATTTTTTTATTTCACCACACTTTCACAAGTGTGTTGAATACACAGCACCTGTATGTGTGATTTATTTTTTTGAGGTTATGTAGAGTCGGAGGTCTTGTTAGTCTTTGGTAGAAATTATAAATATTCACATATGAGGCATTCCACACCAAATGTCCAGCGGAAAAAAAACATGAGTACCGTAAATTTCTGAAAAGGTTGTATGCCTTTTATGAAACTAAGAAAATTGCGATTTTGGTTTTTTAATTTTTCGAAAACTGGGCTTTGGAGGCGTGGTCAAATATTGGAAAAATGGTCAAATTTGGGTCGAGTTGCCTTGTTAAAATATTTATCAAATTAAAACGGAATGCACCACAATCTAAAAAATTTACATTCTTGTATAGTTTTGTATGGGCTATCGACAAAAAATTTTTTTGGAAAATTTTCCGAACATGTTCTGAAACTTTTCATTTTTGTAAAAAAGTCAATTTATCAAAACCCCTTCCACTTTTTTTTTAAGTTTAGATGTTTGTCTATCCACACATAAAAAATCGGACATGTGTTTTTCGTTCTTTTTGAGAAAATCATATTTGAATTTTGAATTTCATAACAATTTAGTAATATGCATGTATTTTCTAGTTTCAACATAGCGAATGAGTAACATTAATGCAAATATTTAATACCTATCCGCACACTCAAAAAATTATGCCATTAACTGTTTGTAGTTTATTTAAAAAATTTTATGTTTTGTTGTTTTTAAAAGAAATGCCATTTGTTCAATGTTTAGTTTTTTTAAATTACTATTTCTGTTCTTTGTTTCAAAAACAACAACATAAAAAATAAAGACTTTCATTAGCATTCAATTTTTAAAGTCATTTATATTTTTCTGGAAGTAGAAGTAAGGGATTTTTCTACAATTTTTAATGATTTGTGTACGTTATTTTATACCTTCCAACCACAGTATGGGGGTATACTCACTTTGTCATTCCGTTTGTAACGCATCGAAATATCGGTCGGGGACCCCACAAAGTATATATATTGTTGATGCATGATCGATTCTAAGACATTCTATGAATGTCCATTTGTCCGTCCATCCGTTAGTCCGTCTGTCTGTAGATAACACAATGCAGTCCAAAATAAAACAGCTAGACTCCTGAAGTTTGGCACAAATATGCCTCATGTTCATAGGCAGGCTAAGTTCGTGAATGAGCAAAATCGGGTCAGGGGGGAAAAGTTCCCCCTTGAAGAACTGAACCAACCTCTGAAAAAATACACTTTTTTACATGTTTTTTTGCATTTTTGTTGAATAAATGAAACATTTGGTATATTTATCGCGATGAAAAGGTGCTTTTAACGTCCCCCATTGACCCCATCACCCCCTTCCCACCCAAAAAAACGCTCCTGAAATTTTTATGAATTTAAAGTGAGTATACCCCCATGAAACTACAGTATGGGGGTATACTCACTTTGTCATTCCGTGTGTAACGCATCGAAATATCGGCCGGGGACCCCATAAAGTATATATATTATTGATCAGTGATCGATTCTAAGACATTATAGCGATGTCTGTCCATTAGTGTGGTTCATATATGGCACTTTTTTTTTTGAATTTTTGTATGGGGCACCCGGAATATATATTAAGCACCATGAAAAACTGACCCGTGATTTTTTTCAAATTTTTTCATTAACATTTAGGGGTCGCTACCAGGCCCTAAACTTTGGGTCATAAAAAAAAAATTTTCACACAATGAAAAAAAAAAAATTTCGTTTTTTTAAATTTTTTTTTTTATTATAATTTAACTTCATTAGCTTATTAACGGCAAAAGATTTCATTTTGGTGGGACAAGTTTTTCAGTTCCAAAATTGACCATGAAAAAAAATTGAGGCTGGTTGGGGTCTTACTCTAAAATTTTTTTAAATTTTTTTTTTTTTTAGTTTTGATAAGCTTACGCTATAGGTCTTTAGTCCCTCTTGATACTACATTCTTCGTAAAAATTTTTGTTCTTTCCGAAACATCATTAACATGCGGCGAAAATCAAACGGATATTAAAAAAAAAAACATATTTTCAATGTAAATTTTGGAAATTACATACTTTTCCGACCATATCGAATTTTTGTTTGCCGTTAATAAGCTGGATTAGCTTATCAAATTATAATTAAAAATTAAAAAAAAAAAATCGATTTTTTTCACCGTTTTTTTTTTTTTTTTTTTTTTTAATATCCGTTTGATTTTTGGCGCATGTTAATGATGTTTCGGAAAGAACAAAAATTTTTACAAAGAATGTATTATCAAGAGGGCCTAAAGACCTATAACGTAAGCTTATCAAAACTAAAAAAAAAAAAAATTTAAAAAAATTTTAGAGTAAGACCCCAACTGACCGGAACTGAAAAACTTGTCCCAACAAAATTAAATCTTTTGCCGTTAATAAGCTAATGAAGTTAAACTATAATAAAAAAAAAAATATAAAAAAAACGAAATTTTTTTTTTTCATTGTGTGAAATTTTTTCTTTTTATATCCGGTAGCGACCCCTAAACCTTAATATAAAAATTTGAAAAAAATCACGTGTCATTTTTTCACGGTGCTTAATATATATTCCGGGTGCCCAATTCAAAAATCCAACTTTTGTTTTTATGAACCACCCTACTGTCCATCCGTCTGTCCGTCTTTAGTTAACACGATGCAGTCCAAAATAAAAGAGCTAGGACCAGGGGAAAAAAGTTCCCCCTTGAAGAACTAAACCAACCTCCGAAAAATACCACTTTTTTACATGATGTTTTGTGTTTTTGTTTAACATATGCCACATTTTTATGCTACAAGAAATTCAAAAGCATTTGGACCCAGAGAGTTAGAAAATTCGTTTTTTTCGGTCCGCGCCCCTTTTATGGGCGTGGAATAATCTTTTTTTTTAAATAATGATAAACTTGTGTTTCTTTAGTGCAAAAAGCATATGAATGAATTTTTAAACACATAGTCGAGAGGAAATTTGACCCCCCCCCCCTCCCCCACAGGAAATACGCCCCTGCATTTTTTTTTTTGGTATGTTGGATGGTATAAAAGATTCGGCACAGCCGAATTTAACACTCTTATTTGTTTTTTTAATTGTTGACATTTTTTTAAAGAGAAGTCGTTAGTTTTTACCTACTTGTGTTGGTTATTTTTTTGGAGAATTGGAGAAAAAATTCAAAAATTATTTTATTTAGTGTGTGTTTAATTTTTCATTGATATTTTATTTATTTAAATTTTACCATTTTTTTTTTTTTTGGTAATTTCACCATATTTTTTGATAATTTTACAAGGTTATTTTATCATTTTTCCACTAATTTTTTTATTAGCAAAATGGTTTTGCTAATATTACTAAAATTTTTGCAACGTTAAAAACTACAGCTTTTTTTGCTAATTTTAACCATTTTTTCTTGCTAGTTTTACAATATTTTTTTTGAGTGCAATAATTTATCATAATATACTTGAAAAGGGTAAAAAATGCATTTTTTTTACTGAAAAACTACGCAATCATAAAATCAATTTAACATTTTGTTTTACATATTTGCTAAAAATACCAAAAAAGGAGAAAAATTTTAATTCCCTTTAAAAACCGCAATACAAAAAATGTATTTTTTTTCTCGCATTTATCCACGTTTTATATTATTTACACATTTATTAACATGTATGAAACCTGGTCAACGTATTTTTAAGTTCACAAAGATATTTTATGACAAACAAAATAACAATAACAATATTATCAACAACAACAACAACCCACATACCTGTAGCATACTTGAATCCATGTTATCCAAAGGATAACCACCATAACTTCCTCTTTGTGCGGTATATACAAGTTTTGTAACACACAATAATGTTAATACTGGACACAGCCACGTTGTGGATTTCATAGTGCTGCAAAAAGAACAAAATAAAAGAACAGAAGGCCATGACAAAATGGTGCAACTTAATAAACTGGTAAATTTTTATACAGAATAATGCATGTAAAAATATTTTTAAAACATAAAAAATGCATGTATATTAAAAAAAGAATTAAATTTTTAAACAAATATTTATTTTACGACAACATGTACTTTTAAGTGTGTTAATATCGTTACATGAAATGGTTTTGCCAAACATTTAATTTTAATCGAATTTTTATATGATTTATTACACCGTCCGACAACAATTAAAAAAGTCGTTAAACACGAACTGGATAATATACGTTGGAAACTAGACTAAATGTAGTAAAACTGCATTTACAGTTTTTCATTTCGTGATCCTGTTAAAAGGACTTCACAGTTTAAGAGGATTAAATTTTATAAAATATTTTTTTAATATTTGTACTTTTCCTAGGATGCTACTATTGATAGCAAATGAAAGAAGAGGATCTCCCCTAATTTTCCTATTTTATTATTGTTACATGTCAGGAAAAAGGAGGTAAGTTACGTTTATTCAAAAATGTGTTCTTCAATATCATTAAAAATGATTATCAAAATATTTTGATATAGTTTTCAAATGACTTTATTCACATCCTTTTATCCTGATATGGGAAAATATAAAAATGGAAAAATTAGGGGAGATCCTCCTTTTTCATATGCCGTCATCAGTGTCATCCTAGGACAATTTCAAATATTTCAAAAATTTTTTACAAAATGTATCCTTTAAAATTTTGAAGTCCTTTTAAAAGGAAACAGGATCACGAAATGAAAAACTGTAAATGTAGTTTTACTCCATTTGATCTCTACTTTCAGACGTATATAATCCGGTTCATGTTTAATATTTACTGTCGGAGGGTGTTATGGTGCTGATGTCTTCACCCAATTCAAGAAACTTTAATGAAGTTCAAAAAAATTTTTTTTATACCCTCCACTCTAGTGATAGAGGGTACATATAAGTTTGTCATTCTGTTTGTAACACCTCGAAATATTGGTCTAGGACCCCATAAAGTATATGTATTCATGATCCTCTATCGATTTAAAGACGATCTAGCTATGTACGTCCGTCCGTTTGTCTGACTGTCTGTTGAAAACACGCTAACTTTTGAAAGACTTTACGGAGGCTCCTGAAGTTTGGCATATATGTTGGGCATTTACCTGATCAGGTTGGTATTGTAATCCAGCGAAATCGGTATAGTGGTTCATAAGTTACGAGCAAAAGACTGAATATCGGCAAGGGGTTTTCGTGAATTTATGAGATAAAAAACACGCTAACTTTCGAAAAACAATTCTGAGGAGGCTGAAACTTTGCAAATATATTTGTCGTTCCCCTGGCCTGGGGATTATTAAACTATTAAATTATTAAATTAAATTTCAGCCCAATCGGTCTTGTGCAGTGATCGGCATCCATTGCACATTGATTCCGAACACATTCGGCTATACGCATGTATTCAACACCCCAGAAAAAATAAATCGAGATTTTGGCGACACAGCATCTTTTTAAAGCATACCGAAGCGCATCCAAAGAGCGCTCTTGAGGATGCAGTAAAAGTAAGGGGAACAAATTTTAATTTTTTCTTAAGATTTTTTATATAAAACTTATAATATAAATTATTTTTCGATAAAAATTTACACTTGCTTTCCTTTTTAATATATTCAGCGCTTTTTGAATGAAAAACCATGAGTTTTGGACAAAGACATATGATTAGACTGCATCATTATTGCGCAATTATCGGCGCTGCAAAAAGTTCTTCAATCATAACATCTTTAACACATTTTGAATGATGATAATACATAGGTCAGATTTTAAAATATTTTTTTAGTTTTAATTCTGTTTTAATTTTTAAATTAATAAAAATTATTTATTATTCGACCTTTAAAATTCTATTTTTGAGAAAGATTATTCTAGCTCAAGGTCATATTTCTTTTACTAATCATTACGATGATATTGTCAAAGTAACAATTTTCAAGAAACTTTTTATAAAGTTGTTTGTTTTAAATGGATTGGTTTGGTCATTTTGCAAGACTTACTCGACACGTGTTTCGGAATTCGTCAAATTCCATTGTCCAGAGTATTTAGCCAATTGACAATCGTTTGTGGCAAAACATAAAGTCTTATATTCGTATGTAAATAGGCATAATGAGAAATGTACTAAATACACAACATAATACAGCTCTAAATTTAGTATTTAAAAAAAATTTGAGTACCTACACCATTTCCACTTTAATTTCAGAAAATAAATATTTTACCCAGCAAAAAAAGAGCTTACCATTCACTACAAAATTCACCACAACTTTTGAACCATATGTACTTCTTCTTCAACTGAAACATTGATGAATTTAATATGGGCGTGACACACAAAGTATGTTCTTTTTGATTTTGACCTTTTGGAAGCGCTTTTTTCATCACTTCTTTAGAAGTAAGTATTTCTTGGCATTTTGGGTGTGTTTATGTCATTTTTATTTGGTGATTTAGAACTTCTAAATTAGAAGTTTTTTTTCCGCTTTTTTTGTAAGATTGATTAAGAGAGTATTTTTTTGTAATATTTACACTAAAAACACTGTTCGATAGCAAAAACCTCCCAGTGAAATTTCTAACTTGTCCTTATATATATTGGTCACCTGCTTTCAAATCTACCGTTTAAATTTTTCTAGCACGTACCGTTTTTGAGATATTCGCTGTTAAAAAGTAAAAAATAAAACAATATTTTAGAACTTTTAGGTGTCCACTGTTACGCATTCTTACGTTGCTTCTACCACTTGATTTCATATTAAATGGACCTCCTGATTCCAACACTGCAATCCAAATTTTTCAAGCATGTTCTGTTTTTGAGATATTCGCGTTTGAAAATTAGTGTGATTTATAAAGAATATAAGTGCGCAACAGTGAAGTTTGAGTTTTTTTAACGCCAATATTTCAAAAACAGTACGCGATAGAAAAATTTGGATACCAGATTTGGAATAAAGATGACTTATTTTAACTAAATCGAATACTATTATGTTTGAGCAACTTAAGAATACGTTACAAAGGAGACCCAAATATTTCAATATTCAAACGCAAATATCTTTAAAACCTTACGTGATAGAAAAATTAATTTCATTGATAATCAAACGTATATTCTTCGAATTAAAAAAAGGAGTAATTATAAAGATCACAAAACTATAAAAATTCACGCCGAATCGATTAACCAGTTTGTTCTGACCACAAGCCTAAACCTCAATTTTCTAAAAAGCTTAAACAATTTTTAATAATGTGATGCACCAACATCCTCTTTACTTCGTAAATGTATTTATTTAATTTAGGAACAACTTTTTTCGATATAAGATATAAGTAGAATGGTAGTTAAACGTCAAAATGCTTGTATGAAATTTGAAAAATTTATCAATAATCGATTTTCGTCTTTTCGATTTTTTAAGCTCTAAATAAAGAGAAATGAAATGCCATTACCAAATTTTGTCACCATTTTTGCAAAACCTAAATCTATTCGAAGCTGGACGTAGAAAAAATTGCATACTTCGTGTATCACCCCCATTCTAAGTGTTTCTGTTGAAAAAGAAGTTCATATGCTGTGGTGATTTGATTTAATTTGATTTAGTTCCTAAGAACATATGAAAGAGGTACTTTTTAGTAAAGAACCGGTGAAAGATGTTTTTATTGTTATTTTGTAGCATTTTTGGAAGTGATTTTAAAAGTACTTCCTACGGAATATGAAGTTCGTCACCTATCGCTACTTTGTATGTAGTAAACCATTAATTCTTTTTGAACCACTTCGTTTATTTTTTGCTGGGTTATTACAAAAAATGTCCAATCATATTTTAAAAATTCCAATTTTATTTAAAAAGTTGTCCAATTATATTTTGAAAATTTCCAATTGAATTTCGGAAATTTCCATTTATAACCAAAAAACTTTTCAATTACATTTAAAAAATTTTATATTTCATAAATTCCCTTTTAATATTCAAAAATTTTAAATTATATTTTAAGATTTTCCAACTGTATTTCAGATATAGTCAATTTTATTTCAGATTTTCCAATTGTTTTTCAGAAATAGTTAAATGTGTTTCATCTTTATTCTGCTTAAATCAGCTCTAACAAGTGAGAGTGTTAAAATCTTGTATACTCTCCAACGTTTAAAAAAAAAAAAAAAAAAATTGCAGTGGCGTTTTTTTGGGGACGGGGCTTGTCGGGGGTCCTTGTGAACACCTTCTCTCTGGTCAAAAATGTTTACAAATTTAATTACTATGCTTTTTGTACAAAAGATAATCAATTTCATCATTATATAAAATATTTGCTAATATCCACGCCCACAAAAGGGGACGGACCAAAAAAAGCCATTTAAAATCCCCTGGGTCCAAGTCCAAGACTTTGACCTTTTTCAAGCATAAAAATGTTTCATTTGTTTAACAAAAATACAAAAAATCCTCTAAAAAGTTACCTTTTTTATTTGGTTGGTTTACTTCGTCAAGGGGGAACTTTTCCCCCCCTGGTCCGATTTTGCAAATCTCCGAACTTAACCAGCCTATGAATATAAGACATATGTGTGCCAAATTTTAGGAGTCTAGCACTTTTATTTTGGACTATATCGTGTCTTCCACAGACGGACGGATGGACAGACAGACGGACGGACGGACCGACGGACATCGCTAGAATGTCTTAGAATCGATCACTGATCAATAATATATATACTTTATGGGGTCCTAGACCTATATTTCGATCCGCGTTACACACGGAATGACAAAGTGAGTATACCCCCATACTGTAGTTGGTAAAAAGGTACATGAATTCACTGCATCTTTATAGCGCTTTTATCAGCGATCTAAAAAGACGTGATTTCAGAGCATCTTAAGAGCGCTTTTTCGTTGTATCCAACTAGCTCTCTAAAGTGTGACATCGCCTTAGAGAATCATGCATGAATTCAGCAGGTTTGGATGCGCTCCTTGACTCAAGTTTCCTTTCCAAAAGCTGCTGCCAGTTCAGCAAAATTTCTGCTGGGACGAATGTCAACAAAACTCACAACTTAGAGCATAAAAATACAACAACAAGCTGGTTGATGTCGCTTTGTTTAAGAAATATACTAACACATTCATATTTATATTCACACAACAATGCATTTGTAGACTCTCTTTCTGCCGACCACTGGTCTAGTGGTTCAAAAGTTATTAGCAAAACCGTGAATTTCAGATTAGTTTCACCTTAAATTTACGTGTTGACAACCCGTTCAACATATTTTAAAAACATAAGTTAATCACAAAAATATATTACAACATATTTTTGTCACTCAAAAATAATTTTAAAACTAAAAACAAAAAATACACTCGAAAAAAATTTTATACTCAAAAAAAATTTTACACTCCAAAAAAAATTGTAAATTATTTTTATTTTTTTTTTCAAAAATTACTAAAATAAAGTTGTTTTACACAAAATAAAATATTTCTAATCAAAAATGTTATTTTTCACGTTAGAAAATTTACTATCCCTTAAAAATGACATTGTGGAGGGTATTCATAGATTCGGCCAAGTCGAATTTGACTTCTCTACTTTTTATTTTTAAAATTTTATGTCTTGTTGTTTATTTTCTGGGATTTTTTTCTTAATTCACACCTCGGCCAAACCAACTTTATCCTCAAGTTGCGAACACTGTAAATGTTTTTCTTGTTTATGAATCTGGGGTGCCTTACTACTATGTATATTTCGACAAAAATCAAAATCTTCGCCAGAGCTGTATTTGAAAAAATCACTGCCAAACGTCAAAATTAATTTTATAATTTTCATATTTTTTGCGGATTTTTTCAATTCTTTCCTTAAAAAAAAATAAAAATTCCTGCTACACGTTTTTACATTTCAACTAACGCTATGTAAACACTAGAACCACATGACGGTTTATTTTCAAACGTTCGGTTTACTTTGCTGTCACAATTTGTTTCTGTCACCACAACTGATGTGAAAAAGATATAATTGTACTACTTATACACGCACATGGAATGCTTAACTTAAATTAACACAAATGCACTTACATTGAACTCCAAATAATATATCATCGATTTACAGTTTTTTTTTTCATTTAATTGTGCTAAAGGGGTAATAAAGAGGTACAATTTTTAAGTAATCAAAAAAAAAAATAATTAAGAATCCTACTTCATACATTAAACTTTAAAATTAATATAAAGATATCAAAACTTAAAAATTTAAAACTTTTTTATATCGAGAGCCTATTTTCATAGCCCTCTATCTAGAAAAACACAATTTTCAAGAGAGCCAAAAACTGTTTATTTCGCGTATTATTAGAGTATTTAAAATTCGATATTAAATCAACTACTGAATCTCACGTATAATTCGTTTAAAAAATTTTGCACTATTGGTGATTTTATGATAGATAGAGTGTTTTGTTTCTCAAAAATATTTTAAGTACATGAATAAAAATTTTTAGATAGAGGGTTTTTAATTTTAATAAAAATGAACTATGATTTCATTTACGACATCAATAAATTTTTTAACATGATTTATTAATGATAATGGCTTATAAAAAAAATTCCGAAATCGCGGCTTTGGCCCACAGGTGCTAATTTTTAAGACAAAAATTATTTTGTTACCAAATTCACCTCAAAATTTGACAAACTGTTGAGTATTTTATGTAAAAATATTAAAAAAAAAAAATCACGATTTTCGTTCACAGATGCTGATCAGCATCATCATTTTTAAAATTAAAATTTTGTTTCACAATCTACACATGGTATTTAAAATTTGAGCCATATTGCTCAAAAAAGTCAAACAAGAATTTTCAGCAAAAATTAGCGTCGGTGGACCAAAATCGTGGTTCTTGAATTTTGTTGACAAAATCATGTTCAGCATGCAAAAATTAGTATGAAATCAAGTATTGCAAGATGAAATTATTCCAAAAAATATTTATAAATTAATTATTTAAAAAGATATACGTCCTAATTCATAAAAAACAAAAGCGTTTTATAAATGGTTTATTAATCGAATTTCCATACAAAATTTGTTTTATAAACCTCTTATTAGCCTCTTTTAACTTTTATGAATTTAAAGGATAGAGTTTTGCATTTCGAAAAATTAATTGTGTAAGTTAGAGAATACCAAAAATGCAAATAAAATAGCAAAAAAAAATATGTTTGTTCTGAATTTTACACCATAGATGAGAGCCGTTTTACTGAATATTTTGCAATCAAAAATTAATTTTCGTGAAAATGGAAGATAGAGGGTTTTGTGAACTATCCCTACACAGAAAAAAGTATACTAAATTTAGATCGTCTTCGACGGTCATATTCTACGAGTTAATGACTACAAAAATGTATCTAGACTTTTTGTCGTACCTGTGGTATTAACAGAGTTATAAGCATTTTAAAATTCCGGGAATGCCAAAATTTGAATTCAAAATTTTGGTTCAATGGGGTCTGCAGATAGAGTTTCTGAATAACCGATAAATTTAGTAACCGCGGTTTCGGTTATAAAAAATTGAATAACCGATCGGTTTCGGTTATTTTCGGTTATCAGTAAAAATTAAATTCCGGTGGAAAAACTTTATTTTAAAATGGTTTTTTATTAGAATCGAATTCAGTTGAAATTCTTTTAAAAAGAATTCAGTTCATCATCCAAAGATCCAGTGGTTCCTCAATTTCAGAACTGGATATAAACATTTAAGTTATCTCAATAGTAAAGTTAACATTTCATATTAAAAAGATTTTAAATTTACCATTATAAACTGTATTTTTATTGAGACGAACAATATAAGTTAACTGAAAATTCAATTTTCTAAAATTTGTCTCCACTAGTTTGTTTTTTTTTTCGAATTGCGTAAACCTAAAATAACACTGTGGAACAAATTCAGGTTAGAAAAGGTTAAGTCGATTCTGAGATTGAGGGGTGAAAATAGAGGCTAAATTAGAAGACATGTATCGCGGCGTTTGTTTATGTTAGTTCGAATTTTTTTTAATCGACATTCGAACTTTGCAGTCAAATGCCGATTTTTAGCATATTGTTTATATGTTTTTTTGGCTATAACTCGTCGACCAATTGATATTTTTTCAGTCTGTAAAAACCAAATTATTGCTAGAGATTTTTCAGAAAATTTTTGTGGTGCTTATGAAGCAAAATGGTGGAAAAATATTTTTTTATGCTTTTTGAAAATAGCAGTGAAATTTCGCTTATGCAATCACAAAAGTTAATAATTAAATTTTTTTAACGAAAAACATAAAATATATTTGTTAATTTAATTTTAATTTTTTTTAAATGCAAAAAAAAACAAGTGAGAGCGTTAAATTCGGCCGTGCCGAATCTTTAATACCCTCCAACATGTCAAAATATCTAAAAAAAAAATCAGAGGCGTTAGGGGGCCTCTGTGGCGGTGCTGGGGGATAGCTTCCCTAACGCGATAAATGTTTACTAAATTATTTATTATGCTTTTTGAACTTTAGTTATACAATTTTCTCATAATTTTTATGTTTTTTTTTAATCCACGCCCGGCGGGACAAAAAAAACAATATTTTGTAGCCCCCGGGGTCTAATTGTATGACTTTTAACTTCTTCTGACATAAAAAGGTCTCATTTTTTTAACAAAAATTCAAAAAAGCTGTAAAAAAATTGAGTTTTTATAGATGTTTTTTAAGTTCTTTAAGGGAGAACTTTTTGCCCTTATCCGATTTTGCCCATTTCCCAACTTAACCGGCCTATGACCATGAGACACATTCGTGCCAATTTTCAGGAAAAGGGACACATTCGTGCCAATTTTCTTTTATTTTGGACTGAATCGTGTTTTATACAGACGGACGGACGGACGGACATTCAAAGAATGACTTATAATCGATCATAGATCAATAATATTTATACTTTATGGGGTCCCCGACCGATATTTCTATGCGTTACAACGGAATGACAAAGTGAGTATACCCCCATACTGTGGTTGGAGGGTATAAAAATATAAAAAAATCTATTCTATTAATGAAAGCGGTTAACCGAAAATATATGGGTCGGTTTCGGGTTCGGTTTTCGGCTTTAATAACCGCGGTTTCGGTTACGGTTTTAACCGAAACAGAAACTCTATCTGCATATGTGCAATGCTACGCTATTCCAATTTTTTTTTTTCAATGCTTTTTTTAAATGTCATCCCTTTTTCTTTATTTAGCTTGAATTTAAATAAATTCAATAAAAATTTTAAGATAAAATTTTTAAGATAAAAATTAAAATTAAGGAACTGCGTTTTGGAATTTATATGTGACGTATGAGTAATATTATCTTGTCACACAATAACAACAAAATAAATACTTATACGCACTGTTGTTTTTATTATTCTTAAATAACGTAAAGCAAATACATATCATAGAGTAAAGATGATCAGAGATTTTGATAGGCCCCTAAACAATAAGTCACTTTATATAAATTGGTTCTCTTAATGTTTAAGAGAGTTTTTACATGCAATAGCAAAGGCAACACTAAGAGAATCAACTTATAGAGAGAGCAAAATAAATGGTAACCAACCCACTGATACATATATTGAACCTATGGATCAGTGTTGCCAGAAAAATATTGAGTCATGCCCAAAATGGGAGGCCCTAATTTTTCAAATTGAAATCAACAAAAACCCGCAAAAAAATTTTAAAATTCCTTTATTTGGTTACAATTTTTTTATTTCTGAATAATTAAATCTTCCGATTAAAACTTTTTTACATAGTTTTCGAAAAAAAAATCTTTTAAAAATGTGTTGTTTGTAGTCTAAAATTAAAAAAAAAAAAAAAACAATCCTAAAAATTACTCAGATTTACAAATTTTTAAGGAACATTGTTAGGATGGGGTTTCTTTAAAAAAATCTGAGGTGGTTTATTTTAGATCAAAGTCATTTCTCCTTCACTAATAAAAACAATGATATTCCCATAAAATAATTTTCATACAAATTACACTTTGCTACAAAAAAACACAGGAGTAGGATTAATAGAAAAGACCACAAAACCGCGTATAATTCAGAAACTTTTTAACCGATTTTCAATTTTTGGACAGACGATATATTGAGCTTTCTGTGAGTGAATTGGTTCATGCACATAAGAAAGATATGTACTGATTTTTTCAAAAAACTCTAGTTTTTAGTTATATTTTGAAACTTTTTCGGGTTAATCGATTTTATCTGATATTTTTCGTCCAATATCTCTCATATTTATAAATTTACTCTTAAAGAAAATTTAATTTTGAATACGATTAGCTTTATCGAAAAAAAATTGACGGAGTTGCAATAATTTTTCTAAAAAAGAAAATAAAGATTTTGTATGAACACGCCGTTCAGATAACCCAGGCAAAAAACACCCATCATCATGGGAGATCGCACACCATAATATTAAAGGTTTCGACGCGCTGAATCCGAATTTGACCTTGAAATTATTCTATCGCATTCGTTTTTCGAGACAACAAGATATGTTAAATATCATAAAAACCTGTTGTGATAGAGAAATTTTAAGGTCATGACCTCTTATGATGATTTTTATTTTTTTTTTTGTCTGGGAAATCGGAACATCGATTTCCAGAAAAGTCTTAATTTTCTTTTTTATAGAAAAATTTGTACAACTATATCAATTCTTATTCAATTTCTGCAAGATTAAGCTCATCGTATTAAAAATTTAATTTCCTTGAAGAATAAATTTATAAATATAAAGAATGTTGAACGAACTATGACAGAAAAAAGTTGATAAACTCGAAAAAGTTTCAAAAAAATAACATAAAACTAGATGTTATTGAAAAAAATCAATACATTTCTTTTAATTTATGTATAGACCGATTTACATACGTGGAAAGCCCAACACTTTTTCTATCCAGAATAGTTAAATAATTTGGAATCGGTTGAAAAGTTTCTAAATTAGACTAGCTTTAGTGAAAAAAGTTTCAAAAAAACCTTTTTGACAATAACTCTAAAATTTGTGGGTGTCTGGCAAGTTTAATGGGCATTTTTATGATCTACTCGACATAACCAACAACCTATACTATGGCAAATCAAAGTATTTTTTTACTGTATCACAGTGTTATTTTTCTGTTAAAAAATTTATTTATGTTGGTAATTTTGCAAGACTAAGTCGACACGTGTTTCGAAATTTATCAGATTCCATTGTCAAGACTATTTAGCAAATACAAAAGGTGTAGTACCCCATATATGGTATTAACACCCGCAATAGCCCATTTATTTGAGCTTTACAATAACAACTAGCATATAGTATTATAATTATATGTAAATCATATCTTGCAAAAATGACTAACAGAAAAATAACACAGCGTGACGAAACTGACCACTATTTTAGAAAACAAGTGGTGTGGCCAACGTTTCTATATATTTGAGACATGCTGATTCCAATGGCGTACAGTGTTTTTCGATGTATGGTACAGTTTTCTTGCAACAAGTCATTAATGATTTGCTGATTTCGAGCCAGTTTTTTAACAAAAAAATTTGCAAAGTTAAAAACTTTTAAATTTTATGGCATGAAAAACATAGATATGACTTGTATCAATATTTATTATGCAAATTTGGTTTAAAGTTTTTCATCTTAAGCCCTTAAATTCGCAAACTTCTAAAATTTTTAGGTTTTCCTGAAATTAACCGCTAAATTGGTCTTTGATAAAAAACTTACTTTAAAAAAATTAAGAAATTCGCGAATTTAAGGGCTTAAGATGAAAAGTTTTGAACCAAATTTGCATAAGAAATATTGCTGCTAGTCACATCTTTGTTTTCCATACAATAAAATTTACAAATCATTAACTTTGGAAATTTTTTCTATTAAAAAACCAGCTGAAAACCAGAAAATATTTAATGAAATTTTGCAAGGCAACTGTACCACACATCGAAAAACGGAAATATATTGAAATGATGGTCGTAACTCTTGTTTATTTTTTTGTGTTCTGCAGCGTAATTTTTAAAAATTATGCTATGCGAATATCATAGCTTTTATCAGTAAAACAAATGAAAAATTACCTCGAGCTAGAATAAACCTACTTAAAATTTTATATTTTAAAGGTCGAATAAAACAATTTTTGTTTTTTAATAAAAATTAAACAGAATTTTAAAACTTTAATGTTTAATTTCATCATATTTTTTTTTTTAATTGAGGCTTTTAAGAATGGGATTAGAAATTTTTTTATTTGGCAACAATTTTTTCCCTCAGCGTACTCACAAATATCTGTCCCTAAACCAAAACTAAAATCCCCATTTTGGAAACAAATTCCCTTATCTGTCAACACTAGTAAAGATTACACCATCCGACAGCCAAAATTAAACATGAACCGGATGATATACGTCTGAAAGTAGAGATCAAATGGAGTAAAACTGCATTTACGGTTTTTCATTTCGTGATCCTGGTTCCTTTTAAAAGGACTTCAAATTTTTAAAGGATACATTTCGTAAAATATTTTTGAAATAATTCTGATTAATTTTTATTAATAAATAAAAATTGTTTTATTCGACCTTTAAAATATTATATTTTGTGAGGATGTTTATTCTGGCTCGAGGTCATTATTTTCTTTACTAATTAAAACCATGATATTCTCATAGCATAATTTTCAAGAAAATTATTTTTTTGTTTTAAATTTATTTATGTTGGTCATTTTTGCAAGACTTAATCGACACGTGTTTCGGAATTTGTCAAGATTCCATTGTCAAGATTATTTAGCAAAAATAGAAACGATATACTACAAAGTAGCAAACGAGTCTAATGACAAATCGTTTGTGCACAAACTAAAACATTAATACAAATTCGACTCTATCCACAATGTGAATTAGAAAGACGAAGAAATTGTACTATGTTAGTAAGTAACGATTGTCAATAACCAACAAAAATATTTAAAACATTTTACATACGATAGTCCATTGGACTACAACAATATGTTTTTTGTTGTTGTGAATGAAATTATACCATTATTAGCGCTATTCATCACTATGGCGTGCCAACCATTATGTTCAAATTCTGATTAATTTTTATTAATAAATAAAAATTGTTTTATTCGACCTTTAAAATATTATATTTTGTGAGGATGTTTATTCTGGCTCGAGGTCATTATTTTCTTTACTAATTAAAACCATGATATTCTCATAGCATAATTTTCAAGAAAATTATTTTTTTGTTTTAAATTTATTTATGTTGGTCATTTTTGCAAGACTTAATCGACACGTGTTTCGGAATTTGTCAAGATTCCATTGTCAAGATTATTTAGCAAAAATAGAAACGATATACTACAAAGTAGCAAACGAGTCTAATGACAAATCGTTTGTGCACAAACTAAAACATTAATACATATTCGACTCTATCCACAATGTGAATTAGAAAGACGAAGAAATTGTACTATGTTAGTAAGTAACGATTGTCAATAACCAACAAAAATATTTAAAACATTTTACATACGATAGTCCATTGGACTACATTTGTCATTAGACTCGTTTGCTACTTTGTAGTATATCGTTTCTATTTTTGCTAAATAATCTTGACAATGGAATCTTGACAAATTCCGAAACACGTGTCGATTAAGTCTTGCAAAAATGACCAACATAAATAAATTTAAAACAAAAAAATAATTTTCTTGAAAATTATGCTATGAGAATATCATGGTTTTAATTAGTAAAGAAAATAATGACCTCGACCCAGAATAAACATCCTCACAAAATATAATATTTTAAAGGTCGAATAAAACAATTTTTACTTATTAATAAAAATTAATCAGAATTTGAACATAATGGTTGGCACGCCATAGTGATGAATAGCCCTAATAATGGTATAATTTCATTCACAACAACAAAAAACATATTGTTGTAGTCCAATGGACTATCGTATGTAAAATGTTTTAAATATTTTTGTTGGTTATTGACAATCGTTACTTACTAACATAGTACAATTTCTTCGTCTTTCTAATTCATATTGTGGATAGAGTCGAATATGTATTAATGTTTTAGTTTGTGCACAAACGATTTGTCATTAGACTCGTTTGCTACTTTGTAGTATATCGTTTCTATTTTTGCTAAATAATCTTGACAATGGAATCTCGACAAATTCCGAAACACGTGTCGATTAAGTCTTGCAAAAATGACCAACATAAATAAATTTAAAACAAAAAAATTATTTTCTTGAAAATTATGCTATGAGAATATCATGGTTTTAATTAGTAAAGAAAATAATGACCTCGAGCCAGAATAAACATCCTCACAAAATATTTTTGAAATATTTGTACTCGTCTTAGGATGACACTGGTAATTTTAAATGAAAGAGGAGGATCTCCCCTAATGTTTCCATTTTTTATTTTGCCATATCAGGGTAAAAGGATGTGAATAAAATCATTTGAAAACTATATCTAAATATTTTGTTGAAAATTTTGATACTTGATATTTTTGAAATGATAAAAATTAGGGGAGATCCTCCTCTTTCATTTGCTATCAATACACAGTGGTAAATTCCGGCCAAAACCCTATAACTTCTTTAATTTTCTATGTAAACTTATAAAATGTTGTAGGTAGGTTAAGAATATAATAATAAACCAATTTCGCGAAAAAAAAAAATTTTTCCGCGAAATTTTTTTTTTTCGCGAAAAATTTTTTGTTGAAGGTGTTTTAAGATGTTGTGTCTTAATCATCAGTATTTCATCCATCTTCTTTTTTATGTGTTTTCCACAGCTCAAAAAGCTCTTTATTTGATATAAATGACCAAAATTTAAAAGGCTCTAACTGAAAGACTTGGTTAAACTTGGTACTGATGTTAATTAGTACTTACTTGGGAACCCCTATACTAATTTGTGGTATAGCGACTTAAGAGCAATTTTGAGCAAAAAGGTTTTTTTTGGGCTTTCCAAAGTTTGTATTTTTTATAATTTTTTTATTTTTTAGATTTATTTTCATCACCACTGTTTAAATTGATCCACGCACTCGAAATTACCGAAATGCATATGACATGTTAAAATAATGCTACATTTTCAAAATATATCAATTTCAAGGCAAAAAATTTTTTTTTTTAAGTTTACAGCCTACTTGGATTTCAAAGTTGCAAATCACAACTTTTAAATTTAAAAATAATAAATACAAATACTCAACTTTGCTTCGTTATAAAACCTAAACTAGTCAAGGGATTGGCACAAAATTTTGTAATCGCATGTTTTGAAGTGTTATTTGGCATCAATTTGGAAAAAAATAAAACAAATTTTTTTTTTTAGTTTTGGCCGGTTTTTTCCTCTGTGCAATAGTGGCATCCTAGGACTAGTACAAATATTAAAAAAATATTTTATAAAATGTAATCCTCCATAGCTTTGAAGTCCTTTTAGAAGGACACATGATCACGAAAAGAAAAACTGTAAATGCAGTTTTACTACATTTTGTCTCTAGTTTCAAACCTATAGTATCCATTTCGTGTTTAACAACTTTTTTTCATTTTTGTCGGATGGTGTTACGGTTGGTATTATCTAATCACAAAATAAAAATACTCAGATCCTAAGTTAATTATATTCAGAGTTGTCACTGCAATATTTTGAGACCTTTGACAGTTATATATAATACGTCGACAGCTTTAATATTATTTTTATTTTTATTAATTTTTCTATTTCAAAATAAACACATGAGACTTTCATATCATTCATTTGTACCTATTTATTATAGTCCATTAAATAATTCATGACCAATAGAGTGTCCCACTAATCAATGTTTTGTATTAATGGCAGCACAGTTTTCCTGTAGTTACACAGAGAAAAATTAATTTCCAACTGAATTTTTCAGTTGTATTAACTCAAAATTCGGTTGCTACCACTACATTATGATGTAAATAACGAATTTTATAGTTGTTTCAATTAAAAGACAGTTGTAATAACAATATATTGTTGTAACTACCGATATTTAGTTGTTTCAACCCTAATTCAAATGCATCCACCGATTTTTTGTTGCAACAACTGAATTTCAGTTGGAATTTAGCAAATTCGTTTTCTGTGTGTAACAACTCCATGCACAACAAATAAGGGACACACTTTTGTTCATGTATGCGTTATACCCTGCTTTTAAGTATTTTCAAATGTATTAGCAGGATTTTACAAGTGTCAACCACATGACCAGTAAACATAAAAATGTGTTTCTATGTTTTTTATGATTTAGAGCTCAGCATAAAAAATCTTTAGAGGATTATATTCATAACACTTCTTAGTATAATGTTTACTTGATATTATTTTATGATTATTACTTAACAAATATTTATAGAAATTGATGTTGATGGATATTTCTTTATATGTATTAAAATACTTATATTTAGAAACATTTTTTATCTTACAAATCATTTTTTATCATACAAACAACAATATATTGTGGGAGTTTTATGATAATAGTCTTTCTTGATTTTAGGTTCATTAATATAGTTTGTAATAATTTCCTGTGAACAAATTTTGGAAAAAATTAAAACGATTCTGCTAAATATTCTAGAATAAATGCTATTGATTCCAAGAAATCAGAAGATAAGATCGATCCTCAAATGAACAACGTATAGAAAATATTTAAAAAAAAAATGTATCAGTAACACATTTTGAATTTGAAACGAATTTCAATCAACAAAAACGCGGATTCAATCGATTTTTTAATTGAAATTCCTCCAATTAAGAAAATTTTTATACCAATCATCAAATTGTAGGTGAATGATTGAAAATTTTTGATTGAAAAAATGGCTTTTTTTAGAGGTTTGTTTAGTTCTTAAGAGGGGAACTTTTTTTCCCCTGATCCGATTTTGCCCATGTTCGAACTTAACCAGCCCAATACCATGAGACATATTCGTGCCAAATTTCAGGAGTCTAGCTCTTTTACTTTGGACTGTATCGTGTCTTCCACAGACGGACAGGCGGACAGACGGACAGACGGACAGACGGACAGACGGACAGACGGACAGACGGACAGACGGACAGACGGACAGACGGACAGACGGACGGACGGACAGACGGACATCGCTAGAATGTCTTAGAATGGATCACTGATCAATTATATATGGGGCATTCCATGTGAAATCGGACACTTTGAAAAACTTTTTTTTAGATTTTCCCAATTTGTTTAAATTTTTTAGTACCCTTCGAAAACTCCTTCGTGGTAAATTTTCAGATTTTTTTGATGACCCGTTCAAAAGATATCGAATTTTTAAAAATTGATAGTTTGTTCCTTTACTCAAACTTCTTTTAATCATAACTTCTTCAATAATGGTCCGAATTTCAAAATTTTTTTTTTCAAAATTTTTGTTTTTTACGTACTTTCTAAAAAAAAATCCCCAAAAATTCTTAAAAGCGATCTAGTATGCGATTTTTAAGTTTTAAAATTTAAATCTCATTTTTGAAAATGTTTGTACTCTTCGATTTTTTTGAAATTTTTTTGTGTAAAACTTCTATCAATTCTACAAATTTTTTGCCCAGGAAGATCGTGGGATAACAATTATTACTATTTTTTAAAATTTTTTGAAAAAATTTTATTGTAATTTTTCAATCTTAAAATCATTTCTACTGCTCCAATGGTGCGTCATAGAGGGGTCCTTTATAAGACCGACCCCCATTAATTTTTACGTCTTAACATTTCTTTGGAACAAACTAATATCCTATCTCCAATTTCTAAGGGGGCTCCCACACAAAACGACATTTTTTTAAATTTGTTCCAACCGCTCTAACTGCCCTAATAGTGCCCTTAGAGCAACAAAATGTATGACCGACCCACAATATTTTTTTAGTCCAAACATTTTCTCTGAACACACCTACCCTCTATCTTTAACTGTTAAGGCGGTCCCCATACAATTTTTTTTTTTTTTTTGTAAATTTGTTTTATTTAATCAGCTTTTACCGGTCCAATGGTGCGTCCGAGAGGGGTCATTAGTGAGACCGACCCCCATTTATTTTTACTCTACAACATTTTTTCAAAACATACTTACGCCATATCTCCACTCCCTAAGTAGGCTCCCATACAAATAACAGTTGGAGCAAATTTTATAAAAATGTAATTTTGTATGGGAGCCTACTTAGGGAGTGGAGATAGGGCGTAGGTATGTTTTAAAAAAATGTTGTAGGGTAAAAATAAATGGGAGTCAGTCTTGCTAATGACCCCTCTCGGACGCACCATTGGACCGGTAGAAGCTGATTAAATAAAACAAATTTACAAAAAATAAAAAAAATTGTATGGGGACCGCCTTAACAGTTAAAGATATAGGGTAGGTGTGTTCAGAGAAAATTTTTGGACTAAAAAAATATTGTGGGTCGGTCATACATTTTGTTGCTCTGAGGGCACTATTAGGGCAGTTAGAGCGGTTGGAACAAATTTAAAAAAATTTCGTTTTGTGTGGGAGCCCCCTTAGAAATTGGAGATAGGGTATTAGTTTGTTCCATAGAAATGTTAAGACGTAAAAATTAATGGGGGTCGGTCTTATAAATGACCCCTCTATGACGCACCATTGGAGCAGTAGAAATGATTTTAAGATTGAAAAATTACAATAAAATTTTTTCAAAAAATTTAAAAAAATAGTAATAATCGTTATCCCACGATCTTCCTGGGCAAAAAATTTGTATGTGTGTTTTACACAAAAAAATTTCAAAAAAATCGAAGAGTACAAACATTTTCAAAAATGAGATTTAAATTTTAAAACTTAAAAATCGCATACAAGAGCGCTTTTAAGAATTTTTTGGGATTTTTCTGTAAAAAGTACGTAAAAAACAAAAATTTTGAAAAAAAAAAAATTTGAAATTCGGACCATTATTGAAGAAGTTATGATTAAAAGAATTTTGAGTAAAGGAACAAACTACCAATTTTTAAAAATTCCATATCTTTTGAACGGGTCATCAAAAAAATCTAAAAATTTACCACGAAGGAGTTTTCGAAAGGTACTAAAAACTGTAAGCAAATTGGGAAAATCTAAAAAAAAAGTTTTTCAAAGTGTCCGATTTCACATGGAATGCCCCATATATACTTTGTGGGGTCCTAGACCGATATTTCGATGCGTTACACACGGAATGACAAAGTGAGTATACCCTCATACTGTGGTTGGAGGGTATAAAAATGAGTGAGTGTGCGTGATTCAAAAATTCCTGTCGTGAGCGTGAGTGAGTGTGAGTCAAAAATCACTCGCGCGCCCATCTCTAACAAAAATATATTACAACGTTTTTTTGTAACTCGAAAATATTTTTAAAACTAAAAACAAAAAAAATACACTCGAAAAAAATTTTACACTCAAAAAAAAAATTTACACTCAAAAAAAATTATCAATTTTTTTTTTTTTTAAATTACTAAAAAAAAAGTTGTTTTACACAAAATAAAATATTTCTAATCAAAAATGTTATTTTTTTACGTTAGAAAATTTACTATCACTTAAAAAGACATTGTGGAGGGTATTCTTAGATTCGGCCAAGTCGAATTTAACTTCTCTACTTGTTTTAATGTAGATTCGATAAGTACTAGGGTATTTATAACACCGTGCGGCAAAAACTAAGAAAGTCGTTAAACACGAACATGATGATATTCGTTTGAAACTGAAGACAAAATGTAGTAAAACTACATTTACAGTTTTTCTTTTCGTGATCCTGTTTTCTTTTGAAAGGACTTCAAAGTTTTAGAGGATTAAATTTTATAAAATATTTTTTTAATATTTGTACTTGTCCTAGGATGCCACTGATGATAACAAATAATAGAGGAGCATCTCCCCTAATTTTTTATTATTTTTACTTATCAGGAAAATGCAGGTAAGTTACGTCCTTTCAAAAATGTATCCTTCAATATCATTCAAAATTTTCAAACAAATTTTTGATAAATTTTTCAAATAATTTTATTCACATCCTTTTTGCCCTGATATGGCAAAATTAAATATGGGAAAATTAGGAGAGCTCCTTCTCCTTCCTTTTCTCTCATCAGTGTCATCCAAGGACAAGTACAAATATTTCAAAAATATTTTACAAAATGTATCCTTTAAAACTTTGAAGTCCTTTTAAAAGGAAACAGGATCACGAAATGAAAAACTTTAAATGCAGTTTTACTCCATTTGATTTCTACTTTCAGACGTATATCTTCCGGCTCATGTTTGATATTGGCTGTTATATGGTGTTATTTTTGGATGATTTTTCATTACGAAAAATTACCCAATAATAACACCATTTTTTAATTTCGAAATTTTAATTTTTTAATTTCGAAATTTTGCCCAAAAACTATGAAAATTTTCACAAAACTTTTGGGCAACTTTTCATAAGAAAGAAATTTGTATGAACAATTTTTGATCGAATTTTCATTTTCTTTTTTACACGATTTTGCCTACAGACATTGAATGAAAATACAATATGAATCTCTTTCATCCATCAAGCCACTTTCTTATATTAAATATCTATTTCTTTCAACGTGATTTTTCTTGCTAAATTCTATTTTGTTACACAATAGAAATTGTGTGATCTATAGAAACTTCAAACTTTATAGAATATAACGAGTACCTTTAAGAACTAAAGAGAAGCAAAAATTGATTAGTTTGAAATTTGATAAATAACACTGTCTTTACTATGACGGGTTTTTTACATGTTACTATAGCGTTTCCAACTATATTTCAATATTTTCAAACTATAGAAAAAAATTTTATATTTTACATATTTTGCAACTTAATATTAATTTTTATATGTTTCGAATTTCGAAAAAAAAAATTAACTTATTTATTACAAAAAGTCTGGCATTCACAAAAATTTTTCTTATAGAAAAATGTTTAAAATATTCAAGGACTTCTAAACACTTTCGCTAAATAAGAAAAAAAAAATTAGATTCTAAACCGGTTTTCTGAAAAATTTTCAGAATCTGAAATATTTTTGGTATAAAATTATTTCTTTTACCTGCAACCTGTTTTTGCTAAAAAAGAACTCATACCAGAGTAAAAAAGTTTTGATATAAAATTATATATAATTCGATAAAAGTATACATAATTATATAAGATTATATATATGCCTCATATAGGTTTCAGTTTTTGGATAAAATTATATAAAATTATCGCAGTAAATAATTTGATAGATAATTTATAATTTTATTTGAATTTTTATATGATCAAATTATATCTAATTGGACTTAATTTTATAAATTTTTATCAAATTATATATAATTTGATTTATTTTATAAAAAAAAATTGCAAACACTCACTTCGTACGTGAGTAAGCCAACTCTAATATAGCATAATAGAGATGGGATCTGGTAACGTTTTTGCGTGATTCAGGCAAGAATCACACTAACGCATAACTCAAGCTTGATACTTATGTGAAAACCAAGTGAGGATTTGATTAAAAATGTTTAGAGATCGTGAGTCAATTTTTCAAATATTTAACGTTGAAGCATAAGTACCCATTATGAAGTACCCGATTAAATGCACCCTCTTAAATGCACTTATCCAAAATATCGGATAAATGCAGAAGATGCATTAAAAAAAAATCTAATAAACTCACATCAAGTAATCATAAGCTTTTGACTTTTTTTATTTGTATTTTTGCATCCGCAAGTTAATCATTTTAATTTTAATGTAGTGCCCTTTTAAATGCACCCGCTTGTATTCACTTATTTAAAATATCTGATAAATGTAGAAACGCATTGATGTTTTTTAAAAAAAACTCTGATAAACGCACATCAAGTGATCATAAGCTTTTGAATTTATTTGCCTTTATTTATGCATTCCGAGTGAATCATTAAAGCGGGGAACTCATTTTAGTGTTGATATTTCAGTAAACTTTGTAAAATCATTTGAGCGTAAGTGAAATTTGCGTGAAAACCCTTGAGCGTAATCAAAAATTGCATGAGCAATACATTGATGCATGATTGCGAGAGTAAACAAAAAATTTCAGAGAGTCTTGAGTGACTCTCATATTACTTGCGTGTAGAGATGGGCGCGTGAGTGATTTTTAACTCACACTCACGACAGGAATTTTTGAATCACACACACTCACTCACGAGCATATTTTTTCTACTCACACTCACTCACAATCACGTGAGTAAATTTAATACAACTCACACTCACGTTCACTCACGCAAGCTTCACTCAGACTCACGTTTACTCACACTCACGAAACTCTTATTTACACAAAAAAAAATCAAAAACTAAAATTTCAAAAATCTTTTAAAATTTTTAGAAAAATTTAAAGTTCATCGAAATTTTAATTTTTATTTTGCTTTTTTCGAGATTTTTTGTTAATTTTTTTGGTACGAAATGAAATATGAAGAAAAAATAAATCAAAAAAAATAAATATGAAGAAAAAATCACTCACGCAAAAATCTTACTTACGAACACTCACTCACGTATTTTTTTCTCCACTCACACTCACTCACAATCACGTGAGTAAAATTGAATTCAGTCACACTCACGCGTGAATCATGCTCTAATCTGCTCATGTGCCCATCTCTACTTGCGTGGTTCAATTCGCTTACCACAAATGCTAACTGAAAAAATAACTGAAATAATCTTAATTCCTAAGTTTCGCAAATATTTGTATGCGAAATACGTCATGTTGAAACAAGAAAATACAAGAAAATTACAAAATTGTTATGAAATGTAATATTCAAATGCTATTTTCTCGTGAATAGACAAACATCCAAACTTTCAAGGAAATTAAAAAAAAAAAGTGACCGGATTTTTGATAAATGGACTTTTTAAAAACAATAAAAAATATTCGAACGGGTTCTGAAAAGGTTAAAAAAAATTAATCGATAGCCAATAAAAAAGTAAACAATTAAAATATGACCTTGTCGAATGTATTGCTACCCTCCACAATGTAAAAAAAGTTTATTTGGAAAAACGAAAAAAAAATTGAAAAAAAAAATCCGCGAAAAAAATATTTGGTGAAAAAAAAAATTGGCGAAATTTTTTTTTTTTTGTAAAAAAATATGTTTGTACTTGTTTAAATACCATTCGGTGATCAATTCTGTTCACATGTGTCAACCAGAAATCGAATTAAAGCATTTTGTATTTTTAGGTTATGTTGAATGTACCAAAATTTTAGAGGTGTCCTTACATTTTCCTTCATAACTTTTGAACCAAATGCAATACCAAACTACTTAGGAAAACAACATGTAAATTTGCTAAGTCTCAGTCATATACGTTAAATACTTTGGCCGTGATCACCATTTCCAAAGACGGACAGACAGGCGGACATCGCTATAATGTCTTAAAATCAGTGTTGGCTACCGTTACCTTTTCAATACCGTTACCGATTAAAAACCCTTTAGTATTGACTACCGTTACCGTTACCAATACCGAAATAAATTTTTTTAAATACCGTTACCGATAAAAAACCGTTACCTTTATTCGGATTTTTACCGGTATTATATCGGTTTTGTTTCGGTTGTATTAATATTACTTATTTTAATTTTTTTGTGGATTAAAAACATAGTAAAATATTTTTAATATAAGTAAAATAAAAAAAAATGTTGTTCATTGCCAATCCAACGTCCGTCTGTGAAGACACGATACAGTCCTAAATAAACGGGCTACCCTGCAGGTACGAATACGCCTTATGGTCATAGTTCAGAAATGGGCAAAATCGGACCAGATGAAAAAATGTTCCATATTTTATTTAATTTTTCTGTCTATTTGCTTAGAAAATCAAACAGTTTTATGCCGTGTGAAGTTTATTGACAAAGATTAGAAAATGCGATTTTTTCGGTCCGCCCCTTTTGGGGGCTTGGCAATAGAAAATAAAATTAAATAATAATAAAATTGCATTATATATTTAAGAGTAAATGTAAATAAAATGAATTTCATAACATTAATGGCGTGGGAAAGGTTTCCCTGCGATACTGCTCTCCCTTGTTGAATACAATATTTAGTGAATGTTTTAGTTAAATTCTGAGTTAATTCATAGTATTTTATACCAGTACAAATATAATTATGTACTATATAGAAAATATACTGAATTTAAAAGTTTTTTAATTTTTATACCCTCCAACCACAGTATGGGGGTATACTCACTTTGTCATTTCGTGTGTAACGCATCGAAATATCAGTCTAGGACCCCATAAAGTATATATTTTATTGATCAGTGATCGATTCTAAGACATTCTAGCGATGTCCGTCCGTCTGTAGAGGACACGATACAGTCCAAAATAAATGAGCTAAACTTCCGAAGTTTGGCAGGAATATGTCGTATATTCCTAGGCAGGCTAAGTTCGAAAATGGTCAAAATCGGATCAAGGGGAAAAAAGTTCCCCCTTGGAGAACTAAACCAACCTAAGAAAAACTGAATTTTTTGCAGGGTTTTTTGTACTTTTCCTAAGCAAATGCAACTTTCTTATCTCAGAAGAAGTTTAAAATCTCGAGAGGAAGGTGCCCCTAACGTCACCCACCAACCCCCTCCCCCCAAAAAAAAGACGCCCCTGAATTTTTTTTATATTGTATTTTGGAGGGTATAAAAGATTCCGAATGTAACACTCTCACTTGTTTAAAATAATTTTTCTATCTTTTACGTGTTTTTTTTGCAAATTTGTGACTTGGTAACATTTTATTCATAATACCGGTACGTACCGGGATTGATGTTTCGGTAACGGTTCACCGTTACCGAAATAATCGAAAATACCGTTACCTTTACCGTTACCGATATAAAAAATATGTAATACCAATACCGTTACCGATACCGTTATTCGTTTCGGTTGCCAACCCTGCTTAAAATATAATTTATATACATTATAGGGTCCTAGATTGATATTTCGATGAGTTACAAACGGAACGACAAACTTACATACATATTAGAGTTAATTTTGAAAATTTGATCTGCGGATATCATCATTTTTTTGAAGGATTTAGGGGAACTAAAAAGAATGGCGGTATTTTTTTGGAAAAAAATTAGGTCCTTGGGGTGGTTCAACGCATCTGAAAACGCGAATTTTGAGCTGATTTTTCAGCAGAGCTAAAACGGCTGAATATATCGCAAATCTGATTTCATCAATCGATTCTAAAACAAAAAATAATACAATGGTCATTTTTCGAACTCTTAAAAAAAGTTGCAAAAACCCACCACAGAGGGCGGAAATATAATGTTTTTCCATTTTCTTTTTAAATTAATTTTTTAAATATGCACAATTAAAGGGCATTTTCATCTTGACAAAATGGTACTAAATTTTCTGTTCTATCACAACCCGTTAAAAAGTTATCAATTTTCAAAAATGGACAAAAACACGTTTTTTGAGAACTTTGACCTCAATTTTCTCGAAAACATGACGTGATAGAAATATTTGAAATCTAGATTCAGAATCAGCATCGAAATGTTAATCGAAAACGAGTTTTATGATTCCAGAATATCATCCTAAAACATCACAAAAAAATGCTCTTAATAATGCACAAAAAATTCGTTTTTTGTGAACTTTGACCTCAATTATCTCAAAAACCTGACGTTACGGAACATTTTGGAAACCAGATTTGGAATCAGCATTGAGATGAAAATCGAAAACCAGTATCCAGACCGCGGACCCATCCAAAAAATTTACAAATTTCGGTCAGTGTTTTATAATTTTGCCATTAGAAAAAAAACTTTGAAGCCTTATAACTTTTTAATGGGTTGTGATAGAAAGTTGCTTTTGGTACCAAATTTCTAAGCAAAAACTGCCTCTTCATCGTGCATGATTAAAAAAATAATTTAATTTTTTTTTTTTTTAAAATCGATTTTAACGCCCCCTGTTGTGGGTTATTGGAACTTTTTTTAATAGTTCAAAAAACTGCTATTATTTTAATTTTTGGTGTAGAATCGACAGGTGCAATCAGATTTGCAATATATTCAGCCGTTTTTTCTCTGCAAAAAAATCAGCTCAAAATCCGCGTTTTAAGATGCTTTGAACCACCCCAAGGAGTCAAAATTTTTCCAAAAAAATACCGGCATTCTTTTTAGCTCCCCTAAATCCTTTAAAAAAATTATGATATCCGATAAACAGATGAAGTGACATAGTCACGAAACGAACTCTAATACATATACTCTCTACCACTATGGGGAGGGTATAAATATATACAAAATAATTTGATAAATATTTAATTAAGGCAATTTGACACAAATTTTACAATTTTTTTTTTTAATATTAAGGTTTTTAAGGTATATCCCCAGGTTTTAAAAAATTGGGAAACCAAAAAACAATTTTCTTAGTTTCATAAAGGGCAATCAACACAACATATTCAGAAATTCATGGGACACGTGTTTTCCTTCCGCTGGATATTTGGAGTGGAATGCCTCACATTTTATAATTCACTTTAGGCGTGCTAAAAATTTGGTTGAATTCTGATTAATTGTCATTAAAACATTAAAGTTGTTTTTTAGACTTTTAAAATCTTATATTTTGAGAATGAATATTCTAGCTCGAGGTTATTTTTCTTTTTTACATTTTGCTAAATAGTCTTGACAAGATCTTAATGAGATCAAAACATGTGTCGACTAAAAAGGGAAGTCTCCCTAGAGTCACTCTCCGGTCTTTATGGAATTGGTTTTATTCTGTAAAGCAGAAAAAAATAAAGAGAAAATTATTTTTTTTTTTTTTGGATTAAACTAATATTTATGGAGGGAAGAAACGGGCATTTTTCATGATTTTTTTTCGTTTAAATCTTTTCATAAAGATCGGAGGTGACACTAGGGAGACTTCCCTTTTAAATCGTGCAAAAACATTACCAACATAAATAAATTTAAAACAGAAAAATAATTTTCTGGAAAATTATTCTATGATAATATCATGCTTTTATTAATAAAGAAAAATTACCTCGAGCTATAATAACACTACTTAAAATATATTTTAATTTTATTTAATTTAAATTTCAAATTTATTTGGAAATTGTATACATTAACTTAGTTCATTGAAACCTTTTTTCTGTGTTTTATTACCACAAGCAGTTATGATTGAATATCTTTTTTTTCCCTTTTTACATTAAATATTTATAATGTTCTATAACGTTGATTTCGTAGAATACAACACGAGAAGATAATATTCTACACTAACAATATTGTATTGTTATATTTTAACAAAAAAAAAATATAAAATGTGAGATAATAAATTTATGCACTTGAATTTAAAAAAATTAAATTGAAATATTAAATTGAATTTTAGTTAAAACTTAAAGCAAACATTGAGGCAGTGCGCTGTTTGAGTGAACATTCTGGAATAACCATAGAACAATTTAAAACATATATATAAAATAAAACAATTTCAGTTGAAAATATTGTTTAGGAGAGCCCTATTTATATTTTCACTGCCACTGTCTGCCTGTCTCAAATCATTGTAACAAAAGTTAATAGAAAATTTTCAATCACAATTTTTTTTTAAATTTATAGAAAATTGTGTGGCACTCTTTTAATATGGTTTGGGCTATACTAACGTAAATATTTTTTACTTATGTGCGTTATTGAATTAAAAAAAATATATTTATTTTACCATTTTTATACCATCCACTTAGAAAAGAAATATAAAAGTTTGTCATTCCGTTTGTAACTCATCGAAATATCTAGGACGCCATTGTGTATATATTTATATTATGGATCAGTGATCGATTTTAAGACATTCTAGCGATGTCCGTCTGTCCGTCTGTGGAAATGGTGATCACGTCCACAGTATAAAACAGATATGACTAAAACTTAGCATATTTACTTTTTGTTGCCCTAAGTAGTTTGGTATTGCATTTGAGCGAAATCGGTTCAGCGGTTCAAAAGTTATGAATGAAAATGTAAGGACAAGCCGAAAATTTTGATACATTCAACATAACCTAAAAATACAAAATGCTTTAATTCGGCTGCTGGTTGACACATGTGAACAGAATTGATCAGCGAATGCTATTTAAACAAGTACAAACGTATTTTTTTACAAAAAAAAAAATTGCGGGTCTTTTTTTTTCACCAAAAAAATTTTATTCGCGGATTTTTATTGATTTTTTTTTTACAAAAACAAAAAATTTTCGCGTATCTTTTTTTCACCAACAAATTTTTTCGCGGATTATTTTTGATTATTTTTTTGCAAATAAACTTTTTTACATTGTGGAGGGTATCATTACATTCGGCAAGGTCGAATTTAGCTTTTTTTACTTGTTTTTATTTTTATTGAAAAAGGTGAAATGCCATTGACACAGACACTGATTTTTTTTATAGAACATTATTGCTGCAATATAATAAAGTTACCTACATGATTGTTTTCTACACAACATTTTTTCTAAGCATATAAATGCATTTCAATCAAGATAAAATTGTAAAACAAAATTATCTAAATTTAATGCTGCAGAAAAAATAAAATATCAATATGCAATAGCGGGGAGAAAAAAGTTAAATTTTAAGAGCATAATACAAGTATGTGAAAGTTTGAATTTTTTTTTTTTAATTTTTTAAATTTCAATTTTAAGAACCTTGATAAATTTATTTTAGGATGGATTACTCAATACTCTATTATAAGGGGCCCCCATAGGCTAGTTGGTAGCGTACTAGCCTTTCAACGTGGGGGTCGTGGGTTCAATTCCCACCAAAGCCTTTGGGTTCTTCGCTACAGCGAGACGACGGTCATTGTTACCAGTTCTCGGTTAGGTTGAATTTATTAAAAATGAGTTGTAAATAAATAGAAAGAGTAAATAAAAATAATTGATCATGTGATCAAAACTATTATTATTATTATTACTCTATTATAAAAAAAAACTCTCCAATAAATTTAATTTTGTTATACAAATTTTGTCACAAAAATCAACAGTTAGCAGATAAATGAACATTGAGTAATCCGCCCTTAGTATAGACAGTGTGTGTCCAATCAGACAATATAAGAAAATTAAGTTTACATAATTTTCTTTTGAAGATAAATATTTTCTAAGGAAATTTTTACAAAATCTAAATTTTTACAAAATCTATATGATGACACTGTACCCTTAATTAGGAAAAAAATTACAAGTAAAACTAAACCGTGGTTTACCAAAGACATTGGGCAAAATATACAACGTAGAGATCTAGCTTACTCTAGATGGAAACGTTTTAGAACAGCGGGACTAAAAGCTGAATTTCGATCTGCCAGAAAGGATGTTAATAGTCAAATAAGATTGGCTAAATCCAACTATTATACAAGACGATTTGGTTCTGCCATTGACTCCAGGAACACATGGAGAACCATTCGAGACATTGGTATCGGAAAAACTGGTAAAACTAATAGCTGTCCCATTGACGCCGATGAACTCAATAATATCTTCACCAATATACCATCGGTTTCAACTAATAATGTAATACCAAACATAAATTCTTTTGATATTAACTCGAGTTCTCGAGAAAATTCTTTCGAGTTTTCTTGTGTTAGTCAGGTTGAAGTTTTATCTTGCTTTTCGTTGGTTAAATCCAATGCAGTTGGTTTCGACAATATACATCCAAACTTTATTAAAATTCTTTTACCATTACTATTGCCATTTATTACACACCTGTTTAATACAATCATAACTTCTAGCTCTTTTCCTACAAAATGGAAGCACGCGAAGGTTATACCACTACCAAAGTCGAACACGGAATATCGCCCAATAGCAATACTAAGTTTCCTTTCAAAAATTTTGGAGAAGATTTTGCATTTGCAAATGAGTGCCTACATACACGAAAATCGTTTAATGTCGGAAAAACAATCGGGGTTTCGTCCGAACCCAAGCTGCGTAACTGCACTGATTGACGTGTCCGAGAATATAAGACGCGAGCTCGATAATGGTAAAATAAATTTCCTGATACTTCTCGACCATTCCAAGGCATTTGACACCGTCAACCATCAAACGTTATGCATGAAATTAAAAAATTTTTTCAACTTTTCATCTTCATCAACTGATTTGATATCGTCATATCTTACTGGTAGAAGTCAATCCGTACACGTTAATAACACTACTTCAAATCCTATAACACTCACAAAAGGTGTACCACAGGGTTCGATTCTAGGACCTCTCCTTTTTTCAGTTTATGCCAATGATTTGCCACAGCAACTTACTTATTGTAAAATACATATGTATGCGGATGATGTTCAGTTGTACTTAAGTAGTCCTGCAAACTCTGTTAGGGAAAATGTCGAAAAACTTAATTATGATCTAAACAAAATACATTGCTGGGCAGTTGCGAATAGCCTTTGTCTTAATCCACAAAAATCAAAATGTTTAGTAATTCATAAAAAATCCATTACACCACTTTTTGAAAACGATATTTTAATAAATGATAAAAAAATCGAAAGGGTGCAAAGAGTTAAGAATTTAGGGATAGTGTTTAACAACAATTTAACCTGGTCAAGCCACATAAATACTCTCGTAGTTCAAACATACGTAAAACTTCGAATGCTGTGGGTAACACACCACTATACACCACTAAGAGTAAGGCAACTTCTTGCAAAGGCTTACCTGATTCCTAGTCTTACTTACGGCTGTGAACTGTTTGCCAACTGTGATTCCATTAGCAAGAACAAGTTAGAAGTTTTGTATAACAACATCATAAGATATGTTTACGGGATGAGGAAAAGAGATGGAGTGTCGGCTGTTTCAAAAAATCTTTATGGTGTATCTTTCGAAAACCTTCTCAAAATAAGAGTCCTCATTTTTCTACACAAAGTTGTATACACTGAAAAACCACAATACCTTTTTAATTTTATACGATTTGCTATATCCACCAGGGGTAAGAACATGATTATACCTAGATTTAAATGTCTTGTGTCAGAATGGCAATTTTTCATAAACGCCGTTCGTCTTTGGAATGATGTGCCAAAAAACCGACAAACTATTAGCAACGCATTTCTTTTTAGGAAACGTTTATTCGAATCTTTTGCTAAGCTTAGATAAAAAGATCTCGTTTGAGATTAAATTGTAAATCTTTATTTTCTGCTATTAATATTCTGTTTTAAATGTTTATGTAACTTTAAATATTATTATTTTTAGCATATTTATTTTTTTTAGTTTTTAGTTTTATATTTAATATCAACGTTTTTTATGTGGCATTCCTTGTAAACAAATATAATCCTGTGCTTTAATTATAAGACTTGTTCTTGTTGCGCAGGAAATCAATAAATAAAAATAAATAAAAATAAATAAATAAATAAATAAAGCTTTTTCTATAGCAATAGGTCTTACAAACTGGTCTTTTTGTGTAAAAAAAAAGTTTTTCTATAGGCTAAAATGTTAAGAATCTAAAATTTTGACTGATCCATCCATCCATCCATTTTTGCATAGTAAAACTATTTCAAAAACTGAGAGTTTTTCTGTTGGAAAAAATTTTCAGAATCTGAGATTTTTTCTATTTAAAAAATTTCTCATAATCTAAGATTTTTTTTCTATTTGAAAAATGTCTCAGAATCTAAAGTTTTCTAAGACAATTTTCTATACAAAAATTGTCAGAATTGGAGACATTCTTCCCATTAGAAAAGTCTCAGATTCTGATACATTTTTCCTATAGAAAAAATTTCATATTCTGATACATTTTGCCTATAGAAAAATGTATCAGATTCTGGGACATTTTTTCTACAAAATAAGTCTGAGACAGTTTCCTTTCTCAGATTCTGAGTCTTTTTTGTATAGAAAAAGTCAAAGATTCTCAGATATTTCTCGTATAGAAATAGTCTCAGTCTCTAAGACATTTTCCCTACACTCAAAAACAAAAACTGTAATGTTAACAAAAAAAGCTTGTACCTACAAGAAAATTTGCTGATTTTAAGCCCACAACTTTTTTGGTAAAGTTAGCAAAAATGTTTTGCCAAAAATTTGAACTGAAATTTTTTTTATTTCAACTTACTTCATACACATTTGAGGACCCCATTGGGTTCGGACCCGATGGGTCCAGACCCCGATGGGCCTAGACCTAGTTGGGTTCCTTAAAAATCCTGATAGTTTTTGACCCAAAATTTGTGTCCGTTTCGCTCTACCTTGCTTGGTTTTTGAGATACGTGATTTTAGGGGACCACTGGGGTTTTGAGAATTAAAAAACTCGATAACTTCGAAAATATTACTCCGAGAGCTTTTGGTTATTTTGCAATCTTGTGTTGAGAGCTACAAAAATGCTTTTGGACTTTTTGTCGTACCGGAAATGTTAACTTTATTGGTTCCAAAGTCAGGACCCATTAGGGTCCACACGTGTGAAGAGGACCGGCGATACTATGGAGAACCCGAGAACCTAAAATGGCCTCCATTTTACTCCATCTGGCTTTGTTTCCGAGATAACGCCATTTTAAGTTTTCTTAAAAAAAAAAACAATTTATTTTTGCTAATATTAGCAAAAACGCTTAAAAAAATTTGGTTTACTCAATTTGAAATTTTGCAAAAAAACAAGTGAGAGTGTTAAATTCGGCTGTGCCGAATCTTTTATACCCTCCAACACGTAAAAAAAAGTCGGGTAAAGTCGGTTGGAGACAACCATCCTGGATCCAACTGCAAGGCTATGATCTTCTTTTGACATAACAATGTTTCGTTTGCTAAGCAAAAGTACAAAAAACCTATAAAAAATGGATTTTTTTTAGGTTTTTATTGTTCTTAAGAGGGGAACTTTTTTCCCCTCTTAAGACACATTCGTGCCAAATTTCAGGAGTCTAGCTCTTTTACTTTGGACTGTATCGTGTCTTCCACAGACGGACAGACGGACATTGCTAGAATGTCTTAGAATGGATCACTGATCAATAATATATATACTTTATGGGGTCCTGGACTAATATTTCGATGCGTTACAAACGGAATGACAAAGTGAGTATACCCCCATACTGTGGTTGGAGGGTATAAAAATAGTTCAAATTTTGTTTTAAATTGCAAATGCGCTAAATAAAGTTTACAAGATATTTTTACTAACATGCTAATATCAACTAAAGATTTGCTAAAGGTTAGCTTACTAGCATTAGCAAAAAAATTAGTAAATCTACTAATGTATTATTTTGAGTGTATAGAAAGATTCTCACTTTCTGAGATATTTTTTAATAGAAAAAATTTCAGTTTCTGAGACATTTTGTCTTCACTCAAAATAATAACTCTGTTAAATGAATGAATCTTAATTCAACAGATATTTGATAGAGTTTTCTGTCAAACTACAGATTTGAGGAAAATAATTTGTGTTTTGTTGAGACAAAAAAACAAAGTTTTATCTGTTACATTAATTTTAACTTTGTAATATTTGTTTTGCAGATAATTAACAGAGCTTTCTACTTAAAATACAGATTTAAGCTAAATACTTTGTATTTTTTTCGTAACCAAAAAAATAAGTTTTATCTCTATTTTGACTTAATACTATGTTATCAAAATTTCATCTGCATTTGTTTTGAAAAAAAAAAGAAAAATGCAAAAAAAAATTATTCAAAAAAAAACACAAAAAAAATTTTTTTAGAAATTTTGTAAATTTAAAGAGTATTTTCAGTAAAGTTTTAATTGCATCAAATTCATTTTATAAAGATATGTAATTTTACAGTTTTTCATTGTTAAATGGTGCTTTATTTAACTAATACTTTACTAAAAACTCTGTAAATTGAAAGTTTTTTCGTCCAAATAATATTATAAGGTTATTAGTAAATTACAGAGTCTTCTTTGTTAAAAGGATCTCATATTTAACCAATATTTTACTATAAACTCTGTAAATTTACAGTTTTATTGTCCAAATCATTTTACAGATTTTTTAGTAAAATTGCCAAGTTATATTGCTAGCTGGAAAAGTATGGTGTACTTTATTAAATTAGCAGAGCTTTTCTGTAATTTACAATAGTTATTTTTTTGAGTGTATGGAAAGAGTTTCAGATTCAGAGACATTTTTGCTTTCAAAAAATTCTCAAACTCTAAGACATTTTTCCTATAAAAAACAAATCTCAAAATCAGAAACGGTCTGGATAATCGTCAATCGTCATCGTTAGCTCATTGACAATGACACTATATGATAATGGAATAATGAGCTAACGATACGATTTTACGACTATCAAGTTACATAATTACCCGCTTGAGATTCTGCAACATTTTTGGTATACAAAAAGTGTCAGATTCAGAGACATAAATTGGGCAGCTAAAAAAACTGGTAGCTCTTTTTTTCTCCCCTTTTTCTATATGCAAGTTTCAGAACAATCGGTGGATGCCCATTAAAAGACATTTCTTGTTAGTCTCCATTAGTGTTTGGGGCCCGGGAATTCCCGGGTCGGATTTCCCGGGAATTCCCGGGAAAAGACTGACGGGAATTCTTGGGAATTTTTTAAATTTTTCTTGGGAAATCCGGGAATTTCATAAAATAAACCATTTCACATAAAAAACGTTTATTTTAGTTTAATTTTGAATATGTTTTTTTACATACAGGTACAATTACCCAGTTGGCAACGTCCTCGAGACATCCTCAGTGACGGAGCGGTGACATGTCAGAGTCACTGCTGACATCCTCAAGACATCTCTATGTACTGAGTTGAGGACAGTTTCATACAAATTTTCAAAATGTCCTCACTCAAAGTCAGCAGTGGTCAGGGCTGACCTTTTGGGGACATGTACCTAAGACTTCTTTGGGGAAATGTCAGCCGAAGGTCATGCGAAAATACAAAAAAAAATCGTATTTCCTTTAGTTTTTACTTTTATCCATTTTCCTTTATAAATTATTTTTCTCATATTTAGAAAAAACTTTTCGCCTTTTTTTAGTCCCAACTGGATTTGAACCTGGAACCTCCAGTTTTTTAGTCCCACACCTAACTACTTGTTCCAAACTTTATTTTGAAAATTGTTTGTCTATTTATCACTTTTATTATACTTGTAAGATTTTGATTTTATTTTAAATAAATCGATAAAGCTGCCATTTTTTTCTTGGAAATTGAAGAGTTGCACAGATTTAAAATTCTAATTTAATATACTGCTATTCTGAAGACATTTCCTTCCTTTTCATGACAATATCATGAAAAAACTTAAAAAGTCAAAAAATATACGTCGCTTAATGCTAAGACTGTCAAAAAATATAAGAATTTTGAACCTAGAATTTACATTTCCAGAACAAATATTAAAATTTCTGCCAACTATATTAGTTTTTGCTCGAATAACGTAGTTTTAAATTTTTTTGCTATTTTTAGCTTTTTTTTGCGATTTTTTGTGGGGGAAAAAGTTGTAATACTTTTTGTTGTGTTTTATTGTATTTCAGGATTTTAAACTTTTATTTTTTGATTTCTTATGTTTTAATTACTTGTTTATCTGTAATAAAACTGTTTTTAATAAAAAGTTGGTCAAATTTTAATGTTTTTTATGATTTATATTAATAATGAAAATTTCCCAGGAATCCCGGGAAATAAATTATTTTTTCCCGTTTCCCGGGAAATTGAAAAGTCCGGGAAGTCCCAAACACTAGTCTCCATACAAAAAATTTTGCCTGTTATATACTTAGGGCGTGTGTGAAACGGTACAAAGTACTATGGTGAAAAATAATTTTTCTATGGTGAAAAAATTTCATATTTCTGCTGTGTGAAATGATATCTTTTTTGACAATATAAATTTTTGAAAATTGTTAAAAAAACTAAAAAGAAATTTCATTTTAAAAAATATGTATTTTTTTTAAATATTCTCCTTTCCTAATTGCAATATACTAACAACCGCAATATTATGGTTGGCGTTATACGAATGAAAAATTCATCTACTTTTACAAAGTTTTGTATAAGAAAAAATTCTCAGGATCGAAATCATTTCTTTTATAGGCAGAAAGCCTCGGAATCTGGTACTTTCTTTAGGAACAATAACATTGACTTTTTATAGCAAAAATGAGTCCGAATCGTGAGTCTTGGTATGGGAATTTTCTTTGTTTCCAACAATTTATTCCAAAAAAGTCTCAGGCTCTGAGACATTTTTGAATTGTCTATCAATATTTTTGTAAAAAAAATAAAACAAATACTATGTATTTTTAATAAAAAAAAAAACTTATTTATTTTGAATGCGTATAAATCTAAAAATAATCTTAAGGTCCCCAACAATTAATCCGATCCAATTTGGTTTCTTGTCTGCATGCCAATACCGCAAAACTTTCCAATTACACTGCGGAACACTAAAAAATAAACAAGAGTTACGACCATCATGTCTATATAATTCGGACATGCTGATTCGAATGGCGTACTCCGTTTTTCGATGTATGGTACAGTTTTCTTGCAAAATGTCGTTAAAGATTTGCTGATTTCGAGCCAGTTTCTTAACAAAAAAATTTGCAAAGTAAATGGTTTATAAATTTTATGACATTGAAAACAAAGATATGACTTGTAGCAACATTTCTTATGCAAATTTGATTTAAAGCTTTTCAATTTAAACCCTTAAATTCGCGAATTTCTTAATTTTTTAAGGTTTTCGCGAAATTAACAGCCAAATTGGTCTTTGATAAAAAACTTGCTTTTAATAAATCAAAAATGCATCCCTAACAATACGAATAGTGGACAAAAAACAGCTATGTTATATGGACCATCATGATGAAAATCGCGAAAAACCGTTTTTTTGTATATGCCAGCATCACTTTACGAGATGATTTAAGGTTCCATCTTTTAGTATATAATGTGGGAACCTTAAACAACTAACTGACCAAAAATTCGGCCAAAAAAGTTTTCATTTGCAAAAGTTATCTTAACAAAAACTATTATTTCAGTGTTTGTGATACAATAATTATAGTTTTTGTTAAGATAACTTTTGCAAATGAAAACTTTTTTGGACAAATTTTGGGTCAGTTCATTGTTTAAGGTTCCCACATTATATACTAAAAGATGAAGCCTCAAATCATCTCCTAAAGTGATGCTGCCATATAAAAAAAAAACGGTTTTCGCGATTTTCATCATGATGGTCCATATAACATAGATGTTTTTTGTCCACTATTCGTAGTGTCGTGGACACCTTTATGATCCACAAAATGCAAGTTTTTTATCAGAGACCAATTTAGCGGGCGGATTTCTTAAGATGAAAAGCTTTAAACCAAATTTATATTAGAAATATTGCTACAAGTTATATCTTCGTTTTCCATGCCATAAAATTTAAAAATCATTAGCTTTGGAATTTTTTTTGTTGAAAAAGCAGCTGAAAATCAGCCAATCTTCAATGACATTTTACAAGAAAACTGTACCATACATCGAAAAACGGAGTACGCCATTCGATTCAGCATGTCCGAAATATATTTAAATGATGGTCGTACCTCTTGTTTTCTAAAATAGTGGTTAGTTTTGTCACGCAGTGTTATTTGCCTTTTTTTTCTGTCCAAACGTCAACACAATACTTTTAAAACTTTTCTATTTTTCTTAATTTTACTTTTTTTATTGTATTTTTTAATTAAAAACGTTTTGAAAAACATTTTTTTTAAATATGTATGTATTTTCGTTATTCAATTTATTTATGTATGTTTGTTTTTAAATTTATTTATTTTTTTGTCAATTACACTGTGCTACAGTGAAAAAATACTTCTGATGTGACATAGTATAGGTTGTTGGTCTTGTCAAGTAGATCACAAAAATGCCCATTAAACTTGCCAGACACCCTCAAATTTTAGAGTTATGGTCAAAAAACGTTTTTTTGGGACTTTTCTCACTAAACCTTTTGTAATTCAGAAAATTTTCAACCGATTTTAAATTTTTTAACTGTTTTTGATAGAAGAAGGATGGGACTTTCCATGTGTGTGAATTGGTCTATACATATACATAAGAAAGATATTTATTGATTTTTTCTATAAAATCTAGTTTTTTTGTTATTTTTTGAAAATTTTTCGAGTTTATCGATTTTTTTCTGCTATAGTTCATTTAACAACCTCTATATTTATAAAAGTATTTTTAAAGAAAATTTGATTCTGAATACGATAAGCTTTATCCTGAAGAAATGGGATAACAATTGACAGAGTTGTGATAATTTTTCTAAAAAATAAAATTAAGATTTTGCAGGAAATGGCCGTTCAGATATCCCAGGCAAAAAAAAGAATTTTATCATAAGAGGTCATGTACAATATTTTTAAAGGTTTTTGGCGCTCTGAATCCAAATCTGGCCTTCAAATTGCTCTATCTCGTCAGGTTTTTGAGATATTTAACATAAACTGATATATCAAAAACTAAATAAGATAGCGCAATTTCAAGGTCAAATTCGAATTCAGGAGGCCAAAAACCTTTAAAATAATGATACGCGACCTCTTAGTATGTTCGTTTATTTTTTTATTTATTTTGCCTGGGTTATCCGAACGGCAATTTCGAGCAAAATCTTAATTTTCTTTTTTAGAAAAATTATCACAACTCTGTCAATTATTATCCGATTTTTTCGGCATAAAGCTCATCGTATTCACAATTAATTTTTCTTTAAGAATACGTTTATAAAAATAAATGTTGTTGAACGAACTATAGCAGAAAAAAATCGATAAACTCAAAAAATTTTCAAAAAATAACAAAAAAATTAGATATTGTTGAAAAAATCAATACATATCTTTCTTATATGTATAGACCAATTCTCACACATAAAAAGCCCTATCCTTCCTCTATCCAAAACAGTTGAAAAATTAAAAATCGGTTGAAAAATGTTTCAGTTACACGTGGTTTAGTGAAAAAAGTCCCAAAAAATCGTTTTTTGACAATAACTTTAAAATTTGAGGGTGTCTGGCAAGTTTGATGGGCATTTTTGTGATCTTTTCAACGAGACCTACAACCTTAACTACCTCATTTCAAAAGTATATTCGATTTTGTGTTTTTTGTAGCACAGTGTTATTTGAACTTCAAAAATTTCTATTGGTTTGTCAAAATTTCTACTAGCCCAATGGGCTAGTGAAATTTTATTCACCTCAACAGGATCAAAAATTTACTAACAAGCATACTTTGCTACCGTTTCACACACGCCCTTAAATCTGTTGGCAATAAAATGAAAATATATTATGTATGTATGTGTGTGTTTTTTTTTTATTATTATTATTATTTATTTATTTTCCAAGTACAATTATTATCTAAAGATCTTACCAAATGTAGATCAAATAGGATGTTTTTATATTAGACCCATCATGCTGTAGGGTATTTAATCCTGAACGACTATAATTTTTAAATTGTTTTTATTTGTATTTCGTTGCATTTAATTTATTAATTTAAAATTTATAAAACACATAAATTCTTTATAATCCTTTGTAGTGCAATTACAGAGTGTTCACCTTTCGTTATCAAAGAAAGTGTATTTGTTTATATTTATCCTGAATAATACTACGTAGATGTAAAGAAGAAAAAAACACTTTTATTGAATACAATTATTTTTTATTATAATTACATTCTAGAGTAATTAATTAATTAAAAAATGTTTCTTTAATAATCGTTTAAAGTGGGAGTGTCTGTTGACACTTTGAAATGTAAATAAATTGAAAAGTTCAATTGCTAGACGCAAAAGAAAATATTTAAAATAATATTTAACACATCATTTCATAGCAAAAACAACAATAATAATAATAATAATTTAAAAGGAGGTCGTTGATGCCTTTAGTAGGTTCTACTGACAATATGTGTTAGACTGTTTGTCGTTTATTTGAAAATATAAATTACAAGCAATTACCAACAATTGTCAGTTTATTTTAAACGAGTCATTTGTCAAATAATAGCAAACGAAATTGTTAAAATAATGCGTATTCCTTAATATAACCCAGCCATATTGATATGTTTTTAGAGCATCTAAGGACTCTTATATGGGATTTTTCTTCTTTTTTTTTTTTTTTAATCTTCCTATATTTTTTAATTTAAGTTTTCTTTTTGTAAAATTTTTCGTAAATTTTAAGAGTTTGTTTAGCTTTCCTAAACATTTCTAATTTTTTTAACAAATTTTCAAAATTCGTTTATAAATTTTGCTAAATTTTAATGATTTACACAAATCTAATTTTATTTATTTATTTGACCTTTTAATTGTTAATACAATATGGGAAACATGAAAATGACCTCGACTACATTAAACTCTTTTTCAATTTACACAAATTCCAAAAAAATCGGCAAAAATCATATAATTGATGAAAAATTAAAAATAGTTTGAAAAAATAGAAACAAATTATAAATAAAATTCTAAAAAAATCGAAAAACCTAGGAAATTGTAGAAAAACTTAAAAAAACGTAATTTTTTCTCTGGTTGCAGACTGAAGACACTTTTTCAAAATTTCCTTATAAATTTTCACACAATCAGTGGCCATTGGCAGGTATTTCGACACGAAATTCGAAAGATTATAATTTTCGAGATGGCCAAATATATGCACATAAAAGAAATTTTTGTGGTGTTTTTTTTTTTTTTTTTTTTTTTTTTTTTTTTAAATCTTTCATTACAAATTTCAAGAGGTTATGATCGTTATTTCATAAAATATGAAAAGGACAAAAAGTTCATTTTTTTTTACCAATTTTACGACCCCAATAAATTAAATTTAAAACAAGTACTTTTTTTCAGACGGTTTTTTTACCAAAGGATCCTGTGTTCCAAATTTTACCCCTTTTTGTCCCCTTAACAATTTATCAAAAATCCGGTCAAATTTTTTTTAATTTTTTTTTTAGTTTAGATGTTTGTCACATAAAAAATTCAGTAGGGCATTTTTCGAGAAAATTGCATTTAAATATTGGATTTCAGAAAAATTCTAGAGTTGCCAAATATTCGTCTATTTCAAAAACCGGTTTTCGAATACTTCGAAAAACCGCTTTTTAAAAAAATCGGTTTTTCGGTTTTGTAACTAAAACCCGGTTTCGAATAATCGGTTTTTCGGTTTTTTTTTAAATTATTTATTTAATAAAAAAGTAAAACAAAACAATAAAAAAGGAAAACAAAACAGGCATGTCCGTCTGTTTAAAACACGATTCAGTCCAAAATAAAAAAGCTAGACCCCTGAAATTTAGCACAAAATGTCTCATGGTCATAGGCCGGCTACGTTCGTAAATGGACAAAATCGGACCAGGAGGAAAAAGCTCCCCCTTGAAAAACTGAACCAACCTCTGAAAAATTACACTTTATGTTTGTTTTTGTATTTTTGTAAAACAAAAGAAAAGAATGGCAGAAGAAGTTCAAAGTCTATCACTTGGACCCAGGGGATTAAAAAAATCTTGTCTTTTTCGGCTAGTCGCCTTTTGTGGGCGTGTATAATAATAATAATAATAAATTATAGTTGTTTTTTATTCGACCTTTCCAATTTAATTATAAAAATAAAATATTTGAGCTCGAGGTCTGGATTTTTAAATTAAAATTCTTTTTTATTTATTTCCAATATTTCGCCGCTCATCGAGTGGCATCCTCAGGGAGTGTAGTGGATTTTAATTAAAATTTGTGTTTTTATTTAAAATCCACTACACTCCCTGAGGATGCCACTCGATGAGCGGCGAAATATTGGAAATAAATAAAAAAGAATTTTAATTTAAAAATCCAGACCTCGAGCTCAAATATTTTATTTTTATAAATAATAATAATAAATATAATAATAGTTTTGATCACATGATCAATTATTTTTAATTATTCTTTCTATTTAAGTATGTATTTACAACTCATTTTTAATAAATTCAACCTAACCGAGAACTGATAAAAATAACCGTCGACTCGTTGTAGCGAAAAAAAAACCAATGGTTCTGGTGGGAATCGAACTTACGACCCCCACGTTGAAAGGCTAGCATGCTACCAACTAGCCTACGCGTACCTACGGGCCCGTGTATAAAAAAAATAGTATAAATATTGATAAAATTGTATTACTATAGCTCCAAAAGCATTTTAAATGAACTTAAAAACATTCACCGCGAAGATCAAGGTGTCCCCCAATGACCCATTCTGAATACACAAAATTTTTGGTTAAAGCTACCGAAATTTTCATAGAAAAACTCTTATAAATTTAGTAACTAGTTACTTGAAAAAAGCAAGTATCATACGCCCATTACTTTTCAGTAATCCCTTGTAAAGCAGAGCTAATTTGGAAGATCTTTTAGATAATTTATCTATGTAGTATCTAGTCAAATCCTCTTTCAATTCAGGATTTTGAATTTCTTTTAAGGTATAATTAAACTGTTCTTCAAAGTTTTGAAATGGAAAAACGACTTTGAATGCAAAATAACAAAAAAATGAAATATAAAAAAGTCGATTATTCGAGACCAAAAAATCGGTTTCTCTGTTTTAAAAAACCGGAAAAATAGAAAAAAATCTATTTTTCGAATACTTCGGAAATCGGTTTTGACAACTCTAGAAAAATTCTATAATACTCTTGCATTTTATTGTGTCAACACCGCGTATGAGTAACGACTATTTGCGAAACCAATGAATTTTCGTTACTCATACGCGGTGTTGACATAATAAAATACAAGTGAATTTCAGAATTTTTATGAAATCTAATATTCAAATGGTATTTTATCGTAAAATACGAAAAATGCCCACCTGATTTTTTTTGTGTGAATAGACAAACATATAAACTTAAAAAAAAAAATTTTTGCCGGATTTTTGATAAATTGACTTTTTTAAAAAATTAAAACTTTCAGAACTGTTTCTGAAAATTTTCCAAAATAAAAAATTTTAGTAGATGGCCCATGAAAAAAAATATATATGAATGTTAATTTTTGCGGGCATTTCGTAAATTTGATAAATATTTAATCAAGGGAACTCGACACAATTTTGACAATTTTTCAATATTTAACTACGCCTCATTAGCCCAGTTTTTAAAAAATTGAAAATACAAAAACAAAATTTTCTTAGTTTCATATAGGGCTATTCATACCACATATTCAGATTTTCTTGGGACATATGTTTTTTTCGCAGGACATTTGGTATGGAAAGATAATTTTATTGCATAAAATATTTATTTTTGTATTTTCGTACATTCTAAAATGTTAATTTTAAAGTTTTTTTTTTTTTTTTAAATAAACTATTGCAATTATATTTATTTAAAAAACTCGATTAATCGATAATAGCGATTAACGGCTTTTTTTTAATCGTAATCTCGATTATGAAATATCTCGATTATTTGCAAACTCTAGTTTGGACTGCATCGCACGTTGTTAAAATTAAATTTTAAGAAAACTTCTATACAAAAACAGATTTCAATAGATTTACTACATTTTGCTTTTACTCTTTTATTTTAGGAGATAATTGCAGATTAAGATTTTGAAAAATGCTGTTTTTTATTTTTTTGTACCACACGTTACAACGAAATAAAAATTTATTTATTCGGCCCTTATATGCAGTGGGCGACAATAGATTGCAAACTTTTTATTAGTAGATGCAATTTGTTAAAGACAAAGTTAACAATACTAAACGTTAGTATTATCAAACGAGTACACTCAAAATAATAACTCTGTAAAATACTCTGTAAAATGACTGTAATCTCAATTCAACAGAAATTTGACAGAGTTTTCTGTCAAAATACAGATTTAATGAAAATACTTTGTATTTGTTGTGACAAAAAAACAAAGTTTCCTCTGTTATATTACTTTTTACTTTGTAATCTTAATTTAACAGATAATTAACAGAGTTTTCTGCTAAAATATAGATTTAAGCAAAATACTTCGTATTTTTTATAACCAAAAAAGTTTTCTGTTTTGAGTAGTTTTTGTTACGAAACATCAAAATTTTATCCGTTTTTTTTTTGTTGAGAATAAGTTTTAAAAGTAGCAAAAAAAGTTATAAAAAAAATCTTGTCAGAAATCTTATAAAAATTTTACAAAATAACATGCATTTAACTAAACTCTGTAAATTTACAGAGTTTTTTTCTGTAATTTTTTTTTGCATCAAATGCATTTTACAAATATATATGTAAATTTACATAGTTTTCTTTGCTAAATGGTAGTTTATTTAACAAATATTTTACTATAAACTCTGTAAATTAACAGTTTTTTTTTGTCAAAATCATTTTACAGAGTTTTTTATTGTTAGTAAAATTACCAAGAAATGTTGTTAGCTGGAAAAGTATGGTGTACTCTGTTAAATTAGCAGAGTTTTTCTGTAATTTAACAGAGTTATTATTTTGAGTGTATTATTTTAAAAAATGTTATGTAGGTAATTTATAAAGCTTTAGTTTAAGCTTGATAGCGTCCAGATTGAGTAAATAATATGTATATGTGCTACAAGGGTCGATCTGGAAAATGATATTATTTATAGACATTTTTGAGAACATTTTTCAAAAATATTTTTAAGTCAATTTTTTTTCAATTTCAAACATTAGAAATTTAAAAAAAGTCCAAAAGTTTTTATTCATTGATCAAAAAATTTTTCCAAAAACCCAAACCTACAGAGAAATTTTGAAGTACAGTAGAAAAAATCCACATTTTGTGACCTCCAATTCTTTAGACCACCAATTTTTTGTAATTCAATAATTACACTGTACAACACAAAAAAAAATTACAAGGTCAGACCAAAAAATTTTGATAGAAGAGACAAAAAAAAATACACGTGTATCGGCGTTTTGAAAGTTTACATCTGGGTTTCATTTTAGGGGGAGGTGAAGTTTCCCCCAAATGCAAATGTTGTATTGTAAATCGTCATTGAATATCGAGTGAAGCTTACGTTTAATGTATATAGTGTGTTAAGCAAATTTATGTAAAATGTTACGGAGAACATTTTTGTGGAATATGTTAACCCTCTAACTCCTCAAGATAAGGTTCTTTTTTGTCCTTCTTTTCAAAAAGAGCAAAAAACACCATTAAAACAGGGATTTAAGGGGTTTGAATGTTCCGCAAAAATATCCGCCGTGAAATTTTACTATAAGTTCCTGAATACACCAAAACGGAAAACTTAACAAGAAAGTCAGAAATAAGACACAACAAAAGAGAGCTTAGGGTTAATTTCGCATTTATTAAGAAAATCGAGTTAAGCTTACGTTTAAAGTATATGGTGTGTAAAATTTTATGTAAAATGTTACGGAGAACAATTTTGTAGAATATGTTAACACTCTAGCTCCTCAAGGTAAGGGTCTTTTTTGTCCTTCTTTTGAAAAAGAGCAAAAGCACCATTAAAACAGCTATTTAAAGGGTTAAAATGGTCAGCAAAAATATTTGCCGTGAAAGGGACTTATAGTAAAATTTCACGGCGAATATTATTGCGGAACATTTTAACCCCTTAAATGCCTGTTTTAGTGGCGTTGTTTGCTCTTTTTTAAAAGAAGGACAAAAAAGACCCTTATCTTGAGGAGTTAGAGGGTTAACATATTCTACAAAAATGTTCTCTGTAATATTTTATATAAATTTGCTAAACTCATTATATACTTTAAACGTAAGCTTTACCCGATTTTCTTAATAAATGCGAAATTAGCCCTAAGCTCTCTATTGTTGTGTCTTATATCTGACTTTCTTGTTGAGTTTTCTGTTTTGGTGTTTAGGGACTTATAGTAAAATTTCACGGCGGATATTTTTGCGGAACATTAAAACCCCTTAAATCCCTGTTTTAATGGTGTTTTTTGCTCTTTTTGAAAAGAAGGACAAAAAAGACCCTTATCTTGAGGAGTTAGAGGGTTAACATATTTTACAAAAATGTTCTCCGTAACATTTTACATAAATTTGCTTAACACACCATATACTTTAAATGTAAGCTTTACTCGATTTTCTTAATAAATGCGAAATGAACCCTAAGATCTCTTTTGTTGTGTCTTATTTCTGACCTTCTGGTTGAGTTTTTTGTTTTGGTGTGTTCAGGGACTTATAGTAAAATTTGACGGCGGATATTTTTGCGGAACATTAAAACCCCTTAAATCCCTGTTTTAATGGTGTTTTTGCTCTTTTTGAAAAGAAGGACAAAAAAGACCCTTATCGTGAGGAGCTAGAGGTTTAATATATTCCACAAAAATGTTCTCCGTATCATTTTATATAAATTTGCTGAACACACCATATACTTTAAACGTAAGCTTCACTCGATATTCAAAGACGATTGACAATACAACATCTGCATTTGGGGGAAATTTTACCTCCCCCTAAAATGAAACCCAGATGTAAACTTTCAAAACGCCGATACACGTGTATTTTTTTTTTTTGTCTCTTCTATCAAAATTTTTTGGTCTGACCTTGTAATTTTGGAAAAAATTTGATTTTGTTGTGCAGTGTTACCATTCCGATTTTTTAAGAAATCGGACCAGATCTTCTTGTAGCCCCCATACAAACCACCTTTCCGATATTCACATAATTCTCTCAAATTTCATAATAATAGAAAATATTTAAATTTTGTTTGTATGTGTTTAACGCGTACTTTAACAACCTAATCAAATCTGTTTACAATCGGACCATTTTTGGATTTAGGCCCCATATGAAAATTTAATCCGATATTCAGTTAAACCGGTTTATTGTCAACAAATAGAATTTGATTTGTGAGTGTTTTGTACACTTATTAAAGATTTGGAAAAAATAAAAATCTAATCGGTCCATGTTTGAACTTGGGCCTCATTTTCCCGGAAACTTTGGTGTAGGGTATTATATGGTCGGTATTGACCGACTATAATTTTCTGACTTGTTTTTTGTTGTTTTACAATGTTTCTTGTAAATTTTGAACTTTTCTAGAAAAGTTTGGGGCTGATAATAAACATTTACCAATTTTTGCTACCTCCTTTTTTACTAGAATTCCTGATAAAAACCACGAGCTTTTCTTGTTCCTTTACAGTGATAGAGGGCAACGACGTATGCAGGACTGTTTTATCAGGGCCCAACAACAACAACAAAAAAAAATTTGTTGTTTTTTTCGTGAGATTCGTGTTTTCCAATACATATAAAAAAAATATTTTTTTGTTGTTGTTGTTGGGCCCCCCCCCCCTGTATACGCCGATGATAGAGGGTATATACAAGATTGTCATTCCATATGTAACACATCGAAATATTGGCTTAGGACACCATATAGTATATATATATTCGTGATCCTTGCCCGATTTTAAGACGATCTAGAGATGTCCGTCTGTCTGTCTGTCTGTTGTAATCGTGTTTTAAGTAATAATACTGAACCAATTTAAACGCATGAAGTACCAAAACTTGCGGAATTTACCTGAGCTGAGAGCTAATATTTTTTTTATTTTAATCGGTTGATTAGATCAAAAGTTATGAGTGAATTTCTGAAAAAAGTCTTGTTTTTTTAATATAACCCTAAAATAGCTGATGATACTTTGTAAAGACACAAAAAAATTCAATTTTGTTCAAATTTCTTTAAAAAAAATATTTTTATTTAAAAAAAAATACATTTCGTTAAATAATAAAGGGCAAATGTTATCGCAAAAATCCTGAAAAAAATTTAAAAGTCACAAAAAGACAATTTGTTGTAGTTTTTGTTATTTTTTTTTAATTAAAAAGGGAATTTATAAATAAAAAAATAAAATCTTTATGTGACAGCAGGTTTTTTTTTTTTTAAGACATACTTCATTTGCTGACAGGTGCTGGAAATCAGCAGGACTTTATTCTTTGTTTATAAATCTTTACTGATATTCTTTTCACCAAAAACAAAACAATTTGAAAAAAAATAAAAATGGTTAATGTGGAGGGTATATTTGATTCGGTTCAGACGAATAGCGTTCTTATTTTTTTTTTTTTTGAGTGTTACTCATCTCATAGTACATCTCATAGTACATCTCAGAGTACATCTGTACAAATCTATTTCACCCCCACTGAGGGATCATCAGAAAATTTTAGAGAATCATTGTTGGTCAATCAAACATCACAATAGGTTGAATTTTTCAGCTTATACTGAGAAAATAATTACAATAATCCCCCAAGAATGCTGAGGGGGGGGGGGGGGGGAATATGTAGAAATGGTAGAAGTTTTTGTTTTTTAATACGTAAAAAAACAAAAATTTCAAAAAAAAATAAATTTTTTAAGAAGTTATTAGTACAAGAAGTATGAGTAAAGCAACAACCCCAGAGCTTTTCAAAATTCGATATCTTTCGAACGGTTTATCAAAAAAAAAAAATCTTAAAATTTACCAGAAAGGAGCTTTTAGAAAGTACCTACTTCAACTGTAAACAAATATTGAACATCTAAAAACATAATTTTTCCAAGTGTCCGGTATGCCATGGGTTGCCCCATATGTAATTGATCCTTGATCTATTTTTTTGTCTTTGAAATGTTTATCACAGAAGGGTATAAGCCATTTTCTATAAGAAACTTGAGTTTGAGTAATTTAATTTGGCGTATTTTGAATAAATGTAGGTCGAACGATATGTATGGGAGATTAAAAGCTGAAGTACCCCGACCCACAGTATGTTCTTTTGGTAGTGTGAGTGATCAAAAATCTTTAACTTTGGAACGATTCAATATTTTGGCTGGCGGTTTTTTACTTTTTATTTTTCAATAATGTAGCTTTTATAAACCACATAAAAAGAGGTAACACCATAACAACATTATTGGATAAAAGCTTACAAAAATTAAAAAAAAAAAAAAAATGTTAAAAGATTTTCTAGATCTTTTCGTAATAATTTTATACTTCTTTTTAACAAAATAAAGAAGTGATGGTAGAATAGGGTCAACTGATATCATTACCAAGTCAAAGAGTATTTCATGTGTAGGACTTATTGTGCAGACGGGTCCATCATAGTTAAAAGCTTAGATAAAGTCAACAAATATGTTTAAAAAAACTTTTAACTTTTTTACAAAAAAAGAAGAAAACTAAACTTTGAGATTTTTTCTCACTTCCGACAAGAATATATTTTTAACCATAACAGATACAGAAAAACTAATACCAGATTTGGACAATTTTGACATTTTTCTATTAAAAAACATTTTTTAAATTCAAAAATTGAAAATGTTCAACTTTTTCCTATTGTGGATCACTCAATTAGTAAGAAAAACACTCTGTGTGACGTATGAGTGATATTTTTCTTTTTATGAATTAAATATTAATCATACGCTCCTTAAACGAGCACAAAAACAATAAGTTTGAGGTTATTTTTGATTTTTAATAAAAAAACAAAAATTTTATAAAAAATTTTTTTCTAAAAATACTAAAACTATTTTATTAAACTAAAATCCAAAAAAATCCAAGAACATTTCTTTTGTGGTTTTTAATTAAATTGCTAAATTTCAGAGACCATAACAGTTATGAGATTTATTGAAAAAAATCCAATTTAACTGTTCAAAAATATTTGTTCAAATAAAAATTAAAAATAACAGTTTGAAATGATTTATATAAATATCATATTCAAAATAACAGAAATAAAAAACTTTTATTTATTATAATTGTTATCAATAACTCTTTGAGGCTTAAAAAACTTGAGTTGTTAAAATAAAACTAAAATAAACGCACGTAAAAGAATCCTATTGATCGCTAATACTTTAATCATTGATTTTAAGATATAAACTTTGATTGATTTTTTTTTTTTAATAACTGCTATAACAGTTATTTACTCCAATAAATATAAAATAAAAGTTATTTTAGATTGCTTGAACAAAAAGTTTTTAATAACTGTTATTTTATACTGTTATTGTAAAAATCAAAAAAATAAAAGTTGTTGCAAACTTAAACACGGGACATCTCTAGACGTCCTTTCATATATAAAATACTTAGTTTGGACAACATTCGTTTAATGATTTTTTTAAAACAAAAATACACATATAACTGTTATATTTGGTCTCTGCTAAATTTTAAACATTTTATTTAAAGCGCAGTAATATTTAGCTTTGAAATTATTTAAACAAAAGTTTATTAACACTTTCCATTTGACAACATTAAATTAATAATGAAATCATCTTTTCATATTGATATAAATACACATACATATGTTGTAGATAAATATGTAAGAGAGTTCACTGTCAAGGTTCTCGTTATACGAGGGAAAAAGTAAATAACAGTAAGAAAATGTTTTATGTGTTTTAGGTTGGTACAAACATACATAATTGTAAAGAAATTTAATGTTAGGGTGGATTGATTTTATAACCTCCATTTACTAACACCTTGAACTTTCAGAAGACAACTCTAAGGCAAGTAAAACCCAGCAAATATATATTTAAAGCTTTCCTGGTCAAGGTGGTAACGAAACGATCTAGCACTGTTGTCCGCCTGTCTGTGGAAGATACGCTTACTTTCGAAATACAACTTGGTATATTGGTAGAAAGATACATTATTGTTTAACTAAAAAAAATATGTGGGCTTTGCAACGCTAGAGTTGCAAAGTTATCATTTTATTGCACCATCCGATAAAAATGAAAAACAGTCCTTGAACACGAACTGTATAATATACGTTTGAAACTAAATGTTGTAAAACTGCATTTACAGTTTTTAATTTCGTGATCCTGTTTCCTTTTAAAAGGACTTTAAAGTTTTATAGGATTAAATTTTATAAAATATTTTTTTAATATTTGATATTGTCCAAGGATGCCGCTAGTGATAGTAAATAAAAGAGAATATTCTCCCCTAATTTTTCAATTTTTTTATTTGCACATATCAGAAAAAAGAAGTTAAAAAAAACTCTACTTTATTCACATCCTGATGTGGCAAAAAAAATGCCATCACAAGTGAGATCCTAGGACAAGTACATATATTTCAGAAATATTTTACAAAAAGTATCCTTTAAAACTTTGAAGTCCTTTTAAAAGGAAACAGGATCACGAAATGAAAAACTGTTAATGCAGAATTACTCCATTTGATCGCTACTTTCAGACGTATATCACCCGGTTCATGTTTAGTATTGGCTGTCGGACGGTGTTATGATGTTTTTTTAAGCAAAATCGGGTGCCGCAATACAGCAAAAACGGTGGACCGATTTTAGTTCTTATAATTTCATTTTGTAGAATATTAAAAATACTAGTTCCTAATGTAGTTAGATTTTTAAATTTTTAATTTTAGTTTAAAATATACGAAGTTAAAATTAAAAAAAAATCCAAAAGTACTTAAAAAAATACATTCTTTTTTGGCTATAAAATAAATTTAAATAATAAAATTTAAAAAAGCTCAGGGACTAGAGATAGAAATTCTCTAAAAAAAATAATTGTTATGAGAAAACCCGTTTCAAATTTATCTGTTGAAGCTATTTAAGAATTAATGTTACATTTGAATTTTGTTTAACAAGCTGTTATTTTTTTATTCCTAAAATTTTTTCTTCAAATTTTTGCAGCATATAAACAATTAATATGACCAAATCCATGGGAAATTTAACAGACGGACCACCGATTTTGTTTATTTTTTGTTATTAGAAAAAGCTTCGTAAATGATTAAAAAACACATTTTTTATCAACAATTTGAAAGATATGGGCGTTTTAAAAAGCGCTTTTTTAACAACATTGACTTTTAGACAGTTTTTAAACATTTTTGTGCTCGGAAACCGTGAGTCGTCCGAAAAAACTTAAAAATCAACATTGCATATAAAATTAGGATAATTTAAAATTTAGAAAAAAATAAAAATATTTCAACAACAAATGTTGAAAACAATATTTGAAAATCCTTTTTGCCTGCGAAGGACGCCATGGATTTCCAAAAAAAAAATTTTGTGTTAAAGTTTAGAATGCCCTTTTAACGCTATTAAAATGTCAGAGAGGATTTTTTTCGTATTGTTGAGCAATTAATTTTCAAAACTTGTTAGATAGCCAAATATGAGGCATTCCACACCAAATGTTCATCGAAAACAAAACGTGTATCGTAAATTTCTGAAATTGTGTGTCTAAAACTGACCTTCGCGAGCATCGGAGGCGTGGTCAAATAGTGGAAAATTGGTAAAATTTTTGTCGAGTTGCCTTGATTAAATATTTATCAAATTTAAACGGAATGCACCACAATCTCAAAAATTTACATTCTTGTATAGTTTTATATGGGCTATCGATTACACCGCTCTACAAATCTGAGGTTTTGGATGAAACCAAAAAAAAAAAAAAGGATAGGGTTTGGTGCCCCGATTCCAAAATGGTCACTCAAATTTTTCTATTTCACAATTTTGAGAAAATCGCGGCTAAAGTGTCAAAAAATGCCCATTTGGACCATTTTTGAATGCCTATAAAATAAGATCCTGACATGCAAATGACTTGGTATCAACCTCATTCGAAAGTGTGTAATTTTCTCTTTCAGACAAGATTAAATCTTCTTGGAATTTAATTTTCTAAAGTGGTAAAAAAAATCATTAGCCACAAGTGCTTTAACTCTAAAATTTACGTATGAATTTGTATGGAAATTTGTTAAAAAACACTGTGTAAATAAACTAATTATTGAAAAAATGGAAGGTTTTTTGCTAATGATTTTTTTACCATTTTCGAAAATTACATATTTAGAACATTTTATCTAATCTTTAAGAGAAAATTACAGGCTTTCGATTGAGCTTGATACCAAGACATTTGCATGTCAGGATCTTATTTTATAAGCTTTTAAAAAGGGTTAAAATGGCCTTTTTCGGCACTTTAACCGCGAATTACTCAAAATCCTGACGTGATAGACAAATTTGGGCTCCGGATTTGGAATCAGCGCAGCAGGCACTATCCAAATCACTAACCAGAATCCAATACGCATTTTCTTGTTGAGCTGTGTTATTTTTTTTTTTTAATTTTCAGACCCGTTCAGAAATTTTCCGTTTCTTAAAAAAGTTAATTTATCAAAAATCCTGACACTTTTTTGTATACCCTCCAACCACAGTATGAGAGTATACTCACTTTGTCATTCCATTTGTCCATCACTATCGGTCAGGGACCCCATAAAGAATATATATTATTGATCCATGATCGATTCTAAGACATTCAATGAATGTCCGTCTGTCCGTCCGTCTGTCTGTAGATAACACAATGCAGTCCAAAAGAATACAGCTAAAAGCCTGAAGTTTAGCAAAAATATGTCAAAATCGGGCCAGTGGGAAAAAAGTTCCCTCTTGAAGAACTGAACCAACCTCTGAAAAAATACACTTCTTTTTCATGTTTTTTTTTTTGTATTTTTGTTAAATAAATGAAACATTTGGTATATTTATCGCGATGGGAAGGTACTGTCAGCGTCCCCCATTGACCCCATCACCCCACTGACCCCATAATCCCCCCCCCCCCAAATGCCCCTGACGAAAATATTGTTTTAATTTTTTTTTACATTTCAGAGGGTATAAAAGATTCCGCACAACCGAATTTGACACTCTCACTTCTTTTTTCTTATTTTTCCTGTACTTAAATCGGCCTATGGCACCATTTGAGTGCATTTTTTAAATAAAATATATTTTTTTATATGCAAATATCTAACTTTTCTGGTTTTTTAAATGCTTTTATGGACCAAAATTGATAAGCTAAAAATTTTTTGGATCTTAATACGCTTTATTTAAAAAAAAAAAAATAAATACATTTTTTTAATTTTTTTTTTTTTTTTTTTTCAAAAAACCGCGAACTAAAACTTCGTGTAGAGGACTAAAAGTACCCTTTTTTATAATTTTTTTCCGTTATCAGCTCAAAAATGCGCAAATATACATATCATCGACTCACCCTAGTGCGCGCTGTCTTTTTTTAGAATCTTTTTCTTGTCTTTTTGTACGATTTTTTTAACAAAAAGTGTTAAAACTTAAAATTTGTTTAAAGTAATTTTTATTATTATGTAGAAAACCCCTACAAAGAAACAATATTGTAAAAAAGGATAGCGTCCTATGGGTATTACCAACCCCCCTTGGATCCGCACCTGAATGTTGTATATTCTTATTAAACTATTGTTCATTTATGAAAGTTTTTGACACATACTTGTATAAATATTCAATATACTCATATATTTCCTCATTTCTATTGAAAAGTTAAGTGTTTCATATGAAAGTATATGCTGAGAAAAAAACATGACTTCCTAACCGGAAATAGACAAGAAGGTTTTCCCATCAACTTTCATTTGTAGTTTTTGTTTATTTTTGATTACATAAAATCTTCAAACTCTTTTGGTAAACTTATGAATACAAATATGTTAAATTAAATAGAAATTTTATTAAAAAGTTATTTCTGAAAACTATTTACTTATCTTGAGTATATTTAAATATTTCATAAGTTAAATAAATATTTCCTTTAGCAAAAACATTACCCAAGATTGAAACTTATTTGCATATGAGTTTTATAAATAATATAAAATATTTGTATTTAAACCCAAAAAATCGTTTAAAATATGTTTTGTTCCTTTTTATCTGTAGAAAATTTAAATTTCACTTTTTTTTTGTTTGCAAAATTTTTTGTATTACAAATTTTTTTTACAAAGTTATTTGTTAAGTAGTTCTTTTTTCGTTGTCATTTCTTTGTGCAATTATATTATGCAAATAAACATAGTTTATCTTTTTTTAGCCGGAAGCTTGTTTATAACATTGACAAATAACAAAACATATGTTTACTTTTGAAAAAATGTAAAAGAAAGAAAAAAATATCTTAAGAATTTTTCCAGTTGACTTTATGGGATAATTTACTTTACAATTTAAGAATATTGTCTGCTTTTGTTTGCAAGAAATATAAAACATAACGATGGCTTATATTCAAAACTGTCTATCTCAAAAACACAGGATTTTAAGTAAAGCCAAAAAATGGTATTTATTTATTAAAAATGACTGCTAAATCTCACATACACTTCAAATATTTTGTAGGCAAAAATAAATGAAAAATATATTTAAAACAAGTGATAAAACATTTGCAAAACCATCCCAGTAATTATTCATTTGTTTTCACAAACATCAACATTTATTTTTTAATGTTAATAAAATTGTCTAAAATAAATAACATTGAAGATTAAAAAATAACGTCACTTTCATTTTTTTTTACCAACAAATTCGAAAAAAATAACCTACGAAAACAATAAAAATTAATGATTGTTGTGCACTAGGGTGGCTCGTTTTTGGGCTTTTCTCTCTGATCAAATTCCAATACCCGCCAAAAGTGTCAGTCCCCTAAGGGTAACTCACATGCAAAATATCACTCCGATCGGAGTTTATCTTCTGTCTCCACTTTGAGCCTCAAAATTGGGGTTTTTGGAAAAAAGTACTTTTTTAAAAAAAAAAAAAAAAGTTTTTTTATTAAAATAATGAAAAAAAAATTTTTGTAAAATATTTGATCATAAATACTTAAATATGAAATTTAAAGATTTTACTGTATCATTAACCCGTTCAAACTAGATCCCAAAAAAATGGCATGATTTTGGGGGCGTTCTCAAAACACCTTTTTTCAAAATTTCAAAATTTTATTAAAAAAAAAATTTAAATATACCATTTTTTCTTTCTGAATTCATTAAGAACACCTTGGAGAAGAAAAATGTGAAATATGGCGGATATCCGTCGAGCCACTTTTTGGGAATCGCGGGGGGAAGTTAGCGAATTTCAAGGAAATGTTGGTTTTATCAATAATTTGGATTAATAAAATCTTATAAATTTAATTTTTGGGCAAATTAACTGTTTTTTGGTGTTTTGCCATTCTATTAGATAACTTTAAGTCTGTCATCAAATCTTACCGATCTAGGACGTTTTTAACCGACATTGGCTGGGGGTCAAAAATGACCCCCGCAGGAAATTTGAAGTTTAGACCTTAAATTTTGTGCTATTAACAAGTATAAAACGGCTTTTGTTTTTTCTACCCTAACTATTATTTCGTATTAATATAATATCTTTAAAAAAATTGTTAACCCTTCTTGGTAGGGGGTCAAAAATTACCCATTCAATAAAAAGTATATATTTTTTATAGAAAATTAATTTGTGGCAGTCTATTAGATAACTTTAAATCAGCCCTAAAATTTCACCTGTTTAAGATATCTTTAACCCACAGTGGCCAGGGGTCAAAAATGAACCGGCAAAAATGTTCGGCATAGTGCTTGAATTTTTTGATATCAACAAAATTTATATTTTTTATTGAATGGGTCATTTTTGACCCCCTACCAAGAAGGGTGAACGATTTTTTAGTTGAGATAAAACACACAAAAGCCGTTTTATACTTGTTTATAGCACAAAATTTCAGCTCTAAGCTTCAAATTTCTTGCGGGGGTCATTTTTGACCCCCAGATCGGTAAGATTTCATGACAGACTTAAAGTTATCTAATAGAATGCCACGACACCAAAAAACAGTTAATTTGCCCAAAAATGAAATTTATAAGATTTTATTAATCCAAATTATTGATAAAACCAACATTTCCTTGAAATCCGCTAACTTCCCCCCGCGATTCCCAAAAAGTCGCTCGACGGATATCCGCCATATTTCACATTATCCTTCTCCAAGGTGTTTTTAATGAATTCAAAAAGAAAAAATGGTATATTTAAAATTTTTTTTTAATAAAATTTTCAAATTTTGAAAAAAGGTGTTTTGAGAACGCCCCCAAAATCATGCCATTTTTTTGGATACCGTAAAATTTTATATTTAAGTATTTATGATCAAATATTATACAAAAAAATTTTTTCATTATTTTAATAAAAAAAACTTTAATTTTTTTTTTTTTTTAAAGTCGTTTTTTCCAAAAAACCCAATTTTGAGGCTCAAAGTGGAGACAAAAGATAAACTCCGATCGGAGTGATATTTTGCACGTGAGTTACCCTTAGGGGACCGACACTTTTGACGGGTATTAGAATTTGATCAGAGAGAAAAGTTCAAAAACGAGCCACCCTATTGTGAACTGAGGAAATTATTGCATTTACTACATGACGGTCATTTGTGTACTAAGTAGTAGTTGTTGTTTTCAACTACAATTTCAGTTGTTTTTGTATAAAAAATCTCAAACAACTGTTTTTTGTAGTCGTTTTAAAAAACAAATACAAAAGATTACTACATTGTAGTAACAGTTGTTTTATGTAGTTGTTTTTAGTCTTTAAAAAAAACTATATTTTCTAGAAATTTTTAGAAAAAATTAATGTGCAGGAATTATTTCCAAAATTTTAACCGTTTTTGACGTTTAGAAGTTTTTTTGTTAATAAAAAAAATTCAGACAATTTGAGTTACAGTAAAAACAACTGTAATTTGAAGTATTTTTTACAGTTTTTTGTAGTTGTTAATCAATAGCTAAAAACCACAACATGTTTTGGTTGATTTTACCGTCAAATTTAGTGGACGCCTAAACAACAACAAATGTAGTAGTTTTAACTGTCTTTTGTAATGGAATCTACCGTAAAAATTTTTTGAGTGTGTTATTTTTATCAACAAATTCAAAAAAAATACCTACGAAAACATTAAAAATTAATGATTTCGTAAGTTAGTTTTACAATTTTTCTAAAAAATTTTAAAAAATTTTTAATAAAAATTTTAAAAAATTTTTAATAAAATTTTTGGGAAATCGATCCCGCAATCAACTACATTCTGACCAGACACTCTACCCATCGCGCCAAAGTCACTTGATACAAACATGTTTTTGTATTTCTATAAATAATTTTTTGAATTTTTTGTCTACAAAAAAATAACCAACACAAGTTAGTAAAAACTAATGACTTTCTTTAAAAAATACCAACAATTTAAAAAGAAAATAACCTACACAAATCATTAAAAATTAAAGAAGAATCACTTATTTTTACTTACAGAACAAAAATAAATAACTTTAAAAATTGAATGCTAATGAAAGTCTTTATTTTTTATGTTGTTATTTTTGAAACAAAGAAAAAAAAAAGTCATTTAAAAAAAACTGAACATTGAACAAATGATTTTTCTTTTAAAAACGACAAAACGTAAAACTTTTTAAATTAACTACAAACAGTTAATGACATAATGTTTTGAGTGAAAATATAGTCAGTTTTTTTTTTTATTTTTAATGTGTGTTAATATGTGAAAATAAAGAGATAGAGGGTTTTGCATTATAATTTTTTTTGCTTAAACCAAAAATTTAAGATTTTTAAAAAATTATCACAACAAGTTACAAAAAATTTGTAAGATTCGTGTTTAGCACTCAAACATTACTAACATTGATTTGTAAACTAACTAATTATTGAGATAGCGTATTTTGCATTCCGAGAATGTCTTGTGTAAGATAAAGAAATAACAAAAAATGCCAATAATTTAAAAATAATATATTTTTTACTCTAAAATCGCTAAAATAGGGCTATTTAAGTGAATATATTGCCATTAAATACTTATTTTCTTGAAAATATGAGATAGATAGTTTTATATATAAGCCCTCGATACTTCTTTTTGAATTATGGGAAAATGGAGTAAAAGCGGATTTCAAAAAAATGTTATTCTATTTGAATCGTTTTGTAAAACTTAATTTTTGAAGTCATGTTTGTTTGTGTCTGTCATTACAATTAATCTGTTTCAATGATTGTGGGAGAAAACTAATGATTGTGTTAACATTAGTATTTTCCACTTTTCTGCTGCTTTTGTATTGGTTGTAAAATTAGAACAAAATACACCTGCTCTTCAATATACACTGTTCTGCTGATACCCTCAAAACACAGAATGGGGGTATACTCACTTTGTAATCCCTTGTACATCACATAGAAATATCGACCTATGACCTTATCTACATAAATAAAGTTAGGGGATTCTAATGAAAAAGGGGTCAAATTATGTTCTTTATTACTTCTTTTCTGAAATAAAGATCATGGAAACTTAAAACATCGGCAAAAAAAAATATTTTGGAAACACCTTTCAACAAAAAAAAAAAAAAAATATTGCAAAGGGTACCTCTTTAAATTCCGATTTTAATGAGGTAAAAAAAGTACATAAATTGGTACCTTTTCTATCTTCTGAAATATTGCCCCTAGTAACTTACAATTTAAAATGAATGTATCCAGCAAAAAAAATCTTACAAAAGTACTTTTTAGCCAGCTTATATTCTAAAAGGGTGAAAAGTGTACTTTGGTACTTTTTGGATCTCCTGAAAAAATGGTCAAAAAAACTTTATTTTTACAATGTGAGATACTCCGTCAAAATGGGTAAAAGGCTAAAATGGGGACAAAGTTGTATTGTGAAACTTGAATTTTGAATCTGGAATCCTCCAGAAAAAAATAAGAAAAAGTATTTTGAAAATTTGAATTTTAAAGTAGAAAAAATAATTACATATAGAACTCTTCAGCAAAAAAAAAAACATTCTGAAAATGGTACCTGATAAGAATTACGCTTTAATGGGGTAAAAATTCTACTTTGGTACATTTGAAATTTAGATTAAACCAGAAAAAAAATGATTTTGTCAAAAAAAATTTTTATAATGTATCTGTTCTAATTGTCAAAAAATTGTACTTTGGTACTTTTCTGATCTCCTGAAAAAATGGCAATTAAAGCTTAAATTTTAGAATGTCTGTCGCAATAAAACATTCTGAAAAAGAACTTTAGGAATTTCTGACACCAATTGTAAGAGATTAAAAAGGAGTACAAAACTATGTTTAAAAAGGGGCACAAAAAAGTACTTTGGTACTTTTTCGATTTCCTAAAAAAAATGGCATCTTGAATTTTGAATTTAGGATCTTACAGCAAGAAAAAAAAACACTTTAAAAAAAAAAGATTTTAAAAATTTATATTTTACGGAGGCAAAAAGGGGTCAAAAAGTGTACGTTGGTACTCTATTATTTTTTCTTAAATAATGGAATAAAAATCCTTCAGAAAAAAAGTATTCTGAAATATCTGCAAAAAAAAAACTCTAATGGTGCCTGATAGAAATTACGACTTTAACGGTGTAGAAAGTGTAAAGATTTTGACTTTAGTACTTTTTCTATCTTCTGAAATATTGGTTCTAGAGTAAAAAAGTGTTCTTTGGTACTTTTTATTTTTTCAGAAATAATTAAATATAGAACCCTTCAGAAAAAAAAAAAACATTCTAAAAATGGTACCTGATAAGAATTACGATCTTAACGGGGTAAAAATTCTACTTTGGTACATTTGCAATTTAGATAAAACCAGCAAGAAAAAAAACATTTTGACAAAAGTAGTTTTTTCCTAATTGGACAGAAATGTCCCTAAAAATGGATATTAAAACTTTAATTTTAGAATGTCCGTCGCAATAAAACATTCTAAAAAATAACTTTAGGTATTTCTGACACTGAGAGGGTAAAAAGGGGAACAAATTTGTATTTAAAAAGGGGTACAAAACAGTATTTTGGTACTTTTTCGATTTCCTAAAAAATGGCTTTATGAACTTGAATTTTAAATCAAGGATCCCACTTTGGTACTTTTTCTATCCTCTGAAATATTGGTTATAGAGTCCAGAAAATTTGAATGTAGATTCATTTAACCAAAAAAAAACATTCTAATACTTTTTAGAATGTTTCGATTCTACAAGGGTTTAAAAGTGTACTATGGTACTTCTTGAATAACCTAAAATAATAACCACAAAAACTTAATTTTTAGAATTTGGGACATTACATCGAAACAAATCATTCTGAACTTATAGGACTTTCAGATACTAAGAGGGTTAAAAGGTGATGAAAAAGTTTACTTTGGTGACTTTTCGCTTTCCTAAAATAATAGTACACTAAAAAACAAGTAGAAAAGTTAAATTCGACTTTGCCGAATCTATGAATACCCTCCACAATGCATTTTTTTAAAGGGTAGTACATTTTTTAACGTGAAAAAATTAACAATTTTGATTAGAAATATTTTATTTTGAGTAAAAAATTCATTTTTTTGTCATTTAAAAAAAAAAAAAAAAAATTACTAATTTTTTTTTTTTGAGTGAAAAATTTTTTTCGAGTGTAATGTTTTTTTACTGTAAAAATATTTCTGAGTGAATGCACGTAAGTATGTACACAAAATATTGCAATTTTTGTAAAAAAAAAAAACTAAATTTTTTTTGTATAAAATTTTTTTTGGAGTGTAAAATTTTTTTTGGGTGTAAAATTTTTTTTGAGTGTAAAATTTTTTTCGGGAGTAATTTTTAAGTTACCAATGCTTTTAAAACATAACAAGTTTAAAAAGCATTGCTTTAAAATTAAACAGGTTTGAAAAGCATTGTTTAGTTACCACAAATGCTTTTAAAACTTATTAAAACACGTGGCATTTTAGATGAAACTAATCTGAAATTCAGGGTTTCGCTTATAACTTTTGAACCACTGGACCGATTGAGCTGAAACTTAAAACCAAACAGACCCGGGGAACGCTTAAGATACATGCCAAGCATCAGTAGTCTCATTATTGTCTTTCGAAAGCTATCGTGTTTTTTATCTCGTAAATTCGTGAAACACCCTTGCCGAAATTTACTCTTTTGCTCATAACTTTTGAACCACTGAACCGATTTGGCTGGATTGCAATACCAACCTGACCAGGTAAATGACAAACATATATGCCAAACTTCAGTAGCCTCTGTAAAGTCTTTCAAAAGTTAGCGTGTTTTCTACGGACGGACAGACAGACAGACAGACGGACGGACGGACGGACGGACATCGCTAGATCGACTTAAAATCGATCGAGGATCATAAATATATATACTTTATGGGGTCCTAGACCAATATTTCGATGTGTTACAAACGGAATGACAAACTTATATATACCCTCTATCACTAGAGTGGAGGGTATAAAAAACCTTGTAAAATTATTAGAAAAAGTCTCGTAATCCTATTTTACCAATATTTGACAGTATTCCCTGTTTTTAAACAAAAGTTTTCGATCGAAATTTAATTTTTTTTTGTAGTTTTACAATTTTTTTTTTTTTTGTAATTTTACATATTTTGAAGGCATTTTTACAAAAAAAATCAAGTAAATTCACGACAATTTTCTGTTAGTTAATTTTGCCAAAAAAGTTGTAAGCTTACAATTTTATTTGTTAAAAGTTTGTAAAATTAAAAAAAAAAGCTCATAATTTTGACTAGGAATTCTCGTAAATCTCCCGCTTAGAATCGAAGTTCCGATTCTAAGCGGGCAAAAAGTAGTTATAATTGTACTCTTTTTTAAACAAAAAAAAAAACATTTCAGCCAAAATTATAATTTCGATAATATCGTTTCTAAGGGATGGAAATGGAAAATTTTTACTTTTTTATAACTATTGAACCAAAGACCTAATAATCTCAAAATTTTATATGTAGGATCCTCATTTTCATCCAAGAGAAGTACATATTTAGATTTTAAAATTTTTAGACCAAAATGGGTAAGAGTAGGGTAAAATTTTACTATTTATACCAATGGGACAGATTTTTTTTTATTTATTTAATAGATCTTCTACGGAAGGAAATGAAACCTATGTGGAACGAAATGAAATGAAATAGGGAACCCAATATAATAGAACAAATTACAAAATGGAATGAAACCAGGAACGACATGGAATAAATTTTTTTTACTCGAAATTTTTTTCACTCAATTTTTTTTTACAAAATTTTTTTTTGCCAAAAGTTTTTTGCACAAAAATATGTTGACAAACAAAATGTTGACAAATTTTTTCACGAAAATTTTTTTTCACCAATTTTTTTATCAATTTAATTATAAAACAATAACCGTTGAACATTTCTGAGGTCAATCAAGAAAGATCAAGTAAATAATTAATATCCTCCGCGTAAATCGAGGGATTTAAGTAGACATAAAATTAATGAACGTTTTAAAAAGAAATTAAGTAGTGCAAAGTTTGGACTAGATATATAGGAATATGTTAGTGGTCGTCTGCACTAAATATAAATCACCTTTAACAGTTTAATTTAAAACTACACGGAAAATGTCTTAGAAACGAAAATTTTTTTTATACAGAAAAATGTCTCTGAATCTGAGAATTTTTCTGTACGGAAAAATTTCTTAGAATCCGAGACTTTTTTATAGGGAAAAATGTCTCAGAACTTGAGGCTTTTTTCTTCACAGAAATATGTCTCAGAATCTGAAAACTTTTCTATACAGAAAAATTTCTCAGAATCTGAAAATTTTTCTATACGGAAAAAAGTCTGAGAAATTTTCTATATGGAAAAATGTCTTAGAATCGGAAAATTTTTCTTTGAAATTTTTTTTCAAATTCTTAGAATTTTTCTATATGAAAAAATGTGTCAGAGTTTGAGATTTTTCCAATACCAATTTTTCTATACGGAAAAATGACTCAGAGTCTGAGAATTTTTTTATGCGAAAAAATGAGATGAGATTTTTTTTATAAAAAAAATGTCTCAGAATCTGAAAATATTTCCATGCGGATAAATGTCCCACAAGGAAGGTCTCCCTGGTGTCACCCTCCGATCTTTATGGAATTGGTTTTATTTTGTGTAGCAGGAAAAATAAAGGGACACGTATTTTTTTTTAGCGGCCCAAATTCATATTTAGGGGGTGAAAATGAGGGGGAAGAAACGATAATTTTTCAGTCTCCTCTATAATACAAAGAAACCTAGTCATGTTATATACCAAATGAAAGGAAAACCTATCTTCGTGCCCAAAGAACGTGTCCAAACATGCACAACTTTTCGTCATATTGAGTAAAATACCAAAATTTTCACACACAAAACAAATTTGCTAATTTCCAACTGAAATTTAGTTATTGCAACAAAAATTCGGTTGATGCATTTTTATTAAGGTTGTAACAACTGAATATCGGTAGTTACAACTGGCTTTTGTGGATACAACTGTGTTTTAATTGAAACAACTATAAAATTCGTCTGTTTCAGTGAAATGTAGTAGTGGCAACCGAATTTTGAGTTGGTACAACTGAAAAATTCAGTTGGAAATTTATTTTTCTCTGTGTTAGCATATTTTTGTTAATAAGTCAAAAAATATTTACTTTTTTGCCACGTTATTAGTATCACGAGATAGGTATTTTAAATACCTTGAATCTGATACCAAATATGCCTATATTAATTTTGAATAAATAGGCGTAAATCGTAAAAAACTGAAAAAGGTCAATTTCCCACCATACAAATCGACCCACCTAAAAATGAGTTTGGGCCGCTAAAAAAAAATACATGTCGAATGAATTTTCGCTCTGAACAACATATCCAAATTTCATGTTGATTGGAGGGTGACACCAGGGATACTCTCCTTGTCAGAATCTGAGAATTTTTCTCTGAAACTTTGTCATTCGAAAAAATGTCTCGGAATTTGGGACTTTACCAACACCACTTTTCTATACAGAAAAATCACTCGAAGTCTTTTTATACGAAAAAATGAAATGAGACTTTTTTATAAAAAAAATGTCCCACAATCTCAAAATTTTTTTTATACGAAATTTCTCAGAATTTGAGAATTTTTCTATACGGAAAAATGTCTCAGAATCTATACAAAAAAATGTCTTAGGATCTGAGAATTTTTCTATACGAAAAAATGTCTCAAAATCTAATACTTTTTCTATTTGAAAAGTTGTCTCAGAATCTGAAGAATTTTTCTATGTGAAAAACTGTCCCATAATGTGAAGAATTTTTTCTATTAGGAAAAATGTTTCAGAACTTTTGAGTTTTTTTGTCTCAGAATCTGAGAATTTTTTTCTCACAATCAGAATATTAGAATACGAATCTTCTATACGAAAAATATCTCAGAATCTTAGACTTTTATCTTTACGAAAAAATGTCTCAGAATCAGCCAAAATCATTGACAGATGTACAAATACAAAATAAAATGTAGGGTACAATAAATGAAGTAGCCTTTTTAAACAAGAAAGTACTATTTATGAACTTTTAGTTCAATTTAAAAAGTAATTACGAACAGTTATAAACTTAAAAGAAGTGCATTTCTGTTTCATTTTTGTTTTGTTTTGGATTTTTCTATTTTTTTTTTTTTTTTTGTTAGGTTAGGTTAGGTTAGGTTAGGGGTGGCGGAGCTCAAAATTTTGAACTCCTCGCATAGACCGGCTGGTCCATAGCAATACCACATGTTCCTTCAGCGACGAGGATAAAACGCGTTAGTCCATGTTGCAAACAATTTAATGCGCATGAGGTCCATGACTGCGATTTCTTCCAGATTCTCGAGTTCTGCTTTGCCCAAAATTTGTTTGCGATGCCTGGCCAATGCGGGGCATTTGCACAGGATATGTTCAACAGTTTCATCCGTATTCGGTTCATCACATCTTCTACAATTGGAATCAGAGATAAGTCCAATTGTTCTTGCGTGGAAAGCAATAAGGCAGTGTCCCGTGACCACTCCCGTGAGTAAACGACATTCTCTTCTGTTAAGAGAAAGTAGGTAACGAGTTCTTTTAAGGTCGTAACGCGGCCAGACTATTCTGGTAGTTCTGCTTGTACTTAACTCTCGCCATTTCCTGTTCGCCATGGAAATACACTGACAATCACTTCTCGATCTGTAGTACTGCATTGGGGGATCGATATGAACAAAATCCCCTACCCCATCTGCGCCCAGTTTTGCAAGCTCATCAGCCTTCTCGTTCCCGTCTACTCCCTTATGTCCTGGAACCCATATTAGAGAGACGAGGTTGTTGCTGGATAGTTTCTGAAGATTCTCGTAGCACTCAAAAACGACTTTTGATTTAATACAAAAGCCTCTTAGAGCTTTTAGTGCAGCTTGGCTGTCGATGTAAAAGTTTATTATTCTCTCCGATTCTCCAAGAAACTGCAAGGCTGCCTTATTAATAGCAACTATTTCAGCCTGGAATATGCTACAGCTCAAAGGTAGATTAAAAGATTTTCGAATATCACAGACGTCCGTAGTAAATCCCGCTCCCACTCCCGTCGATTGTTTGGAGCCGTCTGTGAAAATATTTAAAGCGTCATTTGGAACGCAACGCCAGTTCGACCAAAATTCTCGAGTCGGAAATTCAACTTTAAATTTCCGATCGAAAAGTAGTTTGGGCACCCTGTAGTCAGTGACAACGTTATCCAAATTGTCCATGCTACTGTGTCCAAAATTTCGGCGTCTGAGCCAATTTGACTCTTTGAGTCTGAGGCATGCCTTATATGCCTCACCCTTAGCAAAGACGTCAATTGGCAGCAGATGCAATATCGTGTCGATGGATGCAGCTGATGTTGTTCTTAGGGCACCAGTGATACTCAGACCCATAAGCCGTTGGGCTTTTTGGAACTTACTACGAGTCACCTCCCTCTCTAGCGCTCTGTGCCAGACCATAACTCCGTAAAGTAAGATAGGTCTTACGATGGAAGTATAGATCCAGTACGTGATCCTTGGCTCAAGTCCCCATGTCTTGCCGAACATTTTCTTGCATGCATAATATGCATTATTCGCCTTTCTCAATCGTTCATCGGTATTTTGGTTCCATGATAATTTACTATCCAGAATAATTCCTAAAAATTTCGCATGATTTGAAAGTGGGATTTCAACCCCGTTGACCTTGACTTTTCTAAAATTTTCGATCTTATACTTTCGTGTAAACAATACCATCTCGGTTTTCCGAGGATTAACGTTAAGACCATTTTCATTAGCCCAATTCCATAACTGTTTCAGTGATCGCTCTAGCAACTCGGATAACGTGGTCAAAAATTTTCCAGTTGACATTATTACCACGTCATCAGCATAAGCAACTACTACCGCTCCTTGCGTCTCCATTTTTTTGAGAATGGGATCCACGACCAAGAGCCAGAGTAATGGCGATAATACTCCTCCCTGTGGTGTTCCCCTGGCTGTATATCTTATGGCTCTTTCAAGCCCCCATTCGGCTGTAACTTCTCTACAAGACAGCAGGCAGCCAATCCATCTTTTGATGGTTGGATTTATGCCAGCCCTGTCCATTGCGTTTACAATTGCATCCATGCTTACATTGTTAAATGCACCTTCTATATCCAAAAAAGCGGCTAAGGTAAATTCTCTATATTCCAGAGATCTCTCTAAAGTGTACACGAGGGAATGAAGAGCGGTTTCTATCGACTTGCCCTGCTGATAAGCATGTTGCGTAGCCGACAAAAAGTTTCCACCTAGGTTCTCTCTTATATAAAGATCCAGAATTCTCTCCAACGTTTTCAGAAGGAAGGATGATAAACTAATAGGACGATAATCCTTTGCAGTTGCGTGATTTATTTTACCGCTTTTCGGTATGAAGACTACTTTAGATTTCCTCCATGATCTAGGTATATAACAAAGCTCTAAACACGCTTTAAAAACTTCCTTTAAGTAAGGAATTATTTCGCTAGCAGTATTTTGAAGCATTGCCGGAAAAATGCCGTCAGGCCCTGGCGATTTGTAAGGCTCGAACGATTCGACTGCCCACCTTATCCGCTCATCAGATAGCAGATTGTGGGGAATAATTGTTTGCCCGTGAGGTTGAGTCTCAGATAAAGGTTGTTCACTGCATCCTGGAAAATGAGTTCTTAGAAGAACATCCAATGTTTCCGTTGCATTCTCTGTCCATGTGTCATCTAATCCCTTCAGTAGAATAGGCGGTATTGGTTTTTTAGATAAAATTCTTCTGAGTCTAGCTGCCTCTGTAGTGTGTTCTACATCACTGCAGAGTTTTTCCCAGCTACTCTTTTTCGACTTCCGAATAAGTTTTTTGAAAACTTTCAATACCTCTCTATATATTTTTTTTTTTTTTTTTTTTTTTTTTTTTTTTTTTTGTTAGAGAAAAGCAATTTTATTTCCTTTTTTAAGCGGACATCAATTAACGACCAATTCTGCCTGCATAAAAAATATTTCATATAACTGATGGACGGTTTATAAAATTCGACAGAGACGACTGGTACCAGATTCGCACAGTGGGTCACAATATATTGGAAACTTTCTCGGTAAGTTTCAAATTCAAATATAATTGATATAACCCTGTTGAAACAAATAAGTAAAAATCCTGAAAATACTAGCATACACAAAGAAAATAAATTTCCAATCAAATTTTTCTGTTGTAACAACTCAATATTCGGTTGCTGCTACTTAATTCGGTTGTTTTCACCGAATTTTATGGTTGCTTTAAATAAAAACCAGTAATATCAGCTGATTTTAGTTGTCACTATTGATATTCAATATGCAAATGTATTAACCGAGTTTTTGTTGCGTCAACTGAATTTTAGTTGGAAATTAGCGAATTTTTTTCTGTGTGTAAGATTTTTTATCTGATCATGATCTTTTTGGTTTGTAATTTTTTGTAGCTCTTTTTAAAATATTTCTTTAATTCAAACATTCACAATAAATAAAAAAAAAGCGAAAATGTTTCCAATGTATTGTCCCCCACTTACACTTACGAGAATAGAATGTCGTATGTTGACAGGTTTAATAACGGGACACTGTCTTGTCGGAAAACATGCCAAGAACATGAATCTTATTACGGACGCAAACTGTAAAAGGTGCGAGACACCAGACGTCGAAGAGACCATAGAACACATCCTGTGTCACTGCCCGGCTTTGGCACGAACTCGACTTTCAATTATAGGAAGTTCACAGTTCGAGACTTTGAAGGAAATTACGAGGATAGACCTGAAGAGCTTGAAACAATTCGCAATGAAGGTCAATGTATTTAGTTTACATCGATAAGCGGAAAAAGTTTTGTGGTATCGCTATGGACCAATTGGTCTATGCGGAGTGCCCATCTGGCACCGCCACCCTAACCTAACCTAACCTCCCCCACTGTAAATTTAAAAATTTACTACTATTTTATTAACATCAAAATGTACCTTTAACATATAATAAAGTGAAGAATAATGTAATTTGAGAACCACTTAAACAATTTAAGTGACATCTCTTTGAGACATATATAGCTAAAATCGTTGTCACCTAAATGTTTGCTACTATAGTACTAAAACAAAGAATTTTTGTTAATGTAAAATATCTTGTGTATAGTTTTTCATCATAAACATTGATAACATGTCACATTATGTTTATGACAATAACGTGAAAATGTTATACGCCATTCTTGAGCAACATCTTTATCACACCATTTCCAATGATATATGGCCAATGTTGAAGCTTGATATTGCACGGGTTATTTTAAATGCCAAACAATTCTTTACTTTTTTATAAGTTTTTTTAAAGCCCGGGCAAATTTTTATTCCCCTTTGACTAAATGGTTCAAATTTGAGGACAATCGTATAAAATTAACCCGTGGCACTCGGCGATCCAGGTTTTGGATTTTGAAAATTAAAAAAAAAATATATAGTTAATTTATAAATATGCCTTGCGATAAATTATACAATTTATTAATTTTATTACAATTTAAAATTTAAAAAAATGGAAATCGGTCGAATAATTATTGAGATATTGCTTTTTCAAATTTGGAAAAAGTGGAGGCTTTTTTCTATAGAAAAAAACTGTTCGACCAATTTTTTAAAATCGGTCGACAGTTTCCGAGATATTGCCAATTGAAATTTACCAAAAAATGTCCTAAAATGTCGGGTTTTCCTACGTTTAAGAAATTAAAAAAAATATATATCAAAGTGTGTTTTTCCTGGATCCTTTCATTAATCTCGAGACCAACTTTTATTTAAACTTAATATGAGCCAGAATTAACAATTTCAACCCGTACAGCCCTTCGATTAAAGTTTTAAATTTTTCAAAAGTTTACCAAAAATCCAAAATGTTGATCGAAGGTTTTAACCTTGATTGTGATCGAATTTGACTTAAATTAATGCGGGGTTCACACTCGATGTTTTTGAGTGTTCAAGAGCTACATGTTAAAAAGTCTTTGTTTTGTGCCCAATACGTTTTATTCTTTTACTGGTGTTTTGTTAAACAACTTGTTTAAGGTCGTAAGTGTGAACTCCACATAAGTTTAAATAAAAGTTCGTCTCAAGCTTTATAAAAGGGTCAGGGGGAAAAAATTTGATTTTTTTTTTTAATTTCTTGAGCGTAGGAAAAAAACTGCCATTTTTGCAAATTTCAGATTCTAAAACAAATAGCGAAGATTGCATTCTCTGTCATAACAGAGTTTTCCGCCCAGTCTTCCACAGTTGCACTTGGACTTCGATACTTCTCTCAAAGATCGTCAGCGGTGAGATATTGTCAGTTTTCTGTTATAGTTCTATCCCTTCCACCGTACTTAATATGGTCGAGTGTTCTCAAGAGCGTTGCATTAGTATTTCCGGCTCTCTTAACCTGTGAGCCGATTTTGCTGCTGTGCTTTTGACGTAGATATCCACGTGCTGAGTGTTGAGTATCACTTCCAGGACGGTTGGGGTGCCGATCTAATGGCACCAATGTACATTCTGTAGATTGCAGATATATGATAACATATGCACTGCTCTCCACAACACGAGTGCGCCATACATATGGGTTTAATTATCGCACCATACAACCAGTTGATGATACACGGCTTTTGACCCCACCTTCTTCCGAAAGTTCTCCTGCAGGTGTAAAAAGCACATAACGATTTTTTCATCCATTCCTCTGTATTTCTTTTCCAAGAAAGCTTTGAGTTCTGAATGACAATTCACCTCCTAGTCTTTCCTAGTTGATACTTTGACTTCGAAAGTTCTGTCAAATTGCATCTGCAGTTAGATATAGTCGGTTTTCTGTTTTAGTTCCGTTCCGCCCACCGTATTTTATATGTTCGAGTGCTCCCAAAAGCATTTAGACCCCAACCTTCTTCCAAAAACTTTCCTGAAGGTGTAACAAACACATAACGACTTTGTCATTATTTCCTCTGTAGTCCTTTCCAGGGAAGCTTTGAGTCCAGGATGACACCTACATATTTTGCCTTCTTAGATAATACAATGATGATTCCTTCCATCCAATTTTGGAAGATCAAACCTTGATTTTATTAAAATACTTGTTTACTGATTTCGTACAAAATGGATATGGGCCCAGAATGTATCAGAATTAAAGAATTTTGAAATTCTTTGAAATGTTTTTAGACATGGTGTGGTTGTTTCATGTGACAGTTGACAATTTGGACTAAGCATTTGATTTAGATGTACAATGTACATACATTAGGCCTGATGGATAAGTTGTGAATTTGGAACAGATAACTATTGCAACAGATTCAAGAATATATTCTTAGGTAACCATAAAAAATTTTAAATACTACTATGAAATAATTTTCCAAAAAAAACAGCTTGTTCTAACAAACGATTTCTTTAGAAAAAAAAAAATAATATAGTTTTTATTTAATTTGGCTGTAGAGAAAATAAATAAAATAATGGAAAAAGTTTACTCTAAAATTGTTTTAGAGACAAGCAAAAAATAATCAGATCAACTGTCTAGAATTTTTCCAGACCTTTCGAAATTTCGATGTTCAAATGAAAATCCTCAATGGAATATGAATTCCGATTAACGGAAACCGTAACAGTATTGTAATATTTAAAAAATTGGTGAATAATCATATTTTGATCTGGTCTTATCGACGTGTTTTATGTTTAGCGTTACATTATAATCTAATGCTATTATTTTGTTTTGTTTTGCTTTAAATGTCCCCTTAAATAATAAAATAATATAAAAGAAGATTATTATAATCTGTACAGCACTTTAACAAAGATTATGCAACAGAATGATTTACAAGTTTAAAAATAGTTTATTTCGACAACTTAATGTGCTGTTTTTAAAACAACATTTTTGTTAATAATAAAACCATCCTGAAATTTTACAGGGAAAATTTTACAGACCACTTTAGGGTAAAAATTTTAAAGTTTGAAAAAATAAGATTATTTAGTGTAGGCGAAAAAAATATTGTGGCGAAAAAAATCCGAAATTAAAAAAAAAACTGTGAAATTTTTTCGTGACTTAAAAAAATTATTGTCCGGGATTTAGAAAATTTTCAAAAATTTCTTCAATTTTTAGAAAATTTAAAAAAAAAGAATTGTAAATGCATTTTTAATAAATGTTTTTATGATAAAACGTAAAAATAAATTAAAAAAGGATGTGTCCGGGGCTTAGAAAACTTTCAAGAGAATTTTTTGAAATTCAAATTCTGATTAATTTTTATTACAAAATAAAAATTGTTTTATTCGACCTTTAAAATATTATATTTTGAGGATGTTTATTCTGGCTCGAGGTCATTATTTTCTTTACTAATTAAAACCAATAAAAATGTTTTAAATATTTTTGTTGGTTATTGACAATCGTTGCCTTACTAGTATAGTACAATTTCTTCGTCTTTCTAATTCACATTGTGGATAGAGTCGAATATGTATTAATACGTTAGTTTGTGCACAAACGATCTGTCATTAGACTCGTTTGCTACTTTGTAGTATATCGTTTCTATTTTTTGCTAAATAATCTTGACAATGGAATTTGACAAATTCCGAAACACGTGTCGATTAAGTCTTGCAAAAATGACCAACATAAATAAATTTAAAACAAAAAAATAATTTTCTTGAAAATTATGCTATGAGAATATCATGGTTTTAATTAGTAAAGAAAATAATGACCTCGAGCCAGAATAAACATCCTCAAAATATTTTTTTGAAATTTTTAAAAAGTAAAATATCCTAAAAGCATTTTTAATAAATATTTTCACTCCAAAACGTGTTCAGAACTTAAAAAGCTTTCAAACATTTTTCCGAAACATAGAAAAATTTTAAAGAGAAATTTTTTTTAATAAAATTTTACTCTTAAACGCAAAAATCCAAAAAGTTTTGTTGTTCGGGACTTAGAAAAATTTAAATTTTTATCGGGATTTGGAAATTTTTACAAAATTGTTGTTTTTTAACAATAATTTTTAATGAATTTAGTTTATCCAACAAAAATGTTGGTGTAATGAACATTTTTGAAATGTGTTTTAGAAACTGGTGTTTACCAAAACTACAGTTTTTTTTTGTTTTCTAAAACAACATAATATAAAAAACACCGTCCGACAGCCAATATTAAACATGAACCGGATGATATACGTCTGAAAGTAGGGATCAAATGGAGTAAAACTACATTTACAGTTTTTCACTTCGTGATCCTGTTTCCATTTAAAAGGATTTTAAAGTTTTAAAGGATACATTTTGTAAAATATTTTTGAAATATTTAGGAGGATCTCCCCTAATTTTTTCATTTTTTATTTTGCCATATCAAACTAAAAGTATGTGAATAAAGTCATTAAAAAACTTTATCAAAATATTTTGTTGAAAATTTTGAATGATATTAAAGGACAAATTTTAGAAAGGTCGTAACTTACCTCCCTTTTCCTGATATGTAAAAACAAAAAAAATAAAACAAAAAAAAAAATATTAAGAGAAATTAGCGTCATTAATTTGCAAACACTAGTGGCATCCTAGGACAAGTACAAATATTGAAAAATATTTTATAAAATTTAATCCTCTAAAACTTTGAAGTCCTTTTAAAAGGAAACAGGATCACGAAAAGAAAATCTGTAAAAGCGGTTTTACTACATTTAGTCTCTAGTTTCAAACGTATATTATCCAGTTCGTGTTTAACGATTTTTTTTTTAATTTTGTCGGACGGTGTAATTATGCTGTGCTAACATATATAAGGCATTCCATACCAAATGTCCAGCGAAAAAAATGTCTACCGTAAATTTCGGAATATGTTGTATAGATAGTCCTATATGGAACTAAGAAAATGCATTTTTGGCTTTTCAATTTTTCAAAAACTGGGCTTAGGAGGCGTGGTCAAATATTGGAAAAATGGTCAAATTGGTATCAAGTTGACTTGTTTAAATATTTATCAAATTAAAACGGAATGCACCACAATCTCAAAGACTTACATTCTTGTATAGTTTTGTATGGACTATCGATTATTTTTTTTTTGTGGTAAATTTTCAGAGCCCGTTCTGAAATTTTCCATTTTTTAAAAAAGTCAATTTATCAAAAATCCGGCCATTTTTTTTATTTTTTTTTAGTTTAGATGTTTGTCTATCCACACAAAAACATTCAGACATATGTTTTTCGTTTTTTTTTTTTTGTTGAGAAAATCGCATTTGAATTTCATAACTATTTAGTAATTTGTTTTTATTTTTTTGTTTCAACATAGCGTATGAGTAACCTGACCAACTGCTTTTGACCGAAAAGCGGGATCGAAAGGTTGAAAAAGCGGGATTTTGATCTAAAAAGCGGGATTTTTTTAATAAGTGAAATTTGCCTTGAACGAACCCACAAATACCCTCCAAAATGCACAAAATTCTGGAAATGCTTTTATGGGATTGTAACTTTTTTATGTAAAAACATGCATAAGAACTTTGACTAGAAAAATTTTATTTTGATTACGTCAGCAAACATAGTCTCTAGTCTAAGGAATTTCTTTACCAACCTTGGAATAAAATATTTAAGAATCAAAAAAATTGCATATGAAAAACTAAAAAAGAAAAATTATCTAAAATTTTAAGAATTCTTCTGTAGCAAAAATGTTTAAGAATCTTATAAATTTTCTATAGAAAAAACCCATTGGCAACTGTTAATTTCCTTAGAATAAAATATTTTAGAGTCTGACAAGAATTTTTCTGAAAAAAAAAATCTAAAATCGGATAATTTTTCTATGAGAAATATATTTCAGAATCTTAGAATTTATTATATGGAAAAATAGATTTTTCCTGTTTAAATTATATTTTAGAATCAGAGAATTATTCTTTAGGAAAAGTTTTTCAAAATCTATGATTTTTTCCAACAACAAAAATGTTTTGGAATTTTTCTATAGAAAATTATATCAGAATCTAAGTTTTTTTTTGTATTAAACATCTCCCAGAATCTGAAAATATTTCTGTTGAGAAATTTTATAAAGGAAGTGTGTCTTTGAGTCTATAAATTTTTCTTTTGAAGTTGCGTCTTAAATTTTTCTTTAGAAAAATGCCTTAGAACCTAATAATTTTTCTATATCACATTATCTTAGAAAACATTGGAACATTAAAAACTTCTCTTCGCCCCCCCCCCCCCCCCCCCCCTTCGCAACTATTTTCACCCCTTCTCAAATATTTTCTATCGAAAATTGGTTGGATCTGATTTAATCTGTTTGGATCTAAAAAATATAATTTTATCTGATCAGGTCTATTTGATCCGACGTTTTACCACAATTTCAGGATCTGATCAGATTCAATTATGGATCAGATTTACCAGAGTTCGAAAATGGAGACAAATTTCGTATCATTAGATTTTTACAAATCAGACCAGATCTAATAAATTTAGATCTTTTATTAATAAAGGAAAATGGATAAAAGTAAGAACTTAAGGAAATGCGAAAATTTTTTGTATTTTCGCATGACCTACGTCAGACATTTCCCCAAAAAAGTCTTACATGTCCCCAGAAGGTCAGCTCTGACCACTGCTGACTTTGAGACAGGACATTTTGAAAATTTGTATGAAACTGTCCTCAACCCAGTACATAGAGATGTCTTGTGGATGTCAGCAGTGACTCTGACATGTCACCGCTCCGTCACTGAGGATGGCTCGAGGACGTTGCCAACTGGCAATCAATCCAGTAGGGTTCTCTTGTGAACAGTTTTTTTTGAGTAAACAAAATTTTTCTTAAAATTTTCTTTATACGGTAAGAAATAGTTAATATGCTCAAAAATATATTTCTCAAAATATTATTAAAATAACCTAAAAATTGTACTTTGCTATTCCAAAAGTCAAAAAGCGGGATAAAGCGGGATGAAGCGGGACTTTTGTTTAAAAAGCGGGATCAGAATTCAAGGCGGGATGAGACATCAAAAAGCGGGATAATCCCGCCAAAAGCGGGATGGTTGGTCAGGTTACGTATGAATAACATTTATGCAAATATTTAATACTCATTCGCTACCCAGGAAAAACTTGCATTACCAAGTAATGAAATGTGTAATGGGAAATTTAAAGGTTATAACTACTTCTGATTCGAATTACCTTTCCCATTACATTTACAAGCACATGTGTCAAATGTAATGATTATCAAAACAGTATTAATAACTAATTAAATATATACTAATAGGTAATGAAAAAATTATTTTAAAAAAAATTTAAAAATATAAAAAAATATTTTATTTTATTTTATTTTAACCAAAATAATGTACAGTGAGTCAAAAAGTGAAGATCTAGTTGTGATTTTTTTTTATTTTATTATAATGACTTACCTAAGTCATTATAATAAGTCCTTATTTTACATTTCAAAATAATGCAAAATTTAATTTTCTATCATTACTAAATAATGCGAATGGTAATGTGTCATTACCAGGGAAAACAAAAATATGCTCTAAAAAACCAGTTTTATGCGCTTAAAAAATGCCCTTAAAAACGGAAAATATGCTCTAAAAACAATAAAAATATGCTCTTAAAAAAATTATGTCCCCTTTTTTGTTGTGTTTTTTACAATTTGTTAGAGAATAGACCCTCCAAATACAGTTATGTGCGATAGTAAGAGGGTTAAATATGTTCTACAAAAATATTTTCCTTAATGTTTTCTGCCAAGTTGCTGAATCTAAAGAAAACATAGTTTCATATACCGATATGAAGCAAGAACAGACCAAATGGGAAACAATCGTCACAATTCCGATAAAAAATTTAAAAATACATGTTGTCATAAAAAAAAATGTAAAAAAATGCTCTAAAAATTAAAAAAAAAAATGCTCTAAAAATGTAAAAATATGCTCTAAAAAGTGGAAAATGCTCTAAAAATTGAAAATATGCTCTAAAAATATGCTCTTATGCTAAAATATGCTATAAAACCTAAAATATGCAAAAATATGCTCTTAAGGCTAAAATATGCAAAAATATGCTCTAACAAATCGATGCCAGATTTCTTAAAAACTTCTGAAACGGATAAATACTTATCTTACCCATTTATCAATAAAATGCACAGGAAAAAACATGATACTGCATATTTTTGGTTTCCCTGGTCATTACCATGTTTTTGCTGGGTAGGTTGAAACAAGAAAATACAAGCAAATTACAAAAATGTTATTATTTCTCAGAAATAATTAATATGGACTCAAACCGAACTAAATAAAAATTCAGTTATAAAACATACAGTCCAACAATATATAAACACAATTACGATGTTATGAAACTTAATATTCAAATGGAATTTTCTCGAAAAAAAACGAAAAACACATGTTTGATTTTTTTGTGTGTATATACAAACATCTAATATTTAAAAAAAAAAAAAAAAGAAGTGGTCGTATTTTTGATAAATTTACTTTTTAAAAAATGGGAAATTTTTGAACGGGTTCTGAAAAATTAATCTAATCGATAGCCCTTACAAAACTATACAAGAATTAAAATTTTCGAGATCGTGGTGCAGTCCGTTTTAATTTGATAAATATTTAAACAAGGTAACTCGACACAAATTTTACAATTTTTCCAATATTTGACCACGCCTCCTAAGCCCAGTTTTTGAAAAATTAAAAAATCAAAAACGCAATTTTCTTAAATACATATAGGACTATTCATTAGGGTTATAAGTTTTTGAATTTTTTGCAAATATCAAAAAGTGCATCCCATAGTCGTATAGGTCATGAAAAAATATAAAGAAATGATGTCTTACTTTTTCGCTATCGTTAAAAAAGGTCACGCACCAAACGCGATGATGTTTTAAATATAAGTTTTTCTTTTAAGTATAAACAAATAAAATTAATTGCAAAATAATATTTAGAAATGAAAATGTTCGAGCTCTAGGCCTTGTTTTATTGGTTTTAAATAATAAGGCCTAGAGCTCGAACATTTTCATTTCTAAATATTATATTAAAAAGATCGCATAAAATTAAAAATTATATTTAATTGCAAAATATTTAGGATTTTCTTGTAATTTCATTAATATAAAAACAAAATCTCATCCATTGGGTGGAGGGCGCGACACAATCGCGATATTATGACGTTATTTCGCGAATTTTTTAACCCAGTAAAAACTTGTATTACCAAGTAATGGGATTTTCGCCTTAAAATAGATGGTGGTATCTAGTTACTAGGTTGGTGAAACACTCATTATTTTAACATGGCGATGTCATTGGAGTAATGACCGCATACCCACTCGCTTACGAGATTGCTACTGAAAACCTACATACATTAGTACCACAAATAGTGAGCTACAAGTAGCCCAAAAATAACTCGTTACCCACTCCTTACAAAAATGCTACCAAATAACAGCATACATTAGTCCTAACTGCCCACTCTTTACAAAAATGCTACCAAATAGCAGCATACATTAGTCCTAAAAGCTGGCCGTCTTCCCTCAACAAGGAATTGCGTCAAAAGTAAAATGTTCGCTTCATGTCTATTCGTCAGGATGATAAAGTTTATGTTAAACGCGGTTATTTCTGGAGCAACCAAGTGGGAAAACTTCTACAATCTAAATGTAAGAAAAGCCAACGAAACCAATGTTTACGTTGATATCTATCACTCCAAATGTTTGATTGTAAAATTCAAATAATAAAAGGACCGAAAATATATCTTGGAACATCGTAGAAAGGGACATTTGGCTGCTAAGGGCAGGACCAATAACAAATTTACAGAATCGACTGCTGCTCAGCCCATGGAAACAGCATTAAACACCATCTTAAGTTTTAGTCTATATAAGAGTGAGTAAGTTTTTAAGGGAAATACTGTCTATGATGGTTTTTTACCTTTTACCCGGTTTTAACATACTTTGGAAAACGCCCCAACATTTCTAGAAAAACAAATACAATTTAGAAAAAGCCAATTAAAATTCAGAAAACTTCAATAGAAGTTTTAAAAGACTAAAAGCTAGATCCAGGTTTTTAAATATCAATTTGGTTTTCTAAACTTTAATTTGCCTGTTCCCAATTTTTATCAGAATTCCTGAATTTAAATTTCTGTTAACGGAGTTTTTTTTGGAAAAAGTACACAGAAAAAAATATGGAGGAAACTAATTTGAGTAATCACTTGTTTAAATTTAAAAACAAAAATTGAGTAATTTTTTAATTGACGCAATTAAAAATTTACTCAAAAATTTCAAAAACAATTTAAGTAAATAATTTAATAAAAATTTAATAGTTTTTTATTTTTTTTTTTTAAACTCTCATAGTTTTTTGAATTCTCGTTTAGTTTATAGTTTTTTGTGTATGTATATGAAAGTTTGTAATCGTCTTTATAAAATTTTCCTATGTTTTTGAGACATAAATATGTTTGGTAAAGTTTGAAAAAACAAGTTTTTTTTTTTTTTTTTTGTAAAAAAATTTTCTTAAACTTAAAAAAAAATAAATAGATAAATTAATGTACACAATTAAACATTTACTCAAATTTTTTTTCAAACATTTAATAAATTTTTATTAAAAATTTACTCAATACTATTAAATCGTTTACTGGTGCAAAATTGAGTAATTTTTTACTCAATAGTATTAAAAATTTACTCAAATAACTTTTTTATTTTTTTCTGTGTAGAGAAATGTTAATCTTTTTTAAGCTAAATGTCCAAGTTCTTTCTAAATTTTCTTTAGCATTTTTTAATTTTAATAAAAAAAATTTATTTGGACAACTTATCAAATATTTTAAATCGTATTTACCAGTAACCGGTTCTGTATGAGGCTATCGGTAACTCATTATTTGTTAACAAGAAGTAACCGGTCCTGTATGAGGTTATCGGTAACTCATTATTTGTTAATAAAAAGTAACCGGTTCTATATGAGGTTATCGGTAACTCATTATATGTAAGCAAGAAGTAATCGAGCAGGTAACGAGTCCTCATTACATAGAATGCAGGCGGTAATGGGGACTTATTACCAAGTTTTTACTGGGAAATTAGCTAAATTTTAGTGTCAAGTGATAGGTGCTATGAGGCAGTTATTCTTTTCAGCTACTAAAGGTTATAATCGCGGAATTTTGGTGCTTTTTCGCGGATGTTATAAATAAGTTAAATGTTGGTTCCTTCTGATAGGTAGTCATGAGTTTGTGATAATTTTCAAATAATTAAGATATGAAGTCATAATAAGTCAAAATATAAAATTTTTAAAACAAAAAAATAAAAAAATTATTCTTGGGGGAGTTTCAGAAATTGCATTCGTTGCGTGAACTTTTTTCACCGAAATGACCAAAAAAATATATTTTTGTTATCTGTACAACATTGCCCATAGCGTGGTGGGATGGACTTTTTTTGTGCAAAAAAAGTTATAACCCTACTATTCATACAACCTATTTAGAAATTTTACGGGACACATGTTTTTCTATAGGGGGACATTTGGTGTGGAATTCCTCATATAAGAAATTCGAAAATGAAAAAAAAAAACATTTTGCCAGAAAAATGGGACTTTACCATTGTGCAGTAGGGTGGAGCAAATATTTTAAGGTTGCAAAATATCTCTGCTTATCGGCCATATGGGTGTTTAAAATTTCATCGCCCCCTTATGAAACCATGTGGACCTTCGGGAAAATTTCGATGACTTCCGAACTAATAGGAGTATCGACTATGGAAAAAATACGTGCCTACTTAAATTTAATAAAGATTATTTCTTATCCATAAAGATATCGTAGGTCTATGTCTTCACATAAATACCCCCTAAAATTTACACATTTTCCTGAAAAAAATATTTAAAGAAGCTGAATTTTTACAAATTGCCAATCCAATGCCACCATTGGATTGGCAATAAAAAACCTTTCTTTTCATATGAAAACATCATATAGTTTTTGAAAAATAAATTGCTTAAAAATCCAAAAAACAATTTTTCGCCATTTTTTTACCCGTGTTTTGAACCTTATAATTGTATATTTTATATATATTTTAAGTTTTAGGCAAATCGGTTCATAAGGGTTTAGATACTTCCCTTGTCAGTATTTAAAAGATGTATATTTTTAATTATTGTATTATGTTGTTGACCTTTTTGCCGCAATTTGAAATTTATAAAATTTTATAGACAAAAAAACAAATTTTTTACCATAAAAACACTTTTTCAGTAATGTCCAAATATAAACTTATATTTTAAGCAAAAAAAAAAAAGTTCAAATTTTTTTTCACTTTGTTCGGGACTTTCCGAATTTCAAGTCAAAAAAAGAACTCAAAGCCATTGCCCTACAGGTCCAATATTTTTGTGGGTTAATATCGACCCCAAAAGGCAACTTTTCCGACCCCGACGTTTTTTAAATTCGAAAAAAGCTATATTTGCTCCACCCTATTGTGCAGTGAATCGAAATTTTTGGGAATTGCTCAAATGTTTTATTTTTAATTTACACAATTAAAATTTTGTATTTTTCCAAATTGATTTCAAATAAATTTTTAATTTATATAATAAAAATTTTAATTATATTTTTTTTTTTAATTTCAATTAAATTTTTTAATTAATTATTTCAAGTTTTTAATTAAATAAATATCCATTTAGTTTTAATTAACGACATGGGTAATTCCAAAAATTTTCGCCCCACTGTTCGGAAACATGCCATTGGATGCCACTGAGAATTTGGCTCATAGATATCCACGTTTATATGAGATATGTTGCATTTTTGGATTTTCAAAATTTGCTGTAGTTTTCAAATTATCGCTGGTCAAAGTTCGACATTTTTAGCAAAAGTCAGAAAAATACATGACGTTTAACGTGCTCTAACTTTTTTACTAGTAATCCGATTATCACAAGTAATGGCTCATATGAAAGCTTAATTCTTCTTCTTTTAGGAAATATTTTCAAAAGCATACAGTTTTTTTTAAGAAGTGTTGCAAAAATTCAAAAACATTTTTTTTTTGCGAATATTTAAAAAAACACATCTTCGATTATTTAAAAAAAAAGTTTGGTGATAAACAATACTGTTTTGTACAACATATCCAAAATTCAGAGTGGGATCCCAATGGGATCAAAAAATATTCTGGTTTTAGTACGAAGTTCTTAAATTTTACCTTAGAAAATTAAAATTTTATGTTTCTTCAATATAAAAATTTAAATTTTCAAAGAAAATTATACTTTTAAAATTTTGAAAAACATTCAAAACATTAGAAATTAAAATTTTCTAAGGGAAAAATATGAGAACCTCGTACTTAAAACAGAATAGTTTTTGATCCCATGGAGATCCCACTCTGAATTTTGAATATGTTATACAAAACATTGTTATTTTCCACCAGAATTTTTTTTTTAAAAATCGAAGATGTGTTTTTTTAAATATTCGAAAAGAAAAAATGTTTTTGCATTTTTGCATCATTTCTGTAAAAAAAAATGTGTTATTTTAAAAATATTTTCTAAAAGAAGAACCCCAGCTTTCACATGAGCCTAAATTTGTGAAAATCGGGTCATTGGTTAAGAAGTAACAGCTCTTTAAACGTGATGTATTTTTCTTACTTTTGCTTAAAAAGTCAATCTTTGACCCGCAATAATTCGTTAAATACACCAAATGTAAAAAAAAACGATATATGGTACATATATCATATTTATGAGGGCTATCTATGTGTCAAGGCTCAAATTAATCTGAGACACCATTTCCAAAAATGACTAAAATTTGAGCTAAATTTTCTGGAATGGCCCACATACAAATATTTTTAATTTACATATACAGTGGGCGACAATACATTGGAAACTTTTTTATAGTAGATGAAATTTGTTAAAGACAAAGTTAACAATACTAAACGTTATAATTATCAAACAAGTATTATAAAAAAACATTATGTAGGTAAATTATCAAGCTTTAATTTAAGCTTAATAGCATCCAGATTGGGAAAATATTGAATGTGTTACGAGGGTCGATGTGGAAAATGAAAAAATTTATAGACATTTTTCAGAACATTTTTTAAAAATATTTCCGAGTCGATTTTTTCCAAGTTAAAACATTAAGTAGAAATTTAAAAAAAAGTCCAATAGTTTTAATTCAGTGATCAAATAATTTTTCCAACAACCCAAACAAACAGTGGAATTTTTTAAGTACAGTAGCAAAAATCCACATTTTTTGACCTTCAATTCTTTTGACCACCAATTTTTTCTAAACAAAGAAAAGATATTATTGTTTAATAATTTTAGTACACTTAAGTATATGCTAAGGATATATTAAGATAATTTTAATTTTTCTTTGTTAACAAAAAATTGGCGGTCAAAAGAATTGGAGGTCAAAAAATGTGGATTTTTGCTACTGTACTTAAAAAATTCCACTGTTTGTTTGGGTTGTTGGAAAAATTATTTGATCACTGAATAAAAACTATTGAACCTTTTTTTAAATTTCTAATGTTTTAACTTGGAAAAAATCGACTCGGAAATATTTTTTAAAAATGTTCTGAAAAATGTCTATAAATTTTATCATTTTCCACATCGACCCTCGTAACACATTCAATATTTTCCCAATCTGGATGCTATTAAAATTTATCAAGCTTTAATTTAAGCTTAATAGCATCCAGATTGGGAAAATATTGAATGTGTTACGAGGGTCGATGTGGAAAATGATAAAATTTATAGACATTTTTCAGAACATTTTTAAAAAATATTTCCGAGTCGATTTTTTCCAAGTTAAAACATTAGAAATTTAAAAAAAGGTTCAATAGTTTTTATTCAGTGATCAAATAATTTTTCCAACAACCCAAACAAACAGTGGAATTTTTTAAGTACAGTAGCAAAAATCCACATTTTTTGACCTTCAATTCTTTTGACCACCAATTTTTTCTAAACAAAGAAAAGATATTATTGTTTAATAATTTTATTACACTTAAGTATATGCTAAGGATATATTAAGATAATTTTAATTTTTCTTTGTTAACAAAAAATTGGCGGTCAAAAGAATTGGAGGTCAAAAAATGTGGATTTTTGCTACTGTACTTAAAAAATTCCACTGTTTGTTTGGGTTGTTGGAAAAATTATTTGATCACTGAATAAAAACTATTGAACCTTTTTTTAAATTTCTAATGTTTTAACTTGGAAAAAATCGACTCGGAAATATTTTTTAAAAATGTTCTGAAAAATGTCTATAAATTTTATCATTTTCCACATCGACCCTCGTAACACATTCAATATTTTCCCAATCTGGATGCTATTAAGCTTAAATTAAAGCTTGATAAATTACCTACATATAATTTTTTTATAATACTTGTTTGATAATTATAACGTTTAGTATTGTTAACTTTGTCTTTAACAAATTTCATCTACTATAAAAAAGTTTCCAATGTATTGTCGCCCACTGTATGCGCATTTTAGTGATTGGTCCGGATTTAGTTAACTTTTTAATTAAATCTACGAATTTTTTGATTGTTTTATTTTTTTTTTTGTGTAATAAAACATTTCCTTATATCTTCAATTACCATTTTTAATAGAACAAAAAAACTTTCATATCATCTTCCTAAACCAAAAACACAAAATTTTACGATTTCTTAAATAGACCTTAACAAAGATTTTAACAAAATCTGTACATTCATCCATCAAATGCAAAACTCAATTTATTTTAAAAACAAATTACGTACAAGTACTAAAATAATACATAATTTACCAAAAAAACAAGATCTTAATTATGATACTTACAAATAAATGACGGTTATAAATTAATCCAATAAACGTTAAAAATGAAAACGGCTACAATTTACAAAAATTGTGGCCAGGTGAATTTGTTTTAGTACAAGTAATTCAGTTGTTGGTATTGTTGTGTTTCCTTTTTGGCACTCTATCACTCACGGAAATATATATGAAAATATTTTTCAAAACGCACTTGAATACTCTTGAACAGCACACAAAAAAAGATTATAAATCTCAAACGTTAATAAGTGTGTAAACCAAATTAGATAATTTTTTGTTCAAAATAAATTACACACGATGTTGTAGTAAAACTCAATTGAGTTTAAGGGCAATTAAGTGAAAGGAACACAAAGATATAAATTGCCTGCCAGTCACAAGATATTGTAAAATTTTTCTTTTTTTCAAGATTTTTTTAGCACAATTACACAAAAATATAATAAATCTTTAGATTTGGTTCAAAATGTCCTTTAAAAAATTGTTTTTTATATTTTTAATAAACACTTCAGTCCAAAAAAAAACACGATTGACATATAAAAACACTTAACCGTTATTTAATTAAAATCGTTAATATTTTTTTTTTAAATACGGGTCACTTCTGTAAACAACTTTATTTTCAAATTTATTACTTTTCGATTTATGCTTAAAATTTGTTAGATCCTGCCGCGGTTGTGGTTTATTTTGTATTTTTTTCTTTCTCCAGTATAACGAACGCAACAGGCTGACAACGTAAATATTACTCAGGTTAAAATGCTATAGCGACCAGGTTTTATATTCAAAATCACTTAAAATGTTTGACTAAAAACAACAACACAACTACATACGACTGAAAAAAAAAATTTAAAACTAAAACTTCACAAACGAATCGCAAATGTTTGTTGAAGAGCATGCGTTCTTTACTGTGTGTGTTAAAATACACACCGACACACACACACACACATACCACCATGCTCTTACACACTGTGTCAGTAATAGAAAATGAAGAAAGTACAACATCCTGTTGCGTATGCAACCAAACAACTGTTTAAAAATGTTGCTAAGCAAATGTTGAAAAACATGTTGCATTTGGAACTCATTTATTTTTCGTATATACATTAGGGAGACATTTGTATTTTTTTTTTTTTGACAAAAATTTTTTTTTATTGACTTTTTTTTAATTTTTTTTTTTCAAATTCTGATTAATTTTTATTTAAAAAATAAGAATTGTTTCAATCGACCTTTTAAATATGTATTATCTTTTAAGTAGGTTTATTCTAGCTCGAGGTCATTATTTCTTTAACTAATTAAAAATGTGATATTCTTATGGAATAATTTTCAAGAGAATTATTTTTTTTTTTGTTTTAAATTTATCTATGCTGGTAATTTTTGTAAGACTTAATCGACACGTGTTTCGGAATTTGTCAGATTCCATTGTCAAGGTTATTTAGCAAATATAAATACCCTATACTTAGGCTGACCATTCGTACTGATTTGATCAGTACATGTACTGATTTTTGGTCAGCTGTACTGATCAAAATAACTTGTACTGATTTGTACTGATTTTTTAAAATATGTACTGATTGTACTGGTTTTTGGACATTTTCACATAAAAAATTTTTTTTTTTTTTCAAAAATTCTATACCAAAATTATTATTTCCTAAAAAAAAAATCATTAGAGAAGTCTTGTTAAAGTTAAGACTGAAATACTTTCTATTAAAAAAAAGTCTAAGAAGCTTAAAACTTGTGAATCAAAAAAAAATCTAAACGTTGACAAAAACTTAGAGAAGAACAAAGAAGTCCTCAACTCAACGTCGGTTTAAAATATTTTTTAAAATCCCTGAAGATAATCAGCGATGCTGATTGAAATATCGGAAAAATAAAAATATATAAATAAAAAACTCGATATACTTTTTGACTTTTTTATTTTATATATAAAACACCCTATAACCTCAAGCCAAAATAAACTCATCAAACATCTAAACGAAATTTAATCTTTATAAGAAAAAGCGCCCAAAAATCTCAGTAGGTTTTTATAGGTAAAAGTTCATGATGATATATTTTTAAGAACAAATTGACCAAACATGTGTGGATGTGGTAAAATCATCGGCATTTGAGATCTCAGAACTTGAGAAAAAAGGTCATTAGAATAGGGCCAATTTCAAGAATAAGTCTTCATAATTCCATTTTCAAAATCTTTGTGGTTTGTATTGAATATTTGTTTGTGATGAGCTTCATTTTGTGCTAAATTACTACAACTGTTCATTTCAGTTGTTTTTAATAGTTGTTTTTACAGAAATACTGAAATACCCCTAAATAACAACAAGTGTATTAATTTAACTTAAACTTTTTGAGTGTTGAAACATTCGTCATAATTTTTCTTTCCATATGAGTTTCTAGGGAGTTCTTTTATGAAAAAAAAAAAAATAAATCATAAAAAAGTAGGTGTGATGATTTGAGTTCAAGAAAAAATGGTCACCCTACCTATACTACAAGTAGTAAAGGGAATGGAATCGAAAGGGGGGAGCAGGTGATGGAAAATTCGACCTATTTATTTTTACCCTCCAACATTTTTTTCAATACATACTAACGCAATATCTCCACTCCCTAAGTGGGCTACCCTTCAAAATTAAAGTTTTATAAAATTTGCTCCAACAGTAATTTATATAAGAGCCCACTAGGGAGTGGAGATAGTGCATTTTAAAGAAATGCTGCGGGGTAAAATTAAATGGGCGTAGGTCTGACTAATGACAATTCTAGGGCGCACTATTGGACCGGTAGAAGCTAATTAAATAAAGCACATTTATAAAACATAAAAAAATGTATGGGGACCGCCTTAAGGGTTGATGATAGAGGGTAGCTGGGTTTAGAGAATAAATTTGAATTAAAAACAAGTAGAAAAGTTAAATTCGACTTGGCCGAATCTACGAATCCCTCCACAGTGGCCTTTTTAAGTGATAGTAAATTTTCTAACGTGCAAAAAAAAATTTTTTTGATTAGAAATATTTTATTTTATGTAAAAAAACCTTTTTTTTTAAATAATTTTTGAAAAAAAAAATAATTTACTAAATTTTTTTTTGAGTGTAATATTTTTTTCCAGTGTATTTTTTTAGTGTAAAAATATTTTTGAGTGACAAAAATACGTTCTAGAATATTTTTGTGACTTACAAATATTTTTAAAACATGTTTAACGGGTTTTCAACACGTGAATTTAAGGTGAAACTAATCTGATATTCACGGTTTTGCTAATGACTTTTGAACCACTAAACCGATTTGGCTGAAATTCAATTCGAACCAGGCCTGGGGCACGATAATCATATGAGGCATTCCACACCAAATGTCCCGCTACAGAAAAACATGTGTCCCGTAAATTTCTGAATAGGTTGTTTGGATAGCCCTATATGTAACTAAGAAAATTGCGTTTTTGGTTTTTCAAATTTTCGAAAACTGGGCTTAGGAGGCGTGGTCAAATATTGGAAAAATGGTAAAATTTGTGGCGAGTTGCCTTGATTAAATATTTATCACATTAAAACGGAATGCACCACAATGTCAAAAATTTAGGTTCTTATATAGTTTTGTATAGGCTATCGATTAAAATTTTTTTTTTTGGAAAATTTTCAGAACCCGTTCTGAAATTTTCCATTTTTTTAAAAAGTCAATTTATCAAAAATCCGGCCACTTTACTTTTTCTTTTTTATTTTTTTTTTTTAAAGTTTAGATGTTTGTCCATCCACACAAAAAAAATCAGAAACACGTTCATCTTTTTTTTCGAGAAAATCGCATTTGAACTTTAAATTTCATAACAATTTTATTATTTGCTTGTGTTTCTTTGTTTTAAAGTTGCGAATGAGTAATATTAATTGCATAAATATTCGTCATACGCTCTGTTGACACAAGAAAATACAAGCAAATTACTAAATTGTTATGAAATTTAAAGTTCAAATGCGATTTTCTCGAAAAAAAAGATGAACGTGTTTCTGATTTTTGAAAAAAAAAATTTTAATCGATAGCCCATACAAAACTATATAAGAACGTAAATTTTTGACATTGTGGTACATTCCGTTTTAATGTGATAAATATTTAATCAAGGCAACTCTCCACAAATTTGACCATTTTTCCAATATTTGACCACGCCTCCTAAGCCCAGTTTTTGAAAAATTGAAAAACCAAAAACGCAATTTTCTAAGTTCGATATAGGGCTATCCATATCACCTATTCAGAAGTTTACGGTACACATGTTTTTTTTCGCTGGACATTTGGTGTGGAATGCCTCATATATGACATGCTTCAGCATCCTCAGAATTGACTTTCGAAAGTTAGCGTGTTTTTTATCTCGTAAATTTACGAAAAACCCTTGCCGAAATTCAGTCTTTTGATCATAACTTTTGAACCACTGGACCGATTTGGCTGGATTGCAATAACAACCTGACTAGGTAAATCTCCAACATATATGTAAAACTTCAGGAACCTCGGCATGGACGTATTCAGGGGGGGTGCCCAGGGGGCCCGGGCCCCCCCCCCCCTTTTGGATTGAAAAATTGTAAAAAATAATTCACTTCAACACATAATACAAGTAATAAACATAAGTTTTTTAGTGTTGCAAATATTTTGATTTATTAAGAAAAGTTTTTAATATTTTTTTAAAAAACTCTTGATTTTGATAAATTTTCGTTTTTAAAAAGTCACTTATATCGAATATCTGTAAAATATGTATCGAAAACACATTAAATTGGTTTTATTTACTGAAAATTATGCATCAGGATCATGAAAACAGTTTTCTGTACAAAATTTCAAACTCTGAGGTTCTAAGAGTCTTTTTCTATATTAAAAGTCTCAGGTTCTGAGATTTTATTTCCATAAAAAATTCTCAGATTTAAATTTTTTTTTTCGAAAGAAAAATTTTCGTATTTCCCCTGCAAAACCTAGGTAATGTGTTGTGAAAAGTAATGACTGCCAATTACATTACTTATAACAACTACTCATTACCCACTGCATTACATTAGTCCAAAACGCAACTAGTGACTTATATTATAATATTATTTGCAAGTTCACTTGGAAAATTAAGTCCAATCAGAAAAAAACAATATTTGTTTTACCTTTTTAGCTTAAAATTTCGCGAAAACGAATAATCTAATGATAAATAGTTACTTCAAACTCTGTTCGCAACTTTTTATTTTATTCTTTATAAATAACTACTTATTTTACTCATTATAGGTAAGTAGTTATTTATCTCCCTACTCGTAAGCTTGTAGGCACTAATTATTTTTGTCTCACGGCCTTTATAGAATAAGTAGTGTTTCATGCAATGAGTAAGTACATACCAATAATTATTACTAATTACTATACTCATTACTAGTAATGCAAAAATTTGCTGGGTCGTATGGTTTCAACACTTTTTTAAAAAATCGAGTTTGAATTTAAAATCTGCAGTCTTAAATATTAAAAAAAACGATTTATGCAGTAGAGCCGTAAAAAGCGCTAAGGAATTAATAAAATGTTTACTCCAAATATCTCGAAATGTTCTACAAAATTATGGATTGCCGATTTGGAATCAGGCCCCTTATTATGGCTCTTATGTGAGAATACGTAGCAGTGAGCTCTAAATTTTTTTAATTTTCAAACGTAAATATCTCGATAATAGAACGCGCTAACTTGTAAAAACGTAACCGTAGAACCATAAAAGCACCCAGGCAGAAACTGCCAACCGTTCCAAAGAAAAAGTCTCGGCAAAGCACTTTATTTTTTGTGTAGAAGGTAGTATGAATTCGAAAAAGTGCTTTCCAAGCGCTTTGCCAATGTTTTTATATTTAAATTCGTTCAAAGTAAAAACTTTTTATTAAAATTTATTAATTTTCATAACAATTGGAATATTTTTTATTTCCCTGCAGGATAAGTGGCCGGTCCTTGATAGTTCTCGTGATATGTCACTTATACACAATGACCTACATATTACAAACTTGACACCTTTTATATAAAAACACCTGTTTCTTTCGTGAGGAAGTGTCTTAAACTCCGGATAAATCACCCTTAAACTCCGAATACATACCCGTTTCGGTTAAATACACCACTTTTTTCGGGAATTTTCCAAAAAATTTTTCCTAAAAGCATTTTAATAAATTTTTTATTCCAAAACGCAAAGAAAACTGCAAACAATTTTTTTCCGGGACTTAGAAAATTGTTCAAAGTTTGTTCAAATTTTTTTTATCCTAATAAATGAGTCAATAAATTTTTTTTATCCTAATTTAATAAATTTCTTTATTCAAATAAACCCCAAAAAAAGTTATGTCTTATGGACTTACATATGTATACAATTTAGATACGTCCCATTTTTTGTTCTAAAAGTGCTATTATAGTACCATATTTTTTGTTTTTAAAGCGCTTCCAAAGCGCTTTAAAATAACAACGGCATACCGTTTACCGTGGTTATCATTTTGGACGCTGGGAGAGTACTAAACTGTGGTGCTTTCCCAGCACACAAGCGACCATAAAAGGTACTTTGCCAGCGCTCTCCCGTTTGTATTTTTCTGCCTGGGCACCTATATGAGCGGTTTCGAATTTTCAAACGCAAATATCGAAAAAAGGTTAAAATTTTTGGTAAGATAATTTGGAATCAGGAGAGCAAAATCAATTTTGTTTCTTTAATTGATTTTTTTTTTTCAATTCAAGCGTGTTTTTTGCAAAAAGTTTTCGATCGATTATTTTGAAATTTATCACAAATACATACCCGAGTAAAAAAGATCTGATATAATCATATATGCTATTATATAATTATTTATATTTATATATGGTTATGCATGAACTTTGATATGGACATATAAGTTTTTATATAGCATTGTATTTTTCCTTATTTTTTAATATGATAACATACATATTCATATCTATTTATGTACCGATCTATATGAAATTCGATATGACATATAAGGTCGGGAATTTTTAGATATGGCAGATAAAACGATATATGATTTTATTTATAATTATATCCCGAAAAAATTTTCAAAATTTTCTAAGTCCCGTACAATTAAAAAATTTTCAAGTTCTAAAAAATTTTATGAAAATTTTCCAAAGTCCCGGACACAAAATTTGTTTGGCAATTTTTTTTTTTTTTGTAAAAAAATCATTGAAAATGTTTTTAGGAGAAATTTTATGTTTTTAACAAATTTTTAAGTTCCGAAAAAATGTTTTTAAATTTTTTAAGACACAAAAATTTTTGGAATTTTTAAATTCCTTAAAAATGATTTTAGAAATAAATTGACAAATTTTTAATAATTTGCCAAGTCCCGAAAAAATTCCGAAGAATGCAATAAAAACACTTCTAATTGATAATGTATCCAATCTGATAAAATAATTTCTAATTTCACGTTTAAAATTCCAAAAAATGTTACCACATTTCATCTAATAATATAAAAATTTATCTAATTTTAACAGATAAGATATGATTTAATACAATTGGATAGACCCATTTTTGGGATCAAACTTAATCAAATTTGATACTATTTTATCAAAAATAATAGAATTTGATATAATCGTATAATATTCGATCCGCCAATTTTCGGATCAAAATTAATATGGATGTACATAAAAGCATATCTGTTCATATATAATTAAATATTGCGTCATATAACTTTTTTTTACTCGGGTGATGAAAGAAAAATATTCATAGAATTAGATATAACTTTTAAAAAATTTTCTAAGTCCATATTTTTTTTTTTTTTTAAATTTTTCAAAGTCCTAAAAATATTTTTGAAAATTTTTAAGTCCTGGAAACAATTTTTTTTTTGTCAATTTTTTGCGTTTTGGGGGAAATTTTTTTTCTTATATATAAATATATTTAATTATATATAATTGCATCAATTTTATTTAAAAAGGGTCCAATTTTCGCATATAACTATATAAAATTATATTAAAATTATATCAAATTTGATGAGATTTGATCAAATTTGATAAAATTTGATAAGTTTTTATATGGTTTTATCGACTCATTTTTCGCATTAAACTATATATGATTATATATGATGTCTTTATATAATTTTATATGAATATATATAATCTTTTTTACTCGGGTATTCAAAAATAACATTTCTGGTGTTAGCACTTTTAGGTCATATACTGTTTCAAGGAACAGTTCTTATAGGAAAAATAGCTCGGAATTTTAGAATTTATCAGACATTTTTTCATAAAAAAATTCACAGATTTAAAGATTTTTTGCGAAATGTTCTCAATTTTTTGCAAATATTCTCAGAATATTTTCTATAGCAAACTTCTCAGATTTTGATACATTTTTTCTAAAAAAAATCTCGGATTCTATAGAAAAATTCTATGACATTTTTTATAAGAAATTCTCAAGCGCAAAAAAACTTACACCTACGGCAAAGTTTTTCGTCAAGACCGAGCCTTTTGCGGAATTAAAGTAAGTTTTTGGTAAAAATACAACTCACTATGACTTTTTCGTAATTTAACCAAGTTTTTGTTGTACAAAAATTGGCTAAATTACCCAAAAGCAATTGGTGAGTTGCATTTTTACTAAAAATTTGGCTAATAAGTGTGTAAGTGTTTTTTGCGTGCAGATTCTGAGATGTTTTAAATTTTGATGAGTCTGAGATATTCTATCTCTCGAAAAATTCCAAAATTCTGAGGATTGTTTTTGTAAAGATGGTAGGAAGGGAGTCATAGAAAATTTTTTGTTATGAGTAAAAAAAAATTTCGAGTTGGGCCCCCCCCTTTTCAAATTCCTGGATACGTCGCTGAACCTCGGTAAAGTCTTTCAAAAGTTAGCTTGCTTTCAACAGACAGACAGACGGACGGACATCGCTAGATCGTCTTAAAATCGACCGAGGATAATGAATATATATACTTTATGGGGTTCTAGACCAATATTTCGAGGTGTAACAAACGAAATGACAAACTTATATATACCCACTATAGTGGAGGGTATAAAAAACTGTAAAATTTGGCTTAACTTAAGATTTCGTACCGAAAAAACCAAAAAAAAATGTAAAATTTCGTTGAACTTTAAATTTTGCTGAAAATTTTGAAAGATTTTTGAAATTTTAGTTTTTGAAATTATTGTTTTGTATAAATAAGAGTTTTGTGAGTGTGAAATTGGAAAAAAACAGTCCATGTTTTGACCTAGCCCCCCTACAAAGGGTCCGCTTTAGTTTTGGCTCAAATGGATTTAATAACCGTATTATAATAGGTATCCTTTCGAAAATTTGCAGGCTTGTATTTAATAATTGCCATTTTAAAGGAATCAGATCAGTTCTTCTTGTATCCCCCATACTAACTACTCTTCCGATGTTCAGAAAAATCTTTCAACTTTCATGAAAATAGAAAATAGAAAACGCCGAGACACGTAAACTTAATTTTGGGTCGGAGAAAACTCTTTTAAAATTACTTTATTTAGTATTTCTTAGTCGAAACTTTACTCTCACATTGATGGCCGATTAATTTGGGCGAGTAAAATAAAATTGTTTTCTTAAATTTTTCAATAAGAAACAATAAAAAATCGCTTGAAAACACACAAACTTAAAAATTAAATATCTGTTAATATTGACCTGATCTGTCAAAACGGAGAACGCCACTGAGTTCTACGTGTCTCGGCGTTTTGGTGTGTCAGTTTCACGTACTTACAGTGTTATAATCGGACCATTTTTGGAATTAGGCCCCATATGAAAACTTCGCCCGATATTCTGTTAAAGCGGTTTATTGGCAACAAAAAGAAGCCTATTTCACTCAAGTTTGGTTTGCTAGTGTTTTTATACTTATTCAAGACTTGACAAAAAATAGATCCAATCGGTGTTTGAACTTGGGACCTATTTTCCGGGAAACATTGGTGTAGTGTATTATATGGTCGGTCTTGACCAAATATACTTTTCTTACTTTTTTTTATTTATTTTTTTGACTATAAGTCGGCCTATGTGGCAATAATAGTATCTTTGGAACATTTGTGTCTACAAAATATAGACCAGGTTCTGGCAAGGTTGCAAAATAAGTACTTATTGTTAGATCAGAGTTGATGAAGAAGAGAATGATGATTACTAAAAAATTGAATTTATTCATCATATTGCAATTACACCTTCTTCTGTACAAAAAAAAAACAGCAACAACCAAACAAGAATTGAAAAACTTGCTTAACAGCCAACATAGCGTATCGGTCTAGAGTGATCGTATCTAAGAGGCAGTAGCAAAAACATTACAGATCATGGGTTCAATCCTTGGCGGCTGCGAATATAATTGACTATTATATGAATAAATTTGACATTAAAAGTTTTTCTGAAGATTATTATAACTAGATAATATGAAACTAGTAAGAAACAAACTAGGATGTCTTAAACTTTTAGAAAAACTAATTTTTCTTTCACACCTTTCTCAATTCATACCATATATAAAAAATTATTTTTATTGAAAATTTTTTTTTTAATTTTTTTTTTTTTAATTCTGATTAATTTTTATTAAAAAATAAAAATTATTTCAATCGACCTTTAAAATATGTATTGTCTTTTAAGTAAGTTTTTTCTAGCTCGAGGTCATTATTTCCTTAACCAATAAAAATATAATATTCTCATAGAATAATTATCAACAAAATTATTTTTTCTGTTTTTAATTTATTTATGTTGGTCATTATAGCAAAACTTAATCGACACGTGTTTCGGAATTTGTCAGATTCCACTGTCAAGATTATTTAGCAAATAAAAAACCCCTCTACTACAAGTAGCAAAGGGAATGGAATGAAACGGAGGCGGGCATGCTGATGGCAAATTCTAACCATTTATTTTTACCCTACAAATTTTTTTCAAAACATACCTACTCCCTATCTCCACTCTCTAAAATGGCTCCCATTCAAAATTAAATTTTTATAAAATTTGCTCTAACAGTTAACATAAGTACTTGTTATGTTAATTCATAGAGGGGAAATTGGCCTCGAACTGGAATAAGGTTAGGTTAGGTTGGATGGGCGCTCGCCATTTGGCGAGTTCACTCGGAGGCCATAAGGCCCATTGTGATTCCCCTAATCATATTTCCCTACTCCCCCTCTGATACAAAGTTCTACTTTTTAAACCACCCCGTTTCCCTGAGGTATTCCGCTAGAGACGTCAATGAGACACCGCTTAAGCAGTCCAGGTCATCGAATAATCTTTGCCCCAAATGCTTAAGGCGGCTCCTCATTAGGCCCGGACATTCGCATAGCAAGTGCTTCACTGACTACTCTTCCTCCACTTCCCCTACAATAGTCCCTATCAGAAATTCCCAACGCACGGCCATTTGGCCAATCATAGAGTGTCCTGTAAGTACTCCAACTAATAGGCTAACCGTCCGTTTGCCAAAAGTAAGAAGACTTTTTGTCCTCTTAGGATTCGGCAGTGGCCACAGGGTTTTAGATATCCTGCACGTAGTCAGTGATATCCACCTATCCCTCATTCTATTTTCAGATATCCTATCAATTTCGTTTATCAATTCCACTATAGGAACCGAGACGTCAGGTTCTACATGTTCCCCCACCGATTCAGAGCCATTCCTCGCACACTCATCAGCCAATTCGTTCCCAGCGACCCCACTATGGCCTGGGACTCAGATTAGCTTGAATGTGTGCTGACTGATTCGACGAAGCGATTGTATACAATTCATAACTATTCCCGATTTTACAGTATCTGACTCTAAGGCCTTCAGAGCTGCGAGACTATCCACGAAACTGTTAATGACGCAAGGACGAAGATCCCTTGTCATAATTAACTGCGCGGCTTTGTCAATTGCAAGCACCTCAGCCTGGAAAACACTACACTTATCCGGAAGCCTCAATGAGACCCCGATTTCGAGGCATTCAGAGTAAACTCCCGAACCCGTACCCATCTCCATCTTTGATCCGTCCGTAAAGATTGAGATCGCATTCTCTGTAATAACAGAGTTTTCCGCCCAGTCTTCCCTAGTCGGTATTTGGACTTCGAAGGTTCTGTCAAAGTTCGTCTGTGGTGAGATATAGTCGGTTCTCTGTTCCAGTTCCGTCCCGCCCACAGTACTTTATATAGTCGAGTGTCCCAAGAGCGTTGCTTAAGCATTTGCGACTCTCTTAACCTGACAGCCGATTTTGCTGCTGTGCTCCTGACGTAAATATCCACGGGCTGGATGTTTAGTATCACTTCCAAACCGGCCTGGGGTGCTGATCTAATAGCTGGAATAAATTATATCGTCCATTCCATGAGACATTTTAAAAAATCTGACCGAGGGTCTTCCGATTTTTGATATATTTTTCATACAGATTCTCTATGGAATCAATTTCAAATTTCATCCATCAGATCGGAAATATTCGAAAAACTCGCGATTTTATTCACGATTTTCGTTTTTAAAAAAGTCAAAAAAATACAAAATCTGTGTAACTTTGAGCAGCTGTATTTTCTAAACTACTTATCGCATTTTAACAATCTGTAGCGCATACGAATGGTATTTAAGTCTATTTTAATATTTAATAAACTAAAAAAAATATTGGTGGTTTAAAAGTGCATTTTATATTTTTTTTTTTAATTAGCATATTTGGAAAATTTAGAATTTTTGCTACATAAAAATGTTTTCATTACAATGGACCGAGAATGTATAATATTTATAATTTTTTTTTTCAAAATACTTCCTTAAGTTTCCCTTATAATTTTTTTTTTTTTTAATTATACCAAAATCATGTAAAAAGACATGTTTATAAACCGTTATATTTTCAAAAGTAGAAATCGTATATTATTGCTTTTATGCACATTAGAAAGGTATTTTTGTCTATTTTTTGCATATAATGACCGCAAAAATTGTGGTGTTTCGAAAATGCATTTTAAATGCAAATGCAGTTTTGAAGTGCATTTTTCAAAACGTTTGCCCCTTTGATTTTTTTTTTAATTATCATATTCGAAAAGTTTACAATCTTTACTACAAAATAATGCCCTCCTAATAATGGACCCACTGTGTGTGCTATTTTTTAGAATTTTTTAAAAAATCATGTAATTTCAGATTTTTTTTGGTTTAATTTAAAATATTAAAATTTGTTTTAAGGAAATTTTTAAAATTTCTTTAAAAATAGCACACACAGTGGGTCCATTATTAGGAGGACATTATTTTGTAGTAAAAATTGTGAGCGTTTCGAATATGATAATTAAAAAAAAATTCAAAGCGGTAAAAGTTTTGAAAAATGCACTTCAAAACTGCATTTGTATTTAAAATGCATTTGTGAAACACCAACATTTTTGCTGTCATTCAATGCAAGAAATGGACAAAAATACCTTTCGAATGTGCATAAAAACAATAAGATACGATTAGTACTTTTGAAAATATAACGATTTAAAAACATATCTTTTTACATGATTTTGGTATAATTTAAAAAATAAAATTTTTTATAAGGAAAACTTAAGGAAGTATTTTTTAAAAATAAATATTAAAAATAGCATACATTCTCGGTCCATTGCAATGAAAACATTTTTTTGTAGCAAAAATTCTAAATTTTCCAAATATGCTTATTAAAAAAAATTAAAAGGGGTAAAAGTTTCGCAAAATGCACTTCAAAACTGCATTTACATATAAAATGCACTTTTAAACCACCGATATTTTTTCAGTTTATTAGATATTAAAATAGACTTAAATACCATTCGTATGCGCTACAGATTGTTAAAATGCGATAAGTAGTTTAGAAAATACAGCTGCTCAAAGTTACACAGATTTTGTTTTTTTTTTGACTTTTTTAAAAACGAAAATCGTGAATAAAATCGCGAGTTTTTCGAATATTTTCGATCTGATAGATGAAATTTGAAATTGGCTCCATAGAGTATTTGTATGAAAAAAATAACAAAAATCGGAAGACCCTCGGTCAAAAAATGCCTAAAATCACCAAATGTCTGGTGGAATGGACGATATTTCATTTAATTTCAAAAAAATTTAAGAAGTTATGAAAAAGAAGTCTGAGTAAATTAACAAACTACCAAATTTTCAAAATTCGATATCTTTTCAACGGGTCATCAAAAAATCGGAAAATTTACCACGAAGGAGTTTTGGAAGAGTGATAAAAACTAGAAGAAAATTGTAAAAATCGAAAAAAAAAAAATTTGAAGTGTCTGATTTGACATGGAATTTTCTATATGAATTATTGGTCAGTAGTCGATTCTAAAACATTCTAGCTATGCTCGTCTCTCCGTTCATCTGTGTATAAACTACACCCAAAAAGAAACCATGTCAATTACTAGAAAAAGTCTCTAAAGTCTCTCCCATTTTACCAATATTTGACAGTTTTCCTTGTTTTTTAACAAAAAATTTTCTATTGAAATTTTTTTTTATTTTTTTGTGATTTTACAATTTTTTTGTAATGTCCGAATTTCCAAGGCAATAGTAAAGTCACGAGAATTCCTTGAAAATTTTAGTGTCAAAAAAGTTGTAAAATTACAATTTTATTGCTAAAAAGCTTATAGAATTACAAAAGAGCTTGTAATTTTTACTAGGTATTCTCGTAAAATAGGAGGTATCAAAAAATAAAAATTACATATGCTATGCTGCTGTTTTTTGTTTGCTAGGTTGCCAAAAAACTACATCCTGTTAGGTATGCAACACTTTTTAAATAAATAAATATTTTGTTTTTAAATGTTGATGCAACATTGTTGCTAAACACGACCCCCCAAAGGATATCTCTTTCTCTTGTTTTGTTCTAGATTTTATGAATGAATTTTATGTTTTCTTACCCACCCATATTGTTTCTCAACATTTTATGACATGTGAGTGATGGCGTATGTGTTACTTCTGTTTGTTTATGCATGCGTGTGTGTATATGGGATGACAATTTATCATTTATTTGCATATTAATATTATTTGTGTGACATATAAATTAAAAAAAACGTTACTTTTTTACGGTCAAGCAATTAAAAAACAAGAGAAAAATTATTATTAAATAAAAACATATTTACATATTTTAATTAATGTTTAAAGAATTTGCCACACTTTTAATCACTACTTATTTATAGATTGCAACATTTTCTATACATATTTTTTTACCCTCTACTTAATGGTTGAGGGTGTATATGAGTCTGTCATTCCGTTTGAAACTCATGGAAAAATCGTCCTGGAGATCCATAAGGTATATGGGAGTTTTCATCTCAAGTGACACAACTTTTGAAACCGATATCTTCCGACCAAGTCTAAATTTGCATTATTGTTTGAGCAAAATTTGTTCTAACAAGGGAAGTATCCCAACCCATATGAACCGATTTGCCTGAAACTTAAAATATATATTAAAGAGACGATTTTAAGGTTGGGGTGTCTCGGCTTATCGGCCATATCGATGGTTAAAAATTTCGTTGTCCCCTTATGAAACCATATGGACCTTCGGGAAAATTTTTATAACTTCCGAACTAACAGGAATATCATCTAGGGCAAAAATACGGGTCGACTTAAATTTAATAAAGATTATTTCTTATCCGTATGGATATCGTAGGTCTATGTCTTCACATAAGTACCCCCCAAAATTTACACATTTTCCTGAAAAAAATATTTAAAGAAGCCGAATTTTTACAAGGTTATGCCAACATTGGATAGGCATTAAAAAACCCTTTCTTCTCATATGAAAACATCATATAGTTTCTTAAAAAGAAATGGCTGAAAAATCCAAAAAACGATTTTTTCGCCATTTTTTGACCCATGTTTTGAATTCCTAAATCGCTGATATGGCCGACAAGCCGAGACACCCCAACCTTAGAATTGTCTCTTTGATATATATTTTAAGTTTCAGGCAAATCGGTTCATAAGGGTTGAGATAATTCCCTTGTAAGTGTTTTAGATAGTTAAATCTTTTTTGTCAAAATGGACCCATTTTTTGTTTTTGTTTTGCTCAAAAGAAGCTTAGGTGTTTTCTTTTAAGAGCTTTTTTTTTTGGTTTTGTATCATTGTAACTCAAAAAAACGCCATTACCTAAACCCTATTTTCACTTCCTAAAGGGGTCCCATGCAAAATACTTTTAAAACAATTTTGCGCCCCTTAGTAAGTCAAATGTATGACCAACCTCATTATCAATTTCAAACTTTTTTTCAGAACATACCCATCCTGTAATTTGGCATGAGCCAAACAATACGGACAGGTGGGGTTTAGGAATATGCCCCCTCATTGTGCGCAAGTGGTAAAAATCCACAAAAAGCCCAGAAACTGCCCTAGAAATGCCCCTGGACGGGTGCAATGTGAAATCGACTGCCATTAATTTTCCGCCCCCCCCAACATTTTTCCTGAACATACCTAACCCATATCTTAACTTCCTAATTGGGCTCAAATACAAAATGACATTTTTATAAAATGTGCTCCTACCGCTCTAACTGCTCATATAATGCCCCCAATATTTTGTTAGAACATACCTACCCTTTATTTTTAATTCTTAAGGGGTTACCCATACAATTTCTTTATTTTATTAGTTTAAAAAAAATGTTTTTATAATAACGGGATTAAAAAATAATGGAGGTCGGTCTTACCTTTCACCTCTCTAGAAGGCACTATTGCACTTTATGACTTAGGGAGAGTTAGAGCGGTTGGAACAAATTGTTTTTAAAATATTTTGTATATAGGTATGTTCAGAAAAATTGTTGGGGTGGAAAATTAATGGCAGTCGGTTTCACATTTCAGCCATCCATGGGCATTTTTAGGGCAGTTTCTGGCCTCTTTGTGGATTTTTACCCCTAGCGCTCAATGAGAAGTATCCCAACCCTTATGTACCGATTTGCCTGAATCTTAAAATATATATAAAAGAAATGATTTTAAGATTGGGGTGGCTTGGCTAATCGGCCATATCAGTGCTTAAAAATTTCGTTGTCCCTTTATAAAACATTGTGGACCTTCGGGACAATTTCTAATCGAACTAACAGAAATATCGTCTAGATTAAAAAAACTTGTCGACTTAAATTAAATAAAGATTATTAATGTTGATATCGTAGGTCTATGTCTTTACATAAATACCCCCCCCCCCCCCCCAAGTTTACACATTTTTATGAAAACAAAAATATTTTTGTTATAAAAGTTCAAGTTGAAAAAATGCAAAAGAAAAGTTAAATTTCTAAAATTATAGACATTTCTGGTATTTCCCATACCGGTTTCAAACACCCCAGTTAGTGTTATCATCAGTAGAATTTTAAATGTCGGTTTGTCTTGTTAATGAAAACTGTTTTTTATATATGTGAATATTTATAGTTTCTACAGAATAAATTTTGACAGTTTCCAACACTACAATTCTATTTCTAGCACTCTCAACCTCACTTCATATTTTATTTCAACTTTTTTGTCTCTTACATTACTTCGCAAGGGTTACCAACATGATCTGGAATTGCAGACACAAATGAAGGAATTTGCATTTACTGTTTCGGAGACGTGCCTAATGGCAACACATTTTGTCAGCAATTTTATTTGATATTTTCTGTAAGTACAGATCAGATTTTTGGTCAAAATGTCAAATTTCGACCCCGCTTAACTCAGGGAGTTCTGACCGTTCTAGTTGAAAAATTTTGTTTAAACCACTATTTAATAGGTTAATCATTCGGATCGGAAGACATTGGTTTCCAAAGTTGTGTCACTTGAGTTGAAAGCCCCCATATATTATTGATCAGTGATGGATTTTAAGACACTCTAGCAATGTTCGTCTGTCTGTCCATATGTCTATTGAATATTACATTGATATGACTGTAACTTAACATGTTAACTTTTTGTTGCTTTAAGGGGTTTGGTATTGTAATTGAGCGATATAGTTGCAGCGGCTTAAAAATTATGAACAAAAATGTAAGGATACCTCAAAAAAAATTTTCGCGTATTTTTTCAGCAAAAATTTTTTTTCCGGCGGAACTTTATTTAGTTTTCAACACTAATTTCTTTTACCAATTTTTTAAACAAAATTTTTTTATGCATTTTTATACCCTCCAACTACAGTATGGGGGTATACTCACTTTGTCATTCCGTATGTAACGCATCGAAATATCGGTCTAGGACCCTATAAAGTATATATTTTATTGATCAGTGATCGATTCTAAGACATTCTAGCGATGTCCGTCCGTCCGTCTGTCCGTCTGTAGAAGACACGATACAGTCCAAAATAAAAGAGCTAGACTTCCGCAGTTTGGCACGAATATGTCTTATATTCCTAGGCAGGTCAAGTTCGGAAATGGGCAAAATCGGACCAGGGGGGAAAAAGTTCCCCCTTGGAGAACTAAACCAACCTAAGAAAACCCGCATTTTTTGCAGGGTTTTTTGTACTTTTGCTAAGCAAATGCAACTTTCTTATCTCAGAAGAAGTTAAAAATCGCAAGGGGGATGTGCCCCCTAACGTCACCCACCGACCCCCCCCCCCAAAAAAAAAGACGCCCCTGAATTTTTTTTATATATTTTTTTTTTACATTTTGGAGGGTATAAAAGATTCGGCACAGCCGAATGTAACACTCTCACTTGTTTTGTTATAAATTAATTTCTTTTACCAACTTTTTCAACAAAATTTTTTCATAATTTTTTTTTTCAAATAAAGTTTTTTGGAATAATATATTTTACATTTACACTCAAATAACTGTAAAACAATTTGTCATAAAAGTTCGTCCAATGAAACTTTTTAATGAAGTTTTCATAAATATTATGAAAATTTTAAATATAATGAAATGTTTCATAAATACTATGAATATTTTTGACATTTCATAAATATAATGAAACAGTTTCATTGGACGAACTTTTATGATGAGTTTCATTATATTAATGAAGCTTTTTCTTTGTGTGTAGGGTATTCAAACATTCGGTCACGCCGAATTTAACTTATTTACTTGTTTGTAATTAATTTGTTAATTCGTTTGGAAAATTATTAATACGTATTTATGGTTAAAATTTCCATCTAAATCAGTAATTTTTGTACTCTTCTATTTTAATTATATGACAATTTTTTAATGGAATTGAAAGGTGTTAGAAAACCGTATTTTAGTTATTAACAAAATAATCCTATTGTGTTTATTAAAATTTTAGCAAGTTACAAAAAAAAAACAAGTAGTGTGTTAAATTCGGCTGTGTTAAATCTCGTATACCATCCAAAATGAAAGAAAATTTTAAGTAAAAAATTTGTTGAAATCCTTTTTGTAAAATTTATTATTATTGTTAGTATAAAACTTTTTTTAAGTGTATAACTTATTTGCAGTAATAAAAATACTTGATAAATATTGTTGTGGTTTATCAATATCGCCCAAATCAGGTTTTCGCGAAACTAAAAACGAATTTATTTTAATTGCTCCATAGTGAACCTGTATACAAAATTTTAAACGAATTAAAGAACATTTGATTAGATGCTGGGAGACATCTCATGGAATGAGCGATATTTAATTTATTTTTTTATATATGAAATCATTAACATTTTATCATACTATTAAACATATTTAACAATTAAAAAAAATTAAAAACTCAAAAAAAATTACTAGTTATAAAAATCGAGTTCGATATTATTTTAAAAATCCCAAAAAAAAACGGAATTTTTTTACACAAAAAGGAACAAAATACGCATGTATCCCCCAAGAAAATAACAACTTTGTTTTTTTCTAGGCAGTCTAATGTATATGGGGGTTTTCGTGTCAACTGACACAACTTTTGAAACCGATGTCTTCCGATCGGGATGAATACACCAAGGTTATTCCTATTGGACAGTAGTTCAGACACAATTTTTCAACGAGATCGGTCAAGAACTCTCTGAGTTAGAGGGGGTCGAAATTTGACATTTTGGCCAAAGAGGTGTATATTCTCATCCATGTAACTTCTTACCTATTGTTTTTAGCAAAATATGTCCTGAATAGTTTAGATAGCTAATTATTCAGTCTTTCGAAAAAAAAATTATAAAAAAAAAATGATTTTTTTTTCTAAAAAATCCAAAACTTTTTTGACTTTTTCCTCAAATTGGGCCCTATTTTTTTTTTGATTCAAAAGAAAGCTCAGGTGATTTCCTTTAAGAGCTATGGGGATGCGAGTGGGATATCTATGAAAAATTTTTTTTTTTTAACTTTGGAACACAAAAAACGGTTCTTCAATTTGCACTATTAGGCGTGGGATAGCTAACCAGTTTTCGATTTCGATCCGCGATACCCTCTAATTTTTATAGGTTCGAAAAAGAAAGCACGAGCCAAAAAATGAGGGCGGTGGGGTGGGGCCATATGGCCCCTCATCGGGGTCAAAGTTGGTCGTAAAGACGTAAAAATCCTCAAAAAACCCCAAAACTTCCCTAGAAACGCCCCTGGAGGGGTGCAATGTGAGACCGACCTCTAATAATTTTCTGCCTCCAACATTTTTCTTGAACATACCTTACCCCTATTTCCACTTCCTAAGGGGGCTCCAATACAAAACATTTTTAAAAAAATTGATCCTACCATTCTAACTTACCCTAAAGTGCCCCTAGGAGGGCCAAATGTATGACCGACCTCCATTATTTTATTAATTCCAATATTTTTTGCAAACAAACCTACAATGTATCTTCAACTCTTAAGGTGGTCCCCATACATTTCTTTTATTTTTTATAAATTTGTTTTATTAAACCAGAGGGGCAAAAATTAAGACCAACCCCCATTATTTCTTAGTTACCAACATTTTGTCCGAACATTATAACACCCTATCTCCACTGCCTAGGGGGCTCCAATACATTATAAAAACATGTATTTTTAAAAACTAATAAAAAAATGAAAAAAAATGTATGGGGACCCCCTAAAAGTTGAAAATAAAGGGTAGGTATATTCTGAGAAAATGTTGGAGTTGAAAAAATATTGGGGGTCGGTCACACATTTTACTTCTCTAGGGTCACCCTATGGACAGTTAGAGCGGTAGGAGCAAATTTTTAAAAAATGTCATATTGTATGGGAGCCCCCTTAGGAAGTGGAAATAGAGGTTAAGTATATTCAAGAAAAATATTGGGGGCAGAAAATTAATGTAGGTCGGTCTCACATTGCACCCCTCCATGGGCAGTTCTAGGGCAGTTGTGGGGCTTTTTGAAGATTTTAACCTCTTTACGCCCAATTTTGACCCCGATGAGGAGCCATATGGCCCCACCCCACCGCTCTTATTTTTTGGCTCATGCTTTCTTTTTCGAACTTTTCAAAATTAGAGGGTGTCCCGGATCGAAAACGAAAACTGGTGAACTATCCCACGCCTAATAGTGCAGATTGAAGAACCGTTTTTTGTGTTCCAAAGTTAAAAAAAAAAAATTATAGATATCCCACTCGCATCCGACTAAGCGACCCCATAGCTCTTAAAGGAAATCACCTAAGCTTTCTTTTGAATCAAAAAAATGGGCCCAATTTGTGGAAAAAGTCAAAAAAGTTTTGAATTTTTAAGAAAAATAATCAAAAAAATTTTTTTTTTATTTTTTTATAATTTTTTTTTTTTTCGAAAGACTGAAAAAATAGCTATCTAAACTATTTGGGACACATTTTGCTAAAAACAATAGGTAAGAAGTAACATGGATGAGAATAAACACCTCTTTTGCCAAAATGTCAAATTTCGACCCCCTCTAACTCAGAGAGTCCTTTACCGATCTCGTTGAAAAATTGTGTCTGAACTACTATCCAATAGGACTAACCTTGGTGCAAATTTCATCCCGATCGGAAGACATCGGTTTCAAAAGTTGTGTCAGTTGACACGAAAACCCCCATATGTATATAAAAGGTTCAAAATCAACTTTATAAAATTGTCTTACGCCATAAATATATTTGTTTAAGTGTCAAGAAACATTTTTAACATTTTTTATTAAAAAAAAAAAAATCAAATTAATTATTTTTTTTAATATGTATTGTTTTTAATTTATACAATTAAAATTTTAGTTGGTTTCCATTTTTTTTAATTTATATAATTAAAATTTTAATTATTTTTTTTAAATTAAATTTTTTTAATTTATAGTATTAAGTTTTTAATTAACTAAATATCCATTTATTTTTAATTTAATTTATAGGCGTATTTTAGTGATTGGTTCGGATTTAATTAATTTTTTTACTAAAATATACGAATTTTTTAATTATTTTTTTTTTAGTTTTTATACCCTCCACTCTAGTGATAGAGGGTATATATAAGTTTGTCATTCCGTTTGTAACACATCGAAATATTGGTCTAGGACCCCATAAAGTATATATATTCATGATCCTTGATCGATTTTAAGTCGATCTAGCGATGTCCGTCCGTCCGTCCGTCCGTCCGTCCGTCTGTCTGTCTGTCCGTTGAAAACACGCTAACTTTTGAAAGACTTTACGGAGGCTCCTGAAGTTTGACATATATGTTCTCCATACCGGGTCAGGTTGGTATTGCAATCCAGCGAAATCGGTCCAGTGGTTCAAAAGTTATGAGCAAAATAGTAAATTTCGGCAAGGGTATTTTTCGAATTTACAAGATTAAAACCACTATAACTTTCGAAAGACAATTCTGAGGGGGCTGAAGCATAGCATATATATTTGTCGTTCCCCAAGGCTATTTGGTTTTGAATTTCAGCAAAATCGGTTTAGTGGTTCAAAAGTTATAAGCATATCTGTGAATTTCAGATTTGTTTCACCTTAAACTGTTGAAAACTCGTTAAACAAGTTTTTGTAAAGCATGGTGAAATACCAGTTTTGTAAAACTTGTTGTTGTTTGTTTTCTTGTGGTGGGGTACAGTTTAGTTGTTAGACAAGTAAATATTTGTTATTGTTTTGTTATTGTTAGTGTAACTGTATGTAATGGGAAAAAATCAAATAAAGTATGTGTATGATTGAATGTTAATTTGTTTTTGGTTTTTAAAGAAGAGGATGGTAATATAAAAAGAGAAAAATATGTGAAATAGTTTTTTTTGTATTACATATAGGTATAAAACAAAAAAAATATTTTACAAAGTAATTTTTTACTCAAAGAAATTGTACACTAAAAAAATATTTACACTCAAAAAAAATGTTACACTCAAAAAAAAAATGTACACATTATTAACATTTTTTTTTTTAATTAAATTGAAGACTCAAAAAAATTTTGATAGTCAAAAAAATTTTACACTCAAAAAAATTTGATTGATAAAAAGAAAGTTTGACTCAAAATTATATACATATTTCTAATAAAAAATTTGTAATGCAATTTTTTAAATTTTTTTTAGAAAATTACTATCAGATAACATTGTGGAGGGTATTCATAGATTCGACCAAGTCGAATTTAATTTTTCTACTTGTTAATTAGTTAAAAAAAAACTACGGTGACATGACATAATCCCCACGGACATAATCCCCATTTCCGTTATGAATTTGGTCATAATCCCCATAATGGTAGTGGGGACTATGACCGAAAATTATTTGGACATAATCCCAATAAAAAACGGACATAATTCCCAGATTTATGGGGATAATGACCACATAACAAATGGCCATAATCCCCATTATGGGGTCATAATCCCCAAAATTAAAAGTTTTTTTTTTTTTACTTAAAAGTTTTTCTGCGTAGCCGGCCTTCGGGCGGGCTTAGGGATTACAAACTCCATGCATTTAACCCACCCTCTCTGCAGAAAACGGGGATTATGATATAATGTGAATGGGGGTTATGGCCGAAAAAGTTCGGTCGTAATCCCAACAAGGAACGGACATAATCCTCATTGGGATTGTGACCGTTTTGGAAACGGTCATAGTCCCCACAACTATTATGGGGATTATGACCGTAATGAATTCGGACATAATCCCCATTTTCGTTATGGGGGTAATGTCCGTGGGGATTCTGTCCTGTCACCAAAAACTAGAGTGGGCCATAAAAAAAATTGTGCCAAATTTAAAAAAAAAAACACACACACCTTTGGATGCTTTAATCTCCTTTTTTTAGTATCGAAATAGACTCGATGTTCTTAAATTTGTTGCACAGTGTTATCTGTAAGCCATCTTTTTTTATACTGAAATCAAGTATCAAGTATAATCTAGAAAATGTTGATTTCCCAAATCTGTGTCGCTAATATGCATAATTTCGATCCTGCCTAATTGTAAAAAGTTTTTATATAAATATTTTATCCAAACATTTAAAGGATTTGAGGAAAAATATTTATTAACTAGTTAACGATGGATGTTTGCAGTACTTTTACTTGCAAAAGAAAGTTAGAAGCCTTTAACTACCACAACTAACTATTTTAATCTAATAGCTGCAAAAGATTGCAAACATTTTGACATAAATACCATAAACTTTTGACAGCGGATTACATTAGTGCTATTAGCAATAATAAGATATTGCAAAAAAAGCAAATGTACTATACAAAAAAGCAAAACTAAAAGCACAACAGGTAAATTATTTGGCATTTGAATTTTTTTATGTGATATTTATTACTAAAATATTGATTATACCTTGTACTTTAATGGTTCGCAACCTTTTTTACGCCACGCAACACTTTTAAGTTAAAAAAAAATTGACTTGTCTCCCCTACACTCAAATTTTTGTTTTAAATGAAAAATTACTACTAGTTTAGCAAAGTTTTTGTAAAATAAGAATTTAAACTAAGTTTTTAGTAAAAATTTTAGCAATTAACAAAATTTATTAATTAATTTTGGTAAAAAAAATTGTTTTTGTAGTTAATTTGACTAAAGAAGTCTTGCTCGTTGCCCCCTTGGAACCTTCAAATTGCCCCCCAGTGGGACGAGAATCAAAGGTTGGGAACCAGCAATGGTTCCCATCCTTTGATTTGATACTTATTGTTACACCCAAAAAAAAAACGTGGGTATTCAGTACTAAAAATTTAACTAATTTTAGTCCAAAAGGACCAGCACGGTGAGCCTCAGCGATATTAGGTTCAACTTTAGTGTCGACGAAAAGTGTAAACGCAGTTCGATTTCTAGTTGATTAAATCTCACAAAGCTGTTAACAGCGAAATCGTAGCTGCTCGCATTCGCGAGATATCGCGAAATTAGTGTTTTTGTATTTTCTAAAATTTTGACAATGAGGTTTCTTAAATATCTTCATACTCAGTTTTGCAGATTTAATTGTATTTATTTACAGGTCACAAAACAGTTAACATCGAAATCATGTCTTCTCAATTTCGCGAAAAATCGCAAAATTAAAAAAAAAAATAAAAAATTGGAAAAAAAATATTTTTCGTGTAAATTAGCAGTCAAGATATTGATTTGAAAAGTTTTACCACCTTTAACCACATAAAATTGAAACTGCATACAATATAATTGTCGTTCTTGATTTTTTTTCCTTTGTTTTAGACACTAAAGAAAAAATAATTAATTAATATAAAAACTTGAACAGTAATTTTGCAATTTCTCGGGAAATTGATCATCTAAAATATTTATGCTTTCAGTTTTGTCAACTTTAATAACCTCGAATTCAAACTGCATACCACATTTTTGTCGTTAATTGAAGTATATGTTTTTACAGACAAAAAATAACACAAAGTAATGAGTAAATAGTAGTTTAGCGAGTTTTTTAGCGATATCTCGAAGAATTGAGCAGCTAGAATTTAAATGTTAACAGCCTTATCACCTTTAATTAATAGCAAATCAAACTGCATTTCATGTTTTCCAAAAATGTTAAAGAAACTTCTTTTATTAATCAAAACAAGAAATACGCCCAAAAAGCTGATTTTCAGTATTTCTCGCGAAAGTGAGCAGCTATAATTTTTTTGTGGGCAGTTTTAATTTCTTCCATCATGCTCAAATCAAACTGCATTCCACTTTTTGTTTATCATTTCTAAAGAACCGGTTTTAAAATATAAATAAATAATGAAACAAGTAGAAAAGTTAAATTCGACTTTGCCGAATCTATGAATACCCTCCACAATGCATTTTTTTTAAAGGGTAGTACATTTTTTAACATGAAAAAATTAACAATTTTGATTAGAAATATTTTATTTTGAGTAAAAAACTCTTTTTACTTTTACTAATTTTTTTTCGAGTGTAATTTTTTTTTTGAGTTTAATGTTTTTTTTACTGTAAAAATATTTCTGAATGAATGCACGTACGAATGTACACAAAATATTGTCATTTTTGTAAAAAAAAATAAATTTTTTTTTGTGTATTTTTTTTTTTTGAGTGTAAAATTTTTTTTAGTGTAAAATATTTTATTTTGAGTAAAAAGCTCTTTTTTTTGCCTTTTTTTTAAAAAAAAAGAAAAATTACCATTTTTTTTTTTTTTGAGTGCAAAATTTTTTTCGACTGTAATGTTTTTTTTTACTTTAAAAATATTTCTGAGTGAATGCACGTACATATGTACACAAAATATTGTCATTTTTGTAAAAAAAAAACTAAATTTTTTTTTGTGTAATTTTTTTTTTTAGTGTAAAATTTTTTTTGAGTGTAAAATTTTTTTTGAGTGTAAAATTTTTTTCGAGTGTAATTTTTAAGTTACCAATGCTTTTAGAACTAAACAAGTTTAAAAAGCATTGCTTTAAAATTAAACAAGTTTGAAAAGCATTGTTTAGTTACCACCAATGCTTTTCAAACTTGTTAAAACACGTGGCATTTTAGATGAAACTAATTTGAAATTCAGGGTTTTGCTTATAATTTTTGAACCACTGGACCGATTGAGCTGAAATTTAATACCAAACAGACACGGCAAAGATACATGACAAGTTTCAGTAGTCTCATTATTGTCTTTCGAAAGTTATCGTGTTTTTTATCTCGTAAATTCGCGAAACACCCTTGCCGAAATTTACTCTTTTGCTCATAACTTTTGAACCACTGGACCGATTTGGCTGGATTGCAATACCAACCTGACCAGGTAAATGACAAACATATATGCCAAACTTCAGTAGCCTCTGTAAAGTCTTTCAAAAGTTAGCGTGTTTTCTACGGACGGACAGACAGGCGGACGGACGGACGGACATCGCTAGATTGACTTAAAATCGATCGAGGATCATAAATATATATACTTTATGGGGTCCTAGACCAATATTTCGAGGTGTTACAAACGGAATGACAAACTTATATATACCCTAGACCGACTCACCTTATATGGGCAAAAAAAAAGTTAAAGTTGTACCCCCCTCAAAATTAACTTTGACATGTTTTATGAAGATTCCCAAAATATTTGGGCTCTAGCGATAATCTCCCGTGAGCTAAACCGCGTCAAAAAAGGGTCCAAAAATGGTATTTTTCATGAATAAAAAAATCAGTAAATTTTTTTTTGTCCAATGAATGACCAAATATAATAGATATTTAGGAATTCTTTGATTCTGCATTAAAACATTTTAAAAATCTAACCACAGACTCGAGATAACGAGATGTTTACGTCAGTTTTTTGATGCTTTTCAATTCGATTTTAATGAAAATTTAAATAACTTTGGTATTTTTTGTCGGATTTTCACTTATAATACATCGTTAGAAAGGTGTTGACCACCGCTTGGTATTTAAGTCAAAAATTAACCCTTAACTGCACTGTCTAACTTTTTTATAATATTTACTTCGACATAATTTAAAACCGTTTTATAACCACAAAAAGCATATCTTTGTGCAGGAAACACGTTTAATTAATATATTTGGCCGCAATTAATTTAACCCATGCATGATCAAAATATTTTGGCAAACATTTTTAAAAAAGTTTTTGCGGAAACTATTGAAAGCTAGCTGTAATACTTTAAAAAATAAAATTAAACAAGGTTTTGTTTATTTTAGTCAAAAATTAACCCTTAACTGCACTGTCTTACTTTTTTATAACATTTACTTCGACATCATTAAAAACCCATTATATAACCACAAAAAGCATATCTTTGTACAGGAAACACGTTTAATTATTATATTTGGCCACAATTAATTTAACCCATGCATGATCAAAATATTTTGGCAAACATTTTTAAAAAAGTTTTTGCGGGAATTATTGAAAGCTAGTTGTAATACTTTAAAAAATATAATTAAATAAGGTGTTTGTTTATCTAGACGTGCTTATTAATATCAAATAATTATTACGTGTACCACATTCCCGGTCAAATTTTTTTTCGAAATTTATATGTGCAAATTAATTTTAAAAATAAAATATAAACAAATTTTGGTCTTAATCGCATATATTCGTGCAAAAAACGCAAAAACCTTTTTATATTTTATTTTTTAAAGTATTTCTAATAGCTTTCAATAATTTCCGCAAAAACTTTTTTAAAAATTTTTGCCAAAATATTTTGGTCATGCATGGGTTAAATTAATTGAGGCCAAATATATTAATTAAACGTGTTTCCTGCACAAAGATATGCTTTTTGTGGTTATAAAATGGTTTTTTAATGATGTCGAAGTAAATGTTATAAAATAGTAAGACAGTACAGTTAAGGGTTAATTTTTGACTAAAATCCCAAGCGGTGGTCAACACCTTTCTAACGATGTATTATAAGTGAAAATTGGACAAAAAATAACAAAGTTATTTAAGTTTTCAGTAAAATCGAATTGAAAAGCATCAAAAAACTGACATAAACATCTCGTTATCTCGAGTCTGTGGTTAGATTTTTAAAATGTTTTAATGCAGAATCAAAGAATTCCTAAATATCTATTATATTTGGTCATTCATTGGACAAAAAAAAATTTACTGGATTTTATATTCATGAAAAATACCATTTTTGGACCCATTTTTGACGCGGTTTAGCTCACGGGAGATTATCGCTAGAGCCCAAATATTTTGGGAATCTTCATAAAACATGTCAAAGTTAATTTTGAGGGGGGTACATCATCAACTTTTTTTTTTGAGTCACTCTAATATACCCTCTATCACTAGAGTGGAGGGTATAAAAAAATTATATAATTACGCGATATCTCGCGAAATTTAACATCTACAATTTCGATGTCAACAGCTGTGTGACCTTTGATCAAGCATAAGTAAAACTGCATACCATGTTTTTACGAAATTTTAGAGAAGCCTATCTAAAGATAAAAAACGAAAACAAAAACAGCAAAAAATTAATTTCGCGATTTCCCGCGACGTAAAGAAGATAGGGTTTTGATGTTTACTGTTTTGTGGCCTTGAAATAAGTACAATTAAAACTGTATACTCAGTTTTTTAAAAAATTAAAAAAACTTCAATATCAAAATTTTAAAACACTAATTTCGCGTTATCTCGCGAATGCGAGCAGCTACGATTTCGCTGTTAACAGTTTTGTGACATTTAATCCTGTAGAAATCGAACTGCGTTTACATTTTTCGTCGACACTAAAGTTCAACCTAAACATCGCTGAGGCTCACCGTGCCTACCCAGCAGAAATTTTGCTGAACGTTCAGCAGCTTTTGGAAGGGGAACTTGAGTAAAGGAGCGCATCCAATTGCGCTGAATTCATGCATGATTCCCTAAGGCGATGTCCCACTTTAGAGCGCTAGTTGGATACACAGAAACAGCGCTCTTTAGATGCACTGAAATCACGTGTCTTTAGAGCGCTGTTTTAAGCAGAATAAAGATGCTGTAAATTCATGTATCTTTTTAGCGCTGATTTAAGCAGATTAAATTTACAGTGAATTCATGTAAATTTGTAGAGCTGATTTAAGCAGAATAAAAATGCTGTAAATTCAAAGTTGAAATCAAATAACTAAAATTTAAAAAAATATAACAAAAAAATTCATTCGTTTTACTTTACAAAACTTTATTTATGTGAAACAAAATGAAAAAAAAACAAGTAGAAAAATTAAATTCGACTTGGTCGAATCTATGAATACCCTCCACAATGTTATCTGATAGTAATTTTCTAAAAAAAATTTAAAAAATTGCATTACAAATTTTTTATTAGAAATATGTATATAATTTTGAGTCAAACTTTCTTTTTATCAATCAAATTTTTTTGAGTGTAAAATTTTTTTGACTATCAAAATTTTTTTGAGTCTTCAATTTAATTAAAAAAAAAATGTTAATAATGTGTACATTTTTTTTTTTGAGTGTAACATTTTTTTTGAGTGTAAATATTTTTTTAGTGTACAATTTCTTTGAGTAACAAATTACTTTGTAAAATATTTTTTTTGTTTTATACCTATATGTAATACAAAAAAAACTATTTCACATATTTTTCTCTTTTTATATTACCATCCTCTTCTTTAAAAACCAAAAACAAATTAACATTCAATCATACACATACTTTATTTGATTTTTTCCCATTACATACAGTTACACTAACAATAACAAAACAATAACAAATATTTACTTGTCTAACAACTAAACTGTACCCCACCACAAGAAAACAAACAACAACAAGTTTTACAAAACTGGTATTTCACCATGCTTTGAAAACTTGTTTAACGAGTTTTCAACAGTTTAAGGTGAAACAAATCTGAAATTCACAGCTATGCTTATAACTTTTGAACCACTAAACCGATTTTGCTGAAATTCAAAACCAAATAGCCTTGGGGAACGACAAATATATACGCTATGCTTCAGCCCCCTCAGAATTGTCTTTCGAAAGTTATAGTGGTTTTAATCTTGTAAATTCGAAAAATACCCTTGCCGAAATTTACTATTTTGCTCATAACTTTTGAACCACTGGACCGATTTCGCTGGATTGCAATACCAACCTGACCCGGTAAATGGAGAACATATATGTCAAACTTCAGGAGCCTCCGTAAAGTCTTTCAAAAGTTAGCGTGTTTTCAACGGACAGACAGACAGACGGACGGACGGACGGACGGACGGACGGACGGACGGACATCGCTAGATCGACTTAAAATCGATCAAGGATCATGAATATATATACTTTATGGGGTCCTAGACCAATATTTCGATGTGTTACAAACGGAATGACAAACTTATATATACCCTCTATCACTAGAGTGGAGGGTATAAAAAAAATCGGAAGTGAACATCAAAAAAATATCGGAAATTTTCATTTTCACATTTTTTATGGGATTTTTTTTGGGAACAGCGGTCAAAGATGCTATGATTGAAGCGCTCTTTGCAGTGCTGATTAATGCGCAATAATGATGCAGTCAAATCATGTGTCTTTGTCTAAAACTCATGTTTTTTTATTCAAAAAGTGTTAAAAATATTAAAAAGGAAAGCAAGTTTGAAATTTTATCAAAAAATAATTACACATTATAAGTTTTATATAAAAAATCTTAAAAAAAAATTAAAATTTTTTCCCCTTCCTTTTACTGCATCCCTAAGAGCGCTCTTTGGATGCGCTACGGTATGCTATAAACAGATGCTGTGTCGCCAAAATCTCGATTTATTTCTGCTGGGTAGTGCAGGAATTGGTAACCCATACTAAAATTTTTTACTAATATTATTCAAAATCATAAAAATTACTAATTTTAGTACTTTCAAGATACTAACATTAGTACCTTCCCAGCAGAAATTTTGCTGAACGTTCAGCAGCTTTTGGAAGGGGAACTTGAGTAAAGGAGCGCATCCAATTGCGCTGAAGTCATGCATGATTCCCTAAGGCGATGTCCCACTTTAGAGCGCTAGTTGGATACACAGAAACAGCGCTCTTTAGATGCACTGAAATCACGTGTCTTTAGAGCGCTGATTTAAGCAGAATAAAGATGCTGTAAATTCATGTATCTTTTTAGCGCTGATTTAAGCAGATTAAAGATGCAGTGAATTCATGTATCTTTGTAGAGCTGATTTAAGCAGAATAAAGATGCTGTAAATTCAAAGTTGAAATCAAATAACTAAAATTTAAAAAAATATAACAAAAAAATTCATTCGTTTTACTTTACAAAACTTTATTTATGTGAAACAAAATGAAAAAAAAAAATCGGAAGTGAACGTCAAAAAAATATCGGAAATTTTCATTTTCACATTTTTTATGGGATTTTTTTTGGGAACAGCGGTCAAAGATGCTATGATTGAAGCGCTCTTTGCAGCGCTGATTAATGCGCAATAATGATGCAGTCAAATCATGTGTCTTTGTCTAAAACTCATGTTTTTTTATTCAAAAAGTGTTAAAAATATTAAAAAGGAAAGCAAGTGTAAAATTTTATCAAAAAATAATTACACATTAAAAGTTTTATATAAAAAATCTTAAAAAAAAATTAAAATTTTTTCCCCTTCCTTTTACTGCATCCCTAAGAGCGCTCTTTGGATGCGCTACGGTATGCTATAAACAGATGCTGTGTCGCCAAAATCTCGATTTATTTCTGCTGGGTTATTAGTAGATTTGGGTACAAAATCACTTACTAAAGCTTTTACACTGCAGAATTATTTTGAGTGTAGTCATGCACAGTGGTTTATTATCGATTTTTTTTTAATTATTCGGCCATTCAGTAAGTAATGGATCGATTTCAGTGAAATTTATACCGGTTATAGCTTATGTAATTTCGAGTTTGGACGGAGGATCCCACATATCCAATAAGGGTGTCTCTCTAAAGTAGAACACCTTTTGCATACAAAGACTTTAAGTGCTTGCCAATTTGTTGTTTATTTTCCGATTTTTATGAAATTTGGATGCTTGAAATAGTTGTTATCTCTTTTACTTTCCGATTTATACAAAAAATTATGTCATTACCTGATTGTAGTTTATTTAAAAAGTTTTACGTTTTGTCTTCTTAAAAGAAAATCCATTTGTTTAATGTTCAGTTTTCAAATGATTATTTCTGTTCTTTGTTTCAAAAGTAACAACATAAAAAATAAAGACTTTCATTAGCATTCAATTTTTTAAGACAATTATTTTTGTTCTGTAAGTCAAAATATATGATTCTTCTTTAATTTTTGATGATTTGTGTACGTTATTTTTTTTTTAATTGTTGGCATTTTTTTAAAGAGAAATCATTAGTTTTTACGTACTTGTGTGGGTTATTATTTTTTTTTTTTTTTTAAATCAAACAATTATTTTATAGAAATATAAAAACACTAGCTCGCCCGCCGGAACTTCGTTACCGGTTATGTTAAATACCGGATAATAGAAGGATCAGGATTACCCTACCGATTTAAAAAAATGACTCATATGTAGTCTTTGTTTTATTTAATTGTAGACGTTTAAGTCATTCTTAAAATAATATTTCTTTGAATAACTTAAGGAATAAAATTTGAATAATTTCGGTGGTACGTTGTCATGTACGTTCCGGTGAAAAAGATTTTGACAATTTTCGAGCCCTTATATCGGGATTTTGGATCTTGAGTGAATAAATATTTCAGTGAAAAAAGAAATTGGAATAAAAAAAATTTTGGGTAAAAAACATATAGAGAGCAAGAATATGGAGTTAAAAAGTTAAATACGAAAAATTTTAGTAAAAAGTATCATTCTATTCAATTTCGTTCCCCGTTCTACTCCATTCCGTTTCCAATTCAATCTCCATGCAAGTTTCATTCCTCTCCATATAATATGCGTTATAGAAATAAAAAGTGCTATTGTATTTATCTTATAGATATAAAAATACCATTTTACACCAATTGTACCAATTTAGGTACCCCTTTTTACCCTGTCCATCTCTTGGGTGTTATTTCGGCTGGAGGATACTGCACGTTAAATTTTGAGTTTCTAGGCTTTAATAGTTGGATAGGTACAAATAACCATTTGCCACCTTTTCCACTTAAAATTAAATTTTCCAAAAACCTTTTTTTTTTAACTGTTATTTCAAGAAATATAAAAAGTACCAAACTCACACTTTGTTATGCCCTTTACGACTCTTAGAAACAGAATTTCCAAAAAGTACTTTTTCCAAAATATTTTTTCGATTAAGAATACAGCATTAAAACTTTCACTGCCATTATTTCAAGAAGTATAAAAAGTATAAAAAAACACTTTTCTACACCTCTAGAAACGGAATCTTTTAAAAATACTTTAGCATAGCAGATTGTTTTTTTTTCACCGAAGAACCCCACCTTCAAAAATTCATGCTTTTTAAGACAAATATTATAGGAACAAAAAAAAATTAGTTCCAAAATTCAACTTTATTACCCCCGTTAGAAACGGAATTTCCAAAAAGTAATTTTTCCAGTATGTTTTTTCTTCACCGAAGGATCCTACAATACAAATTGCAATTATCTAGGAATATTATTTCAGCAAATATTAAAAGAACAAAAAGTATACATTTTTAACCCGTTAAGAAACGGAATTTCCAAAAAGTACTTTTCACAAAAATTTTGGGAAGAATCTTTTCACCGAAGAATTTTACATCCAAAATTTTAAGTTTCTAGAACCATTACGTCAGAAAATATCAAAATTACCGGAAGTACAGTTTTTTAGCCATTTTACCCTACTAAGAAGCGGAATTTCCAAAAAATATTTTTTCCAGAATGTTTTTTTACCGAATGATCCTACATTACAAATTTCAAGATTCTAGGGCCATTGCTACCGGAAATTAGAACGTACCTAAAGTTTAAATTTTTACCCGTTCCACCCCCAAAGAAAAGGAAATTTCAAAAATTAAATTTTCCAGAATTTGTTTTCACTTAAGGATCCTACATTCCAAATATCAAGTTTCTACACTGATAGAAATTTGTACATGGCAATAATGAAAATCTACATTAATGTTATGAAAAATGACGTTAAAAAGGAACCTATGTAGGATATCATTAAATTAATGAAATAGGTATCATAAAATGTAATTGCAAGAACAAGTTTCATTAAATTAATGAAAATTGTTCGTACAAAATATAAATTGTATTTTATGAAAATTTTTCATTATTTTAATGTAAAAAAAAAAATATTTAATTCTTATGAAATACTTTCATTGAATAAATACTACTTTTTATTTTTGAAATGAAATACTTTTATTGAATAAATGCTTCTTTTATTTGTAAAATGAAATAAATGTATGAAATTGTAAAGATCTTTTTATAGAATTAAAAATAATAAAAAAATGGTTTTCACTTAGTTTTCTCGCACAAAGTTTTACTCCAACCTTAAAATTTTAATACATAATTAAAAAAAATATGAACTAATATAAAACAGCACGAATTTAATAAATATAAAATTAATAATTTACTTTTTATTTCAAATTTCATAAATTCGTCTGAAAAAATCACAAAATAACCAAGTTAAAAAACATTTTCAAATATTTTTTTTATTTTATCTATAGATTTCACTTAGTTTTCTCACACTAAATTTTACTATAACATTTACTTTTAATGCATAAGTAAAACCACGAAATAATAAAAAACAACTCGAGTTTATTAAATACTTGTAATTAATCAACAACATTTAATTTTAAATTTCGAATAAAAATTCTAAAAAAAATCACGCTCTGATTAGCTGTGTTTTGCGCGCATAAACTAACAGACGCGACACGACAGGTGTAAAAACAACAGCAAATTTTTTAAACAAAACTTTATGAAATTTTTTTATGAAACTACTAAATCTAATGAATCAAAATTAATGAAAATCTTGCACAATATGTATGAAATTTCATTCAGCAAATGAAATATTTCATTGTGGTAATGAAACAACGTTAATGAATTCCATTCATTAGTGATATGAAGCGTTTTTCTATCAGTGTATGATCATTATTTCTGGATATATAAAAAGTACCATAAGTACTATTTTCACCCCATAAGAAAAGGAATTTTCAAAAATTACTTTTCCTAGAAGTTACTTTTCCTATAAAGTTTTTGATCTCACTTGGTTAAAAAAAAAAATATTTAGAACCCGAAGGTTTCTTTATAAGAAAACGGGCTCCCTTCCCTGTATAATTTTTAACATGATAATGTTTTTAGGCTGGTGTCTAATTTTAAAAAAGTTGCAGGACGCCACCTCAGTTTGACTATATAAGCTAACGACTAACAAAAAAGAAAATTAGAATTACTGTTTTCATTTTCTTAAAACCAAAAATTTTACTAACTTGGGTTTGTAACTTGGATAATAATTCATCTCGTGGTGAATAACAAAACTATTCACCAGCTGGTGAATAAAACGTAACATAATAATTTTTCTTGAATATTTTTTTCTTCATCAATATTTTTTTTTTCATCAATATTTTTTGTTTTTTCATCAATATTTTTTTTTTTCATCAATATTTTTATTTTTTTTCATCAATATTTTTTTTTTTTTCATTAATATTTTTTTCTTCATCAATATTTTTTTTTTTCATTAATATTTTTTTTCCATTAATACTTTTTTTCATCAATATTTTTTTTCATCAATATTTTTTTCTTCATAAATATTTTTTTTATCAACATTTTTTTTTTATCAATGTTTTTTATTTTTTTTTTCATATATTTTTCATCAATAATTTTTTTCTTCATCAATTTTTTCTTTTCATTAACATTTTTTTTTCATCTATATTTTTTTTATCAATATTTTTTTATCAATATTTTTTTTTATCAATATTTTTTTTCATCAATATTTTTTTTCATTAATATTTATTTTCCATCAATATTTTTTCCATAAATTTTTTTTCATCAAATATTTTTTTCACAATAATATTTTTTCATTAAAAACCTTTTTTCCATCAAAAACTTTTTGTTATCGATAAACATAGACAAACAGATAGATGGATGTCACTGGAATGTCTTAGAAAGCTTTACGGATCAATAATATATAAATATAATGGGGTCCTCGACAGATATTTCAATGTGTTTTGCATGGAATGACAAATTATTATAGCGTTTTTTTTTTTCTAGAAAAATTTTACTTTAAAAAGAACACCTATTTATACAGCAAAACATTATCATGATTCAATGGTTTGGGCGCGAGTACAAACTTCGCAGACATTTTTTTTTGTGTTAACTTAAAGAAAATTTTGAAGTTTTAGCATTTATTTTAATTCTTCAAATTGGTTTTGGTTTAGGAAAAGTTTTAGTTTTTAAAAAAAAAAACTCTGTGTATTCTTATTCTTCTTAAACTTTCAAATTGTACTGGTACACAGAATTTGAAACAGGATTCACAAAACCTGCGGATCTAGCTATTTTCATATACAAAAAAAAAAAAAAACCCACGGAATTACTGATGAAAAAACGACATTTTAATATTCAATTTCTCAAAATTAATTTTAAATATAAGCTACGTTCTTTTTTAACAAGGCCAAACATTATGTCAATTCGATTACCAAAAATTCAAACTATTTTTACTACAACTGGAAAGTTTTATTTACTTTTTGTATTAAAAAATTCCAGCTAAAGTAAAAATTGTATAAAAGAGTAGACTGTCGTAACGTAATCGAACGGACCTATTGAATTAAAACAAAAAATATTTGGTTAAAAAACGACAAATTAAAAAAAAAAATATGCAATTTTGGAAAATTTTAAAAGATTAATTTTTTGAAAATTTGATGTAAATTTTTATCAGATATATTTATTCAATTTGTATGGTGAATGTCTTAAATATTTATGCGATTTCAATATATAAAAATATATTGAAATATATTAATATTTGCCCGTTTACATATACGTTGTTTTGGTTTATGAAATGAATGCACTTGCTAATACGTTTTTTTGTTTATTGTTAATAAATTCGCAATTTTTGAACATTGACTTCCAAAATTTTCCAGAGACATGTAGTTTAGTCAAATGCGACGGGGCCTTAAAGAGCGGGGCCTAAAAAATCATTTTTCCATACAAACCAAAAAATTATTTTTTATTTTATATTTTTTTGCTATTAATTATTATATTACTTGGTGAGCTTATTTACGACAAAAAATTTGATTTTGGTGGGATAAGGCTTTCAGCTTTAAAAATTGTTCGAAATAAAATATTTAGAGCCGTTAAGGTCCTACAGTAAAAATTTTTTAAAAAATATTTTTTTTAGTTTTGACAAGTACCGGTTTTAGTTTCTATATTGATTTTAATGATATAGATTCATAAAAAAATATTATTCCTATCTGTGACACCCTATATGACATGGACATTAGGGTGCACCAAAAAAACGAAGTTTTAGATATTGACCGGGCCCTCCCTAGAAATGTGCATTTGGGGGTAAAAACATGTCTCACAAAATTTTAGGAAAATCAGATATGGGTAAGACCTGCCGCATCGGCCCTGAAGTTTGAAAATCGAATTACAAGGGGAAAATATGACTTTTTATCCATTTTCTCAATTTTTTCGATATTTTGAGTTATGTTTGAATTGAAATGGTCAAAGAATTGTAATTTAGAGTCAAATATCTATCGAATAAGGTATTAAAAACTTAAATCGGTTGAAAATCAGCCAAGTTATTACAACTTCCCCAGGCCACTTACGTATGTTAGACCATTTAATAAGGGATTCGAGCCCCATTTTTGAAATTTATTGAAATTATATACTGTAACAACATTTTTTTATTCCTCAATTCCCAATATACTAAGAAGATAAATATTTTCCATATTGCGTTTTGCTAACTTGTTTTAAATAAATGCTAAAGTGGTCTGAATTTTTCAACACTATTTTCAAATCTCCATTTTTAAATTTTTATTTTTTTTGTTAAAGAAATTTTAAAAAATCGACTATTGGAGTTTAAGGACTTGTTAAGCATATATAAAGGAATAAAAACACCAAAAATTGTAGGATTTGCTGTTTTCATTTGGCTATTACAGTGATGTAATTTCGGCGGATTTCGAGAAAGTAGTGATTTTTGACACTTTTATAGCTTTTATTTATTTAATTTGTTTTTTTTTACAAACTTCATATGTTTTAGACCGAATTATATCAACAGGATATAGAATACTTTAATTCGCAAAATTAGGGCGAAATTGAGGTATAAAAAATTTCCCCTGTAAAGGGTCAACGGTCAAATTTTAGAAATTTTTGAATTTTTAAACATTAACAGATTTGTTGGGCGGATTTTGCTGAATCTACTTGATGTTATTTTAATTGGTCTAAACTATATGGCAAATAATTAAAATTTAGAAATTTAACCCTTAAGTGATGTTGGGGCCTATAATTTTTTTCATTTAATGGAGATAATGTAAGTGTATTTTGTTCAAAGGGTCGAATAGCCCCACCAGCACCAATGGGTTAATATTCTGAATTTAAATAAAACACATATGTTAAGACCTTTTAAAATGACATCAAGTAGTTTCATATATTTCCACTCAGAAAATCTGTTAATGTTTAAAAATTCAAAATCTTCTAAAATTTGACCTTTGACCTTTAGTTGGGGCAATTTTTAATTTCTCAATTTTGCCCTAAATTTGCGAATTGTAGTATTCTATCTCGTATTGATATAATTCGGTCCAAAACATATGAAATTTGAAAAAAAAAAAAACAGAAATAAATAAATAAAAGCTAAAAAAGTGCCAAAAATCACTACTTTCCCAAAATCCGCCGAAATTACATCACTGTAATAGCCAAATGAAAACAGCAAATCCTACAATTTAAGGGGTTTTTATTCCTTTATATATGCTTAACAAATCCTTAAACTCCAATAGTCGATTTTTTAAAATTTCTTTAACAAAAAAAAAAAATTTAAAATTGGTGATTTGAAAATAGTGTTGAAAAATTCAGACCACTTTAGCATTTATTTAAAACCAGACAAGGAAAAACTCCGTACTGTATTAAAATAATGTTTAAATTATTCAAATTTAAATTTATTTTGAAATAAAACTCTTAAAAATTTTGGTGTTTTATAATTTCAAAAAATAAAACTCTTAAAAATTTAGGAGTTTTATAATTTCAAAAATAAAACTCTCTCAAAAAAAGAGTTTTATTTTACCTTAAAAATAAAAAGAAATTTATTTTGGTATTATTTTTGAAAATAATATGAATATACTAGCTGTTTTGCACCCGGCGTTGCCCGGGTTGAAAAAATGTTAAACAACGAATGATAGTTAGTAATGCCCTATGGTTCCATCCTCGGTTAGCACTACATCTGGTGAAAATTTAAATTTCGCATCATTTTACAACACCTCTGTCCGATCGCGCGCTGATATGGCCCATTGTTCCCGCCTCGGTAAGTTCTCGACTTTTAAGCGTGATTACCCAATAGGCAGAAATAACTTTCAATATATTACAGAGGCGTGTGGTAATTTACGTCCCTTTGTTCAACCGCATGCTGATATGGCCCCGCATCGGTTAGTCATTTGTAAAAATCGGCTCAGTCGAGTGGTGCAGCATTCTACAACGCCTTTGCCCATTCACGCGCTAATACGGCATACTGTTACGGCCTCGGTTAGTACTATATGTTGTGGAAGTTTTGTTAAAATCAGTTCAGGCGTTTAAGCGTTATTACGGAACAGACAGAAAAAACTTTTAGTGTGGTGCAAAGAAGCGTGGCAACTTACGCCTCGCGATCTATTATGATTTATAGTTCCCGCTTCGGAAGTACTATATGTGATGAATATTCCATTAAAATCGGTTAAGTCGTTTAAGCATGATTATGGAACAGACAGAAATAACTTTCAAGGTAATACAAAAGAACGTGGGATTTTACTCCTCCTTGTCAAATCGCACTCATTTACGGCCTATAGTTCCCGCCTCGGTTAGTACTATCTGTGTGTGGAAATTTCTTCTAAACCAGTTTAGCCGAAAAAATGTGATTGTGAAAAAGGCGAAAAGAACGTGCAATAAGTTTAACAGGGGTGTCATTTAATGCCTCTTTGTCTAATCGCTCATTTTCTGTCCTATAGTTCCCGCCTCGTTTACTATTTGTTGCAAAAATTTTGTGTTAATTGGTTCAGCCGTTGATGCGTCATTGCGGAACTGACAGAAACAGCTTTTAGTATGGTACAAAGAAGCGTTGCAACTAATGCCTCTTTGTCCAAACGCGCATTATTATAGCAGCAATAGTAATTTTGAATTAGTACAACGCCTTTGCCCAATAACGTGCTGAAATGGCACATTGTTCCCGCTTCGGTTAGTACTATCTGTGTTAAAAATTTCAATAAAATCTTTTCAGACGTTTAAGAGAGATTATGGAATATGCAGAAATAACTTCCAATGTAAAACAAAGGGGAGTGGACTTATACGCCCATCCGTCAGGGCGCCCTCCTAATATACCCTATAGTGCCCGCCTGGGTTAGTACTATGTGTGGTGAAATTTTCATTAAAACCGGTTCAGACGTTTAAGCGTGATTACGGAACAGGTAGAAATAACTTTCCATGTAATACAAATGGGCGTGGCATTTCCACCCCTTTGTCTGTCCCCGTCCTATTATGAACTATATTTCCCGTTTGTATTAGTACTATATGTGGTGAAAATTTCTTTAAAATTGGTTCAGCCGTCTAAACGTAATTGCTGAAAAGGCAGAAATAACGTTCAATGTAATACAAAGGGGCGTGGCATTTTACGCACACTTGGCCGATCGGTCTCTCTTTTGACCTTTAGTTCCCGCCTCAGTTAGTACTATCTGTGGTTAAAATTTCATGTAAATCGGTTTAGGCGTTTATCTGTGGTTGTGAACCAGATAGAAAGAAAAACCAAAGGATGCCACGCCCTTTTGTGAGGATATTATATTTACAAAAAGTGGGCGTAAAAGGAGGCGTGGATTCCAATTAAGACGCGGGATTTCCTTGCAAAAAACACCATATTAATATTCCAAATTTGATGCTAATCTGAAACAAACATCCAAATACAGTAACAAACAACCAAATATATTGAAAAATCTAAAATTCACAAAAATTGGGCGTAAAAGGAGGCGGGGTATCCAATCGAGATGTCATTGGTCGCATTTTTCATTCCAGAAAATTCTCTATCTACATGCCAAATTTCATTTCAATCGGTTCAGTAGTTTTCTTCTGAAAGCGACACAAACAAACAAACACACTAACATGTCATTTTTATATATATATAAGGATGTATAGTAAAGTTTAGATAAAAATAAAATGTCTCATCTTAAATGTTTTCATTAGGTTTAAGGGGGGTATAAAGGAAAAAATTAGTCTCAACGTGAGCAATTTTTAAACAGCTATAAAAATATAAATACGCATTATTTTTTAAATCGTTTTTTTTTATTTGCAAATTGAATTATCGTTATATTTTTAAAATTTTATTACACAAAATTTGGTAAACAAGAATTTTTACTTTCTGCTGCTGCTACAACAACAACAGCAAAACCTACTGAACCGATTTTAATTTTTTTCTTGATTTGAAGACTATTATTATTACTTAACGTGGCCATTTCTTAAAAAAAAATATTGAGAATTTAATAAACTACAAATCAAAAAATATCATCAAAATCGGTCCAGTTCTTTTAACTGTACAACTGCTGCCGATTTTGTCATTTAAAAAAAAACTTTCAAATTTTGTGTTATAAAATTTCAAAAATATTACAATAAATTATCTTTCAAATAAAAAAACCGAATTAAAAAATATTGCGTATTTATTTTTTTATAGATGCTTAAAAAATCACATGAAGGCTGTTTATTTTTTTAAACCCCCCTTAGTAAAAATAATATTATTTAAATCTTCGTTTTATTGGTTTTGGAACATGCTGAACCTTTTGCTCAAGATTAACGAGTTCTTAGATATTAAAGACACAGTGCGTCTGTATCCATTACTTTTGTCACTAGTTGTCATTGATGCTTAAATTTGTTTACAGTATTTTTTCCAGTCTCAAATATTTCGAAAATGTGTCGAAATAATTTGGGTTCGCGAGGCCTATTTAGTACCCATAAAATTTTCTGGTTCCAACTTTTCAATAAGATAAAGTGGAACTACAGAAAGTATTAAATTAGCGGTTATTCGAATCTTCAAACCCGAATATCTTAAAACGGTAAACGCTAGAAATATTTAAAGCAGATTTGCAAAAATATTTTTTTTGCAAAAAACCAACAAAATATTAAGAGAACACTTTTTTAATCCAATTTTTCGTTAATAGAAAGTTTTTTTCACAAATGAGAGTTCTATTAGGAGTATCAAAAAATTTAAATAAGATGAATTTAATTTCATCTAATGTTACTATTTTGTGAGGTCATATTTTGTCATATTATCAACTATTTTACGTAAAAATTTTAAAACCCAAAAACATTTTTTGTTTACTGAAAATAAAATAAATTGTTATTTAAAAATTTAATTACATTTTTTCGAAAAAAAATACTTTTGGTTTTTTTTTCATTGAAGAGTTTTAAGTTTTACACTTTTCCCTTGTCTGTTTAAAACAAGTTAGCAAAACGCAATATGAAAAATATTTATCTTCTTAGTACATTGGGAATTGAAGAATAAAAAAATGTTGTTACCCCTAGTAAAAATCATTTCGTATATAGCCATGTATAAATTTATACAAATATATCTTTTTATACATACTGGGATCTTATTATATTTAATTATATAAAAAATCAATCAGATAAGACCAAATTTCGTATCAAATTATATAAAATTTGATATAACTCCCGATAAAATTTAATAAAATTTGATACGAATTTTGGTCTTATCTGAGAAATTTTTTAAATAATTTTATATATTTAGATCATTTTATGTAAAATTAGATATATTTGTATTAATTTATACATGGATATATACAAAACCATTTTTACTAGGGACAGTATATAATTTCAATAAATTTCAAAAAATGGGGCTCGAATCCCTTGATTAAATGGTCTAACACACGTTTATTGCCTGGGGAAGTTGTAATAACTTGGCTGATTTTCAACCGATTTTAGTTTTTAATACCTTATTCGATAGACATTTGACTCTAAATTACAATTCTGTGACCATTTCAATTCAAACATAACTCAAAATATCTAAAAAATTGAGAAAATGGATAAAAGGTCATATTTTTCCCTTGTAATTCGATTTTCAAACTTCATGGCCGATGCGGCAGGTCTTACCCATATACAATGGACAATGGACAATGGACAATGGACAATGGACAATGGGCAATGGACAATGGACAATGGACAATGGACAATGGGCAATGGACAATGGACAATGGACAATGGACAATGGACAATGGACAATGGACAATGGACAATGGACAATGGACAATGGACAATGGACAATGGACAATGGACAATGGACAATGGACAATGGACAATGGACAATGGACAATGGACAATGGACAATGGACAATGGACAATGGACAATGGACAATGGACAATGGACAATGGACAATGGACAATGGACAATGGACAATGGACAATGGACAATGGACAATGGACAATGGACAATGGACAATGGACAATGGACAATGGACAATGGACAATGGACAATGGACAATGGACAATGGACAATGGACAATGGACAATGGACAATGGACAATGGACAATGGACAATGGACAATGGACAATGGACAATGGACAATGGACAATGGACAATGGACAATGGACAATGGACAATGGACAATGGACAATGGACAATGGACAATGGACAATGGACAATGGACAATGGACAATGGACAATGGACAATGGACAATGGACAATGGACAATGGACAATGGACAATGGACAATGGACAATGGACAATGGACAATGGACAATGGACAATGGACAATGGACAGTGGACAATGGACAATGGACAATGGGCAATGGACAATGGACAATGGACAATAGACAATGAACAATGGACAATGGACAATGGACAATGGACAATGGACAATGGACAATGGACAATGGACAATGTACAATGGACAATGGTCAATGGACAATGGACAATGGAAAATGGACAATGGACAAGGGACAATGGACAATGGACAATGAACAATGGACAATGGACAATGGACAATGGACAATGGACAATGGACAATGGACAATGGACAATGGACAATGGACAAAGGACAATGGACAATGGACAATGGACAAAAGACAATGAACAATGAACAATGGACAATGAAAAATGGACAATGGACAATGGACAATGGACAAGGGACAAGGGACAATGGACAATGGACAATGGACAATGGACAATAGACAATGGACAATGGACAATGGACAATGGACAATAGACAATGGACAATGGACAATGGACAATGGTCAATGGACAATGGACAATGGACAATAGACAATGGACAATGGACAATGGACAATGGACAATGGACAATGGACAATGGACAATACACAATGGACAATGGACAATGGACAATAGACAATGGACAATGGACAATGAAAAATGGACAATGGACAGTGAAAGATGAACAATGAAAAATTGACAATGAAAAATGGACAACGAAAAATGGACAATGGACAATGAAAAATGGACAATGAAAAACGGACAATGGACAATGAAAAATGGACAATGAAAGATGGACAATGAAAAATTGACAATGAAAAATGGACAATGGACAATGAAAGATGGACAATGGACAATGAAAGATGGACAATGAAAAATGGACAATGGACAATGAAAAATGGACAATGGACAATGAAAAATGGACAATGAAAAATGGATAATGGACAATGGACAATGGACAACAGACAATGGACAATAGACAATGGACAATGGACAATGGACAATGGATAATGGATAATGGATAATGGACAATGGACAATGGACAATGGACAATGGACAATGGACAATGAACAATGAACAATGAAAAATGGACAATGGACAATGAAAAATGGACAATGGACAATAGACAATGGACAATGGACAATGTACAATGGACAATGGAAAATGGACAGTGGACAATGGACAATGGACAATGGACAATAGACAATGAACAATGAATAATGGACAATGAAAAATGGACAATGGACAATGAAAAATGGACAATGAAAAACGGACAATGGACAATGAAAAATGGACAATGAAAAATGGACAATGGACAATGGACAATGAAAAATGGACAATGAAAAATGGACAATGAAAAATGGACAATGAAAAATGGACAATGAAAAACGGACAATGGACAATGAAAAATGGACAATGAAAGATGGACAATGAAAAATTGACAATGAAAAATGGACAATGGACAATGAAAGATGGACAATGGACAATGAAAGATGGACAATGAAAAATGGACAATGGACAATGAAAAATGGATAATGGACAATGGACAATGGACAATGGACAATGGACAATGGACAATGGACAATGGACAATGGACAATGGACAATGGACAATGGACAATGGACAATGGACAATGGACAATGGACAATGGACAATGGACAATGGACAATGGACAATGGACAATGGACAATGGACAATGGACAATGGACAATGGACAATGGACAATGGACAATGGACAATGGACAATGGACAATGGACAATGGACAATGGACAATGGACAATGGACAATGGACAATGGACAATGGACAATGGACAATGGACAATGGACAATGGACAATGGACAATGGACAATGGACAATGGACAATGGACAATGGACAATGGACAATGGACAATGGACAATGGACAATGGACAATGGACAATGGACAATGGACAATGGACAATGGACAATGGACAATGGACAATGGACAATGGACAATGGACAATGGACAATGGACAATGGACAATGGACAATGGACAATGGACAATGGACAATGGACAATGGACAATGGACAATGGACAATGGACAATGGACAATGGACAATGGACAATGGACAATGGACAATGGACAATGGACAATGGACAATGGACAATGGACAATGGACAATGGACAATGGACAATGGACAATGGACAATGGACAATGGACAATGGACAATGGACAATGGACAATGGACAATGGACAATGGACAATGGACAATGGACAATGGACAATGGACAATGGACAATGGACAATGGACAATGGACAATGGACAATGGACAATGGACAATGGACAATGGACAATGGACAATGGACAATGGACAATGGACAATGGACAATGGACAATGGACAATGGACAATGGACAATGGACAATGGACAATGGACAATGGACAATGGACAATGGACAATGGACAATGGACAATGGACAATGGACAATGGACAATGGACAATGGACAATGGACAATGGACAATGGACAATGGACAATGGACAATGGACAATGGACAATGGACAATGGACAATGGACAATGGACAATGGACAATGGACAATGGACAATGGACAATGGACAATGGACAATGGACAATGGACAATGGACAATGGACAATGGACAATGGACAATGGACAATGGACAATGGACAATGGACAATGGACAATGGACAATGGACAATGGACAATGGACAATGGACAATGGACAATGGACAATGGACAATGGACAATGGACAATGGACAATGGACAATGGACAATGGACAATGGACAATGGACAATGGACAATGGACAATGGACAATGGACAATGGACAATGGACAATGGACAATGGACAATGGACAATGGACAATGGACAATGGACAATGGACAATGGACAATGGACAATGGACAATGGACAATGGACAATGGACAATGGACAATGGACAATGGACAATGGACAATGGACAATGGACAATGGACAATGGACAATGGACAATGGACAATGGACAATGGACAATGGACAATGGACAATGGACAATGGACAATGGACAATGGACAATGGACAATGGACAATGGACAATGGACAATGGACAATGGACAATGGACAATGGACAATGGACAATGGACAATGGACAATGGACAATGGACAATGGACAATGGACAATGAAAATGGACAATGGACAATGGACAATGGACAATGGACAATGGACAATGGACAATGGACAATGGACAAAGGACAATGGACAATGGACAATGGACAATGGACAATGGACAATGGACAATGGACAATGGACAATGGACAATGGACAATGGACAATGGACAATGGACAATGGACAATGGACAATGGACAATGGACAATGGACAATGGACAATGGACAATGGACAATGGACAATGGACAATGGACAATGGACAATGGACAATGGACAATGGACAATGGACAATGGACAATGGACAATGGACAATGGACAATGGACAATGGACAATGGACAATGGACAATGGACAATGGACAATGGACAATGGACAATGGACAATGGACAATGGACAATGGACAATGGACAATGGACAATGGACAATGGACAATGGACAATGGACAATGGACAATGGACAATGGACAATGGACAATGGACAATGGACAATGGACAATGGACAATGGACAATGGACAATGGACAATGGACAATGGACAATGGACAATGGACAATGGACAATGGACAATGGACAATGGACAATGGACAATGGACAATGGACAATGGACAATGGACAATGGACAATGGACAATGGACAATGGACAATGGACAATGGACAATGGACAATGGACAATGGACAATGGACAATGGACAATGGACAATGGACAATGGACAATGGACAATGGACAATGGACAATGGACAAAGGACAATGGACAATGGACAATGGACAATGGACAATGGACAATGGACAATGGACAATACACAATGGACAATGAAAGATGGACAATGAAAAATGGACAATGAAAATGGACAATGGACAATGAAAAATGGACAATGAAAAATGGACAATGGACAATGAAAGATGGACAATGAAAAATGGACAATGGACAATGGACAATGAAAAATGGACAATGAAAAATGGACAATGGACAATGAAAATTGGACAATGAAAAATGGACAATGAAAAATGGACAATGAAAAATTTACAATGGACAATGGGCAATGGACAATGGACAATGGACAATGGACAATAGACAATAGACAATGGACAATGGACAATGAAAAATGGACAATGGACAATGAAAAATGGACAATGAAAAATGGACAATGAAAAATGGACAATAAAAAATGGACAATGAAAAATGGACAATGGACAATGAAAAATGGACAATGAAAAATGGACAATAAAAAATGGACAATGAAAAATGGACAATGGACAATGAAAAATGGACAATGAAAAATGGACAATGAAAAATGGACAATGAAAAATGGACAATGAAAAATGGACAATGAAAAATGGACAATGAAAAATGGACAATGAAAAATGGACAATGAAAAATGGACAATGAAAAATGGACAATGAAAAATGGACAATGAAAAATGGACAATGAAAAATGGACAATGAAAAATGGACAATGAAAAATGGACAATGGACAATGAAAAATGGACAATGAAAAATGGACAATGTAAAATGGACAATGGACAATGCAAAATGGACAATGGACAATGCAAAATGGACAATGGACAATGAAAAATGGACAATGGACAATGGACAATGGACAATGGACAATGGACAATGGACAATGGACAATGGACAATGGACAATGGACAATGGACAATGGACAATGGAAAATGGACAATGGACAATGGACAATGGACAATGGACAATGGACAATGGACAATGGACAATGGACAATGGACAATGGACAATGGACAATGGACAATGGTCAATGGTCAATGGACAATGGACAATGGACAATTGACAATGGACAATGGACAATTGACAATGGACAATGGACAATGGACAATGGTCAATGGTCAATGGACAATGGACAATGGACAATGGACAATGGACAATGGACAATTGACAATTGACAATGGACAATGGACAATGGACAATGGACAATGGACAATGGACAATGGACAATGGACAATGGACAATGGACAATGGACAATGGACAATGGACAATGGACAATGGACAATGGACAATGGACAATGGACAATGGACAATGGACAATGGACAATGGACAATGGACAATGGACAATGGACAATGGACAATGGACAATGGACAATGGACAATGGACAATGGACAATGGACAATGGACAATGGACAATGGACAATGGACAATGGACAATGGACAATGGACAATGGACAATGGACAATGGACAATGGACAATGGACAATGGACAATGGACAATGGACAATGGACAATGGACAATGGACAATGGACAATGGACAATGGACAATGGACAATGGACAATGGACAATGGACAATGGACAATGGACAATGGACAATGGACAATGGACAATGGACAATGGACAATGGACAATGGACAATGGACAATGGACAATGGACAATGGACAATGGACAATGGACAATGGACAATGGACAATGGACAATGGACAATGGACAATGGACAATGGACAATGGACAATGGACAATGGACAATGGACAATGGACAATGGACAATGGACAATGGACAATGGACATTGGACAATGGACAATGGACAATGGACAATGGTCAATGGACAATGAAAAATGGACAATGAAAAATGGACAATGAAAAATGGACAATGAAAAATGGACAATGAAAAATGGACAATGAAAAATGGACAATGAAAAATGGACAATGAAAAATGGACAATGAAAAATGGACAATGAAAAATGGACAATGGACAATGTACAATGGACAATGTACAATGGACAATGGACAATGGACAACGGACAATGGACAATGGACAATGGACAATTGACAATGGACAATGGACAATGGACAATGGACAATGGACAATGGACAATGGACAATGGACAATGGACAATGGACAATGGACAATGGACAATGGACAATGGACAATGGACAATGGACAATGGACAATGGACAATGGACAATGGACAATGGACAATGGACAATGGACAATGGACAATGGACAATGGACAATGGACAATGGACAATGGACAATGGACAATGGACAATGGACAATGGACAATGGACAATGGACAATGGACAATGGACAATGGACAATGGACAATGGACAATGGACAATGGACAATGGACAATGGACAATGGACAATGGACAATGGACAATGGACAATGGACAATGGACAATGGACAATGGACAATGGACAATGGACAATGGACAATGGACAATGGACAATGGACAATGGACAATGGACAATGGACAATGGACAATTGACAATGGACAATGGACAATGGACAATGGACAATGGACAATGGACAATGGACAATGGACAATGGACAATGGACAATGGACAATGGACAATGGACAATGGACAATGGACAATGGACAATGGACAATGGACAATGGACAATGGACAATGGACAATGGACAATGGACAATGGACAATGGACAATGGACAATGGACAATGGACAATGGACAATGGACAATGGACAATGGACAATGGACAATGGACAATGGACAATGGACAATGGACAATGGACAATGGACAATGGACAATGGACATTGGACAATGGACAATGGACAATGCACAATGGACAATGGACAATGCACAATGGACAATGGACAATGCACAATGGACAATGGACAATGCACAATGGACAATGGACAATGGGCAATGGACAATGGACAATGGACAAAATTTGGGGATCACTATCAAAAATTAAAAAAAACCTATTTTTGTATGAAATTTTTTATAAAATCTTTATTTGCTATTATTTCCTTAAGTATAGAGATAGAGCAAAATAGACGAAATTTTGGGATCACTAAAAAAATTTCAAAAAAAATTTTTTTTGTATGAAATTTTTTATAAAACCTTTATTTGCCATTATTTCCTTAAATATAAGAGATAGAGCAAAATAGACGAAATTTTGAGATCACTTAAAAAAAATTTCAAAAAATTTATTTTTGTATGAAATTTTTAATAATATCTTTATTTGCTATTATTTCCTTAAATATAACAGATAGAGCAAAAAAAACGACGAAAATTCAGGATCACTAAAAAAATTTCAACAAATCTATTTTTGTATAAAATTTTTTGTTTTGATATTATTTCCTTAAATATAAATAGACGAAATTTTGGGATCACTAAAAAAAAATTTCAAAAAATCTTTTTTTGTATGAAATTTTTTATAAAATCTAAGATATAAGAGATAGAGCAAAATAGACGAAATTTTGGGATCACTAGAAAAAATTTCAAAAAATCTATTTTTGTATGAAAGTTTTTATAATATCTTTATTTGCTATTATTTCCTTAAATAAAACAGATAGAGCAAAATAGACGAAATTTTGGGATCACTAAAATAAATTTCAAAAAATCTCCCACGCAGAAATTGCCAGCGGTACAAAAAATAAAGTACTGCCAAAGCACTTAATTTTTGTAAAATGAAGCGCTTTGCCAACGTTTTAAATTACAACCTTAAAAGTGCTTTGGCATTACTTTTGTACAATTTTTGTTATAATATTTTTTTTATATTTTTACTATTTATTAAATTCTTTTATTACAATTATTTGTGTAACAGTGCAATAGCAATTGTTTCATCATAATATTTTTACCAACCACAGTATGGGGGTATACTCACTTTGTCATTCCGTGTGTATCACATCGAAATATCGGTCGGGGACCCCACAAAGTATATATAATATTAATCCATGATAGAATCTAAGGCATTCTAGCGATGTCCGTCCGTCCGTCTGTAGAAATAACGATGTAGTCCAAACCAAAAGAGCTTGACTCCTGAAATTGGGCAAGAATATCTCTTATTTTACTGGTAAGGTTAAGTTCGAAGATAGGCAAAATCGGACCAGGGGGGAAAAAGTTCCCCCTTGAAGAACTAAAACGACCCCTAAAACACGATATTTTTGCGATTTTTTTTTTATTTATAAAAGGGGTTACCTTACGGGCTAATTATGGTCAGCTATTTGTTTCCAAATGTAAATAAAAAGTCAATTCATTTTTATTCTTTCCACCCAACGTTTCGTTTGTTTTTTTCAAACCTCTTCAGGGGATTTAATTTATTAAAAATCTGGCGACAAATACAATAATTTATTAAAATAAAGAAACTTATAATACTAATATCACAGATTGACTTACGGCTTATGTTATTACATCGTCGATTTTAAATAAATCTAGTGGAGTAAAGAGAATATTTTAAAAGTTATACTTATTTTCCATAGAGGTAGAATTCTTCGAAAATTAGAAGAATTAATAGGAAAATCCATGCAATAGGCAGGTTGCCTTTTGCATTTTATCGAAGTACCATTGCGAGTTCTCTTTAAGCATATCGACGGCTAAACATCAGATACCAATTTTTACACAGGTTCTATAGGTTCAAAATTACCCGGATGTGAAAAACTTCCTGTGGTGTCATTTATAGCAATTAAATGTGATCTTCCTTATCACAGTTCCGAAGAGCTTAAAAAACTCAGTAAGGACTTCAAATAATTGTATGTTTTAGCTAAAGCTGTTGATTCGGCAGAATGCTCGGAGGTTCTTGCTTCCATGATCCCTGGAAAATTGAACAAGGCTCTCAGGTTGATAACTGCAAAGCAAGGAACTTATAGAAATAGTTAAGTTCATACCTAAAGTCTATGTGGTGATGCAACTCAGAATTAGTACACATCATTCCATTGCTGATGGTCCTCGTCATGTTTTTGAGACAATTTGTAGATCACGATATTGACCAAAGAAACACCAAACAGAGAAAATTCGTTCTTGGTCGAACTAGCCGTATGTGGAATAAACTCCCCGCAAAAATCTTTCCAGTAGGCTATAATTTAGAAAAGTTCAAATTCAATGTCCACAAACACTACTCCCCCTTTCTTTCTCCTCATAACCTATTTTCCTAATACCAACACAATGCATTGCAATAGTAGGGGGCATCCCCTGAGTGTTGGCTGAAAGTAAAAAAAACAAAAGCTGTAGTTCATCCATCCATTCATGCGTTCTTTGCACTGCCCGAAAATATTCTTCTCGCGGTGATGACAGATTGTCGACTTCTGTCCTTCAAGATGTACCAAAAAGAATTCTTAGTACTCAAGAAGAACAAACAGGAAATCGACATCAGTTCATTCGCTACAATATTATTCCAAGGCTAAATTTTGAGGCCACTGATTACGTGGAAATGATCTTCTGGGAAAGTACTGATGTTTCTAACACAGTACCACCCGTTTTAAGGACGGTATCAAATAAATAACTTATTGATAAACTTTCACTTCCTGAAAACACAGTTTCCGTGCCATTCAGTTGCAGTCGAACGAACAGTAAAATTAGTATCTGAAGCAATATCGAAAGTGTGCAACAGAAACGCAAGGGATGGCATAATAAAATCGGATTTAATTTCTAGACAAGCTCCAACAAAATTTGAATTTAAATCTTAATTTGTGACAATTTTTCCTGATATTGAGGGTAGGGAGGTATCGTTAAGGCATCTTTACCCATATATAATGACACTTTATCTGGACTTGAATTTATTACAATTTTGGAAACTCACCTCCAAGATAGAGCAAAATAGACGAAATTTTGGGATCACTAAAAAAAATTCAAAAAACCTATTTTTGTATGAAATTTTTTATATAGTCTTTATTTGCCATTATTTCCTTTAATATAAAGGAAAGAGCAAAATGGACGAAATTTCAGGATCACTAAAAAAATTTCAAAAAATCTATTTTTGTATGAAATTTTTTATAAAATCTTTATTTGCTATTATTTCCTTAAATATAAGAGATAGAGCAAAATAGACGCAATTTAAGGATCACTAAAAAAAATTTCTAAAAATCTTTATTTGCGATTATTTTCTTAAATATAGGAGATGGAGAAAATAGAAAATTCAGGATCACTAAAAAAAAATTAAAAAAATCTATTTTTGTATGAAATTTTTTATAAAATCTTTATTTGCTATTATTTCCTTAAATATCAGAGATAGAGCAAAATAGACGATTTTTTGGGATCACTAAAAAAAATTTCAAAAAATCTATTTTTGTATGAAATTTTTTATAAAATCTTTATGTGCTATTATTTCCATAAATATAATAGATAGAGCAAAATCGAAAAACCTATTCTTGTATGAAATTTTTTATAAAATCCTTATTTGTCATTATTTCCTTAAATATAAGAGAGAGAGCAAAATAGACGAAATTTCAGGATCACTAAAAAAATTTCAAAAAACCTATTTTTGTATGAAATTTTTGCTATTATATCCTTAAATATAAGAGATAGAGCCAAACAGACGAAATTTGGGGATCACTATCAAAAATTTCAAAAAATCTATTTTTGTATGAAATTTTTTATAAAATCTTTATTTTCCATTATTTCCTTAAATATAAGAGATAGAGCAAAGTAGACGAAATTTGGGGATCACTATCAAAAATTTCCAAAAATCTATTTTTGTATGAAATTTTTTATAAAATCTTTATTTGCCATTATTTCCTTAAATATAAGAGATAGAGCAAAATAGACGCAATTTAAGGATCACTAAAAAAAATTTCTAAAAATCTTTATTTGCGATTATTTTCTTAAATATAGGAGATGGAGAAAATAGAAAATTCAGGATCACTAAAAAAAAATTAAAAAAATCTATTTTTGTATGAAATTTTTTATAAAATCTTTATTTGCTATTATTTCCTTAAATATCAGAGATAGAGCAAAATAGACGATTTTTTGGGATCACTAAAAAAAATTTCAAAAAATCTATTTTTGTATGAAATTTTTTATAAAATCTTTATGTGCTATTATTTCCATAAATATAAGAGATAGAGCAAAATCGAAAAACCTATTCTTGTATGAAATTTTTTATAAAATCCTTATTTGTCATTATTTCCTTAAATATAAGAGAGAGAGCAAAATAGACGAAATTTCAGGATCACTAAAAAAATTTCAAAAAACCTATTTTTGTATGAAATTTTTGCTATTATATCCTTAAATATAAGAGATAGAGCCAAACAGACGAAATTTGGGGATCACTATCAAAAATTTCAAAAAATCTATTTTTGTATGAAATTTTTTATAAAATCTTTATTTTCCATTATTTCCTTAAATATAAGAGATAGAGCAAAGTAGACGAAATTTGGGGATCACTATCAAAAATTTCCAAAAATCTATTTTTGTATGAAATTTTTTATAAAATCTTTATTTGCCATTATTTCCTTAAATATAAGAGATAGAGCAAAATAGACGCAATTTAAGGATCACTAAAAAAAATTTCTAAAAATCTTTATTTGCGATTATTTTCTTAAATATAGGAGATGGAGAAAATAGAAAATTCAGGATCACTAAAAAAAAATTAAAAAAATCTATTTTTGTATGAAATTTTTTATAAAATCTTTATTTGCTATTATTTCCTTAAATATCAGAGATAGAGCAAAATAGACGATTTTTTGGGATCACTAAAAAAAAATTTCAAAAAATCTATTTTTGTATGAAATTTTTTATAAAATCTTTATGTGCTATTATTTCCATAAATATAAGAGATAGAGCAAAATCGAAAAACCTATTCTTGTATGAAATTTTTTATAAAATCCTTATTTGTCATTATTTCCTTAAATATAAGAGAGAGAGCAAAATAGACGAAATTTCAGGATCACTAAAAAAATTTCAAAAAACCTATTTTTGTATGAAATTTTTGCTATTATATCCTTAAATATAAGAGATAGAGCCAAACAGACGAAATTTGGGGATCACTATCAAAAATTTCAAAAAATCTATTTTTGTATGAAATTTTTTATAAAATCTTTATTTGCCATTGTTTCCTTAAATATAAGAAGTAGAGCAAAATAGACAAAATTTTGAGATCACTAAAAAAAATTTCAAAAAATCTATTTTTGTATTTATTTCCTTAAATATAAGAGAGAGCAAAATGTACGAAACTTCAGGATCACTAAAAAAAAATTTCAAAAAATCTGTTTTTGTATGAAATTTTTTATAAAATCTTAATTGCCATTATTTTTTTAAAAATAAGAGATAGAGCAAAATAGACGATATTTCAGGATCACTAAAAACAATTTAAAATCATTAAATTATTTGCTATTATTTCCTTAAGTATGAGAGATAGAGGAAAATAGACGAAATTTCAGGATCACTAAAAAAAATTTCAAAAACTCTATTTTTGTATGAAATTTTTTTATAAAATCTTTATTTGCTATCATTTCCTTAAATATATTTGCCATTATTTACTTAAATATAAGAGAGAGAGCAAAATAGACGAAATTTCAGGATCACTAAAAAAATTTCAAAAAATCTATTTTTGTATGAAATTTTTTATAAAATCTTTATTTACCATTATTTCCTTAAATATAGGAGATAGAGCAAAATAGACGAAATTTGGGGATCACTATCAAAAACTTCAAAAAACCTATTTTTGTATGAAATTTTTTTTAAAATCTTTATTTGCTATTATTTCCTTAAATATAAGAGATAGAGCAAAATAGACGCAATTTCAGGATCACTAAAAAAAATTTCAAAAAATCAATTTTTGTATGAAATTTTTTAAAAAACTTTATTTGCCATTATTTCCCTAAATATAAGAGATAGAGCTAAATAGACGAAATATTAGGATCACTAAAAAAAATTTAAAAAAAATCTATTTTTGTATGAAATTTTTTATTAAATCTTTATTTGCTATTATTGCCTTAAATATAAGAGATAGAGAAAAATAGATGAAATTTTGGGATCACTAAAAAAGTTTAAAAAAATCTATTTTTGTATGAAATTTTTTATAAAATATTTATTTGCCATTATTTCCTTAAATATAAGAGATAGAGATAAATATATGAAATTTCAGGATCACTAAAAAAATTTCAAAAAATCTATTTTTGTATGAAATTTTTTATAAAATCTTTATTTGCTATTATTTCCTTAAATATAAGAGACGGAGCAAAATAGACGAAATTTTGGGATCACTATAAAAAATTTCAAAAATCAATTTTTTTATGAAATTTTTTATAAAATCTTTATTTGCTTTTATTTTCTTAAATATAAGAGATAGAGCTAAATAGACAAAATTTCAGGATCATTAAAAAAAATTTCAAAAACTCTATTTTTGTATGAAATTTTTTTATAAAATCTTTATTTGCTATTATTTCCTTAAATATAAGAGAGAGAGCAAAATAGACGAAATTTCAGGATCACTAAAAAAAATGTCAAAAAATCTTTTTTAGTATGAACTTGTTTATTAAATCTTTATTTGCCATTATTTCCTTAAATATAAGAGATAAAGCAAAATAGACAAAATTTGGGGATCACTATCAAAAATTTCAAAAAACCTATTTTTGTATGAAATTTTTTATAAAATCTTTATTTGCTATTATTTCCTTAAATATAAGAGATAGAGCAAAATAGACGAAATTTCAGGATCACTAAAAAAATTTCAAAAAATCTATTTTTGTATGAAATTTTTTATAAAATCTTTATTTGCTATTATTTCCTTAAGTATAGAGATAGAGCAAAATAGACGAAATTTCAGGATCACTAAAAAAAATTTCAAAAAATCTATTTTTGTATGAAATTTTTTATAAAATCTTTATTTACCATTATTTCCTTAAATATAGGAGATAGAGCAAAATAGACGAAATTTCAGGATCACTAAAAACAATTTCAAAAAACCTATTTTTGTATGAAATTTTTTATAAAATCTTTATTTGCTATTATTTCCTTAAATATAAGAGATAGAGCAAAATAGACGAAATTTCAGGATCACTAAAAAAAATTTAAAAAAATCTATTTTTGTATGAAATTTTTTATAAAATCTTTATTTGCTATTATTTCCTTAAATATAAGAGATAGAGCAAAATAGACGAAATTTCGGTATCACTAAAAAAAATTTGAGTATGAAATTTTTTATAAAATCTTTATTTGCTATTATTTCCTTAAATAGAATAATATAAGAGAGAGAGCAAAATAGGCGACATTTTGGGATCACTATCAACAAATTCCAAAAACCTATTTTTGTATGAAATTTTTTATAAAATCTTTATTTGCTATTATTTCCTTAAATATAAGAGATAGAGCAAAATAGACGAAATTTCAGGATCACTAAATAAAATTTCAAAAAATCTATTTTTGTATGAAATTTTTTAAAAAAAATCTTTATTTGCTATTATTTCCTTAAATATAAGATATAGAGCAAAATAGACGAAATTTTGGGATCAATAATGAAATTTTTTATAAAATCTTTATTTGCTATTATTTCCTTAAATATAAGAGATAGAGCAAAATAGACGATCACTAACAAAAATTTTCAAAAATCTATTTTTGTATAAAACTTTTTATAAAATCTTTATTTGCCATTATTTCCTTAAATATAGGAGAGAGAGCCAATTAGACGAAATTTCAGGATCAAAAAGATCTGTTTTTGTATGAAATTTTTTATGAAATCTTTATTTGCTATTATTTCCTTAAGTATAAGAGATAGAGCAAGATAGACGAAATTTTGGGATCACTATCAAACACTATCAATGAGATGGAGCAAAATAGACGAAATTCAAGATCACTAAAAAAAAATTCTAAAAATCTATTTTTGTATGAAATTTTTTATAAAATCTTTATTTGCAATTATTTCCTTAAATATAAAAAAGACGAAATTTGGGGAGCACTAAAAAAAAAATCCAAAAATCTATTTTTGAAATGAAATTTTTTATAAAATATTTATGTGCTATTATTTCCTTAAATCTAAGCGATAAAGCAAAATAGACGATTTTTTGGGATCACTAAAAAAAATTTCAAAAAATATATTTTTGTACGAAATTTTTTATAAAACCTTATTTGCCATTATTTCCTTAAATATAAGAGATAGACGAAATTTCAGGATCACTGAAAAAAAATTTTAAAAAATCTATTTTTGTATGAAATTTTTTATAAAATCTTTATTTGCTTTTATTTCCTTAAATATAAGAGATAGAGCAAAATAGACGAAATTTCAGGATCACTAAAAAAAATTTCAAAAAACCTTTTTTTTGTATGAAATTTTTTATAAAATCTGTATTTTCTTTATTTTTTCAAATATAAGAGATAGAGCAAGATAGACGAAATTTTGGGATCACTATCAAAAATTTTTTATAAAATCTTTATTTGCCATTATTTCCTTAAATATAAGAGATGGAGCAAAATAGACGAAATTCAAGATCACTAAAAAAAAATTCTAAAAATCTATTTTTGTATGAAATTTTTTATAAAATCTTTATTTGCTATTATTTCCTTAAATATAAAAGATAGAGCAAAATAGACGATTTTTTGGGATCACTAAAAAAAAATTTCAAAAAATCTATTTTTGTATGAAATTTTTTATAAAATCTTTATTTGCCATTATTTCCTTAAATATAGGAGATAGAGCAAAATAGACGATATTTTGGAATCAATAAAAATTTTATATGAAATTTTTTATAAAATCTTTATTTGCCATTGTTTCCTTAAATATAAGAGGTAGAGCAAAATAGACGAAATTTTGAGATCACTAAAAAAAAATTTCAAAAAATCAATTTTTGTATGAAGTTTTTTATAAAATCCTTATATGCTATTATTTCCTTAAATAAAAGAGATAGAGTAAAATAGACGAAATTTGGGGATCACTAAAAAAAAATCCAAAAATCATTTTTTAAAATGAAATTTTTTATAAAATATTTATGTGCTATTATTTCCTAAAATATAAGAGATAGAGCAAAATAGACGAAATTTCAGGATCACTAAAAAAAATCCAAAAATCTATTTTTAAATTGAAATTTTTTATAAAATCTTTATTTGCTATTATTTCCTTAAATATAAGAGAGAGAGCAAAATGGACGAAATTTCAGGGTCACTAAAAACAATTTAAAAAAACCTATTTTTGTATGAAATTTTTTATAAAATCTTTATTTGCCATTATTTCCTTAAATATAAGAGATAGAGCAAAATAGACGAAATTTCAGGATCACTAAAAAAATCTATTTTTGTATGAAATTTTTTATAAAATCTTTATTTTAAGAATCTGAAAATTTGTCTACAGCAAGAATATTATAAATTTTAAAAGCTTTTCTTTAGCAAAATGCCTCAGAACATCAAAATTTGATTTATTAAAAAAATGTGTCAGAATCATAAACTTTCTCTTTAAGCAAATTATCAGGTTACTTTTTTGTAGTAAACAGGTCTGAAATCTGATATATTTTCAATTGAAAAATAGTTTCAACAACGAGACAATGGTTATCGTCACTCGGTTAGAGATTAATTACAATTGGAGCGGGAAACGGAAAAACGCGTCAAAAATCGAGCGATTAATTTAAATTAAGCGTCAAGCGGTTTGCGGTTTTCCATACATTATTTTTTACAAACTACATACTTGGAAATGTATATTTGATGTGATAATTATTTTAATTTTATTTAGACTTTTTACTTTTGGCAAGAACATTTTATTTTATATTTAAACAATAAATTTTTTTTAATAATTAAGAGCTCATTTAATTAAGATCGAAATACAAAATCTTATAAAACAGTTAAATAACAAGAAAATAATTAAGTAGAACAGCACAATTAATTTATTCAAAACAATAAAAAATAAAATACACAATAGGTAAAACAAATTTTACATATTGCATCTTTTAAAACTTGAAAAATTCATAAAAATATCTTTTTTTCAACAATTTCTATCAATTTTTCAGAAAACTCCATTGTTTAAATAATTTTCCATATTTTTTTTTGACAATTCTCAAGCATTTTTTTTCATGTTTTGCTTCGTTGTTTATTTCCATCTGCCAAAAAATTTGTACTAAAACTATATTTTACAACACTGTACTGAAAAACAATACTTTTTTTGCTTTAAGTCCGGCAACGCCAAAAAACAAAATGAGAGGAAAAATGAGAGAGAGAGAAAAAACGCCATGAAAATAGAATAGAATCTATTTCGACGGAAAAACGCCGCGGAATTTTGTTTTCATACAAAATGTATGGGGAGAGTGGCGGAAAACCGCTTCCCGCTCCAATTGTGATTATTCTCTTAGGTTAATTTTGTATATAATTTGTAATTATATGTTAAAAATTCAATAATATTAAAAACCTTAAATAGTGATTCAAATCTACCTGAGGTCCCCAGCAAAAAAAAACATGTTTAGTGGAAAAAATGTTCCCCCAATATATTTTTATTTTTTTAAAAATTGTGTGTGGGAGAAAATATATATTTTTTTTTAATGTTTGTTGTCCATGTGTTAATTCATTTCTTCAGTTTTGTGTTGGTAAATAAATTGTGTGCGGGAGTCAAATTTAAAAACGGTTTTTTTTCAGTGACACATGTTTTTTTTTCTTTGGATTTTCTCATTTATGCTGTGATAGCTGTGATACAATTTTGAATTTTAAAATTTATGATTATGTTGTTCTATCGAAAAATTAAGTGGAAATTTTTTTGACATATTTTTCAGTGGAAAGTGAACCCCCGTGTCTTTTTGAACCCCCGTGTCTTTTTGTCTGTATTTGTTATAAATAGAACACTTTTACGAGTTTTCTTTTTAAATAAATTTAACAATTTCCATCAGTTGATTTTTTCTAATCGAGAGGCATCAACACAATTCGGAAAAATTTAGTCGTGATATTATTTAAAAAAATATAAAAAAATAATATTTTGAAATAAAAAATAAATTTTAAAATAAAAAATAAATTTTAAAATAAAAAATAAATTTTAAAATAAAAATAAATTTTTATATAAAAAATAAGTTTTTAAATAAAAAATAAATTTTAAAATAAAAAATCAATAATAATGTTCAAGTGCACATTTTGACCGGAAAGTTTTGTTTTCCAAAAAATTTTGAGGGAACATAAGGCTATCCATCTAATGGACAAAGCATATTTCATTAAATGCAACATGTGCGAACAAACTTTTTTGTCGACCAAATATTTGGAAACTCATAGAAGAGTTCATGGTGACATAATAACATGTCGGATTTGTAAGATGGGTGTAAAAAAGGTAGAATGGAGTTACCATTTACAAACAAGGAGTTACCATTTACAAACAAGAAGTCACCAGACCAATGAACGTGGTTTTTCTGATGTTTCATCCAAGATAAAAGTCAGATCCAGCGATTTCATGGAGCGGATAGAAGTCTACATTTATCCAAATAATAATAAAGAAAAAAATATTCTGGAAAAAAAATTTACTGATGCTAAAGACGAAGTAATAATGCTTCTTAATAATGTTTTAATCAAACATGTAGCAGTGAAAGCAAACTTCGAGTTGCACTTCATATACATCAAACATGTGAAGGTCACATCAAAGTTATCCGAATTTAACCATCAGATCAAAATGCTCTTTATAAGAATTTGGGATGATCTGAAAGAAGTGTACAAGTTTAAGGTAATGAACCTTATCAGCAAGATGAAAGAATTTCAAAAAAGATATAGTGGATGGGCAATGTCGGAAATGGTTTGCTTGAACATTAAAAACGATTATGAATACTGTTTAAAAGGTCGTGTTATTGCCTCCATTAAAAACCAATTCAACGGGGACCCAGCTAATTGTGAATCACACGAAATAAATTATATAAGAGCTAACACAATTAATATGCAAATGGTAAAAATAAACTTTCAAAACTTAGAATTCCTGCTGGAACTGAAGGATGTAAAAAAATTCGTAGTCCAAAATCAAAACATAAATATTAATGTATTTGGTTATGATGAAAATGCTGGTAATATTGTTGGACCATATTATGGATGTAGTGATAAAAGGGAACATCACATGAACCTTATATTGTTGGAAAATGAAGATGCTTCTAAACATCACTATGTGGTGGCAACAAATTTATCAAGGTAATTTAATATAGTATTAAACGTGTATTTACTAGAGTTGTCAACCGATTAAGAATAATTCGAATAATCGATCAAACAAAACCAAACTCTTGTTCGATTAATTTAAAAATTACGTTTTTCTAATAACGAATAAATCGATTAATTTATGTTAATTAATCGAACAATTATTTTTTTTACCCTCAAACTACAGAATCGAAATATCGGCCTAGGACGGACGTCTGTCCTTCCGTCTGTGGATGGCACAATTCAGTGGCACAAAAAGAGCCATACTCCTGAAGTTAGGCACGATTATATCTTATGGTCATAGGCACAAAATCGGACGAGGGGGGAAATGTTGCCCTTTAAAGATCTTAAACACTACCAGAAAAATTTTTTTTTCATGTTTTTTTTCTATATCTGTTCAACAAATTAAATATTTTTATGTCATATGAAGTTTTTTTACCTACATTTGGACCAAAATGATTAGGAAATACTATTTTTTGGGCCCAACCAGTTTTAAGGTCGTGTTTATAGAAAATAATACAAAATAACGACAAAACTTAATAAAAATATGTTTTAATAACCATTTTTTATTCGTTATTCTCATCGATTTATTGAATAATTTTTTAGATTTAATCGTTTGATCGAACGAACAAAAACCATTATTTGAATTATTCAAACAAAGTTGAAAGGCGAATAATTGACAACTCTAGTATTTACACACAAAAAAATTTAGAAAAAACAATTTTAATTTTAAAAAGTTTAATTTTTATTTTAATTATTTTTTTAATTAATATGGTTACATTTTTTAATTGATTTCGAAAATTGAGAATATATGCAATTTTGTGATATTAAACTTTTACAAATTTTAGTAATTAATACTATCACATTCATGATAAAATCTTTTAAAATGGTAATTAATATAATCATTTTAGTGATTGAAACTCATTTAAATTTTTTTGTGTGTAGGTTTGACGTACTTTTTTCAGCAGTTCGCGTACTTTTTTTTAATCAATGTACTGTTTTCTGCATAACACCCAAAAAAGTACGTTAGAGTACTTTTTGTTGCCGTTTGTACATTTTTGTACTTTTTTCTTTCTTTTACGAGGTTTTCATATTATTTCCTAAGAAATTTTATTTTTTTTAAGTTTTTCAAAACTTAAAAAGCATAATTTTGTTTTAAAATTGAAATTTTTTCCTCAAAATATTTATTTATACTTAATATTAACAGTTATGACTGTCATAACCCAATTTTTATGATTGAGCAGCCATTATATCAACATTTTTCTATACACACGGTGAGCCCCAGCGATGTTTAGGTTGTTAAGTGTCGATGAAAAGTGTAAAGTTTAATTTCTACATGATTAGATGTCACAAAACTGTTAACAACGAAATCGTAGTTGATCGCATTCGCGAAATATCGTGAAATTAGTGTTTTTGTATTTTCTTAAATTTTGACACTGAAGTTTTTTAAATATTTTCAAAATTTTCGAAATTACTAATAATGTCTTAGAATCTGAGAATTTTTCTATAGGAAAAATATTTCAGAATGTGAGAATTTTTATCGAAAAAATGTCTCAAAATCTAAGAATTTGTCTATAGAGCAAATCTATGGGAGATTTAACTGATGGATCACCGATTTTGTTTATTTTTGGTTATTTGATACAGCTTTGTAAATGATTAAAAAACTTTTTTTTATCATTACTTTGGAAGATATGGGCGTTTAAAAAAGCTCTTTTTTGACAATATATACTTTTAGACAGTTTTTTTAAAATGTTTGTGCTCGGAAACTGTAAGTCGTACGAAAAAAAACTTATTAAAACATTATTATATACAAAATTATGAAGATTTAATATTTAGAAAAAAAAAAATCAACAAAAAATGCTGAAAACTATATTTGAATGTCCTTTTTTCCTGGAAAGGACACCATGAATTTCTAAAATTAAAATTTTGTAATAAAGTTAAGGATGTCCTTTTAATGTTGTTAAAATTTCAGAGAGGTTTTTTCGTATAATTGAGCGATTAGTTTTCAAAGTTTGTTAGATAGCCAAATATCTGATTTTTTCAAAATTTTGGCAAAAAATCACAAATTTAGCTTTATCACCAACTTTGAAAATTTATTGTTCGACAACACGAAAAAACATCCCCCTGAAATTTAAACAGCATTAAAAGGACATTCTTAACTTTAATACAAAATTTTGCTTTTGGAAATCCATGGTGTCGTTCCCAGAAATAAAGGACATGGAACATGGACAAAGAATATGGTATTTAAAAAAAAAAATTTTGAATTTTTATTGAAATTTTTTTCTTGTTTCCAAATTTTAAATCTGCATAATTTTATCAACAATATTGTCACACAAAAAGTTTTTTTGTACAACTTACGGTTTCCGAGTAAAAACACAAAAGAACTGTCTAAAGCCAACTATTTGATTTTTTACCATAATTTTGAAAAAAATCAAATATTTGGCTCTCTAACAAATTTAAAAAATTTATTGCTCAACAATACGAAAAAACACCTCTGTGTAATTTTAACAAAAGGGCATTCTTAATTAAAAAAAAATGGTTTTGGAAATCCATGGTGTCCTTCCCAGGACAAAAGGACATTCAAATATTGTTTTCAAAATTTTTTGTAGAAATTTTTTAATTTTTTTTTTAATTTTAAATCTTCATAATTGCTGTGTTTTTCAATAAGTGGATTTTTTTTGGATTATTTTATTTAGTTTAAAATAAATATTTAAATTTTGAATATTTTTTTCCGTAATCTACGATAAATTAGCATTCATAATCCGAAAAAATAATAAAAAAATCTGGAAAATGAAAAAAGTTGTAAATAAATCAAATTTAATTCAACTAAATTTTAGGATTTAATAAGTCCATTTTGGATTTATTTTGATTTATTTGCAACTTTTTTCATTTTACAAATTTTTTTATTATTTTTTTTGGATTATAATTGAAAATTTATTGTAGATTACGGAAAAAATATACCAAATTTGATTGGTATGGTAAAATATTTTTTTTTAACAAATAAGATTAATTAGAAAATAAATCCACTTATTGAAAAACACAGCAAATATTATCTACAATATTGTTTTTATAAGTTTTTTCGTACGATTTACGGTTTCCGAGCACAAAAATGTTGAAAAACAAGTCAATATTGTCAATACTATCAAAAAAGCGCTTTATTAAAAAGGAAATATATTTTAGAATATAAAATTTTTTTCTATAAGAAAAATGTCTTAGAATCTGAGAATTTTTCTATAAAGAAAATGTCTCAAAATAAAATAATTTATCTAAAAGAAAATGTGTCAGAATATAATAATTTTTCTATAAGGAAAATGTTTCGGAATCTGAGAATTTTTCTATAAAAAAGTTGTCTAAGAATATATGTAATAATTTTTCTATAAAGAAAATGTCTCAGAATCTGATAATTTCTCTGTAGGAAAAATGTCTCAGAGTCTGAAAATTTTTCTTTAGTTAAAATGTCTCAGAATCTGATAATTTCTCTACAGGAAAAATGTCTCAGAGTCTGAAAATTTTTCTTTAGTTAAAATGTCCCTTATTGTCTTATTGTCAATATTGTCAAAAAAGCGCTTTTTTAAACAAAATCGGTGATCCGTCAGTTAAATTTCCCATGGATTTGCTGTATAGGTAAAATGTATCGAAATCTGAAAATTTTTCTATAGAAGATATTAAGAAATTTTCTATAGGAAAAATGTCTCAGAACTGGGAATTTTATCATATGAAAAATGTCTCAGAATCAAAAAATTTTTCTAAAATGTAAAATACTTAAATTCTAACTGGGCTATTCATAATGAGTAAATTAAATCTAATGTAGGTTTATTTGACTGATATTGCATGAATATTTGTCAAATAAACCTACTTTAAGTACACTTTAAGTATTATGAATAAAGGCCTAAGAATTTTTCTTTAGAAAAAAATTATCAGAATCTAAAAATTTGTTTATAGCAAAAAATTTCTCAGAAATAAGAATTTTTCTATAGGAAAAATGTCTCAGAATCTGAGAACTTTTCTACAGAATTTTTCTATAAGAACCTGTGAATTTTTCTATAAGAAAAATGTCTCAGAATCTAAGAATTTTGTTATAAAAAAATTATATCAGAATATAATTTTTCTATAAAGAAAATATCTCAGAATCTGATAATTTCTCTATAGGAAAAATGTTTCAGAATCTGAGAATGTTTCTTTAGTTAAAATGAGATATCGCGAAATTAGTGCTGAGAATTTTCTACGGGAAAAATATTTCAGAAAGTGAGAATTTTGTATCGAAAAAATGTCTCAAAATTTAAAAATTTGTCTGTACGTAAAATGTATCAAAATCTGAGAATTTTTCTATAGAAGATATTAAGAAATTTTCTATAGGAATAATTTCTCAGAACTGGGAATTTTTTTATATGAAAAAGGTCTCAGAATCAAAAAAAAAAAATTCTAAAAAGTAAAATACTTTAATTCTAAGAATTTGTCTATAGAAAAAAATTCTCAGAGTCTAAAAATTTGTCTATAGCAAAAAATGTCTCAGAAGTAAGAATTTTTCTATAGGAAAAATGTCTCAGAATCTGAAAACTTTTCTACAGGAAATATATTTTAGAATCTAAAATTTTTTTCTATAAGGAAAATGTCTTAGAATCTGAGAATTTTTCTATAAAGAAAATGTCTCAGAATAAAATAATTTATCTAAAAGAAAATGTGTCAGAATATAATAATTTTTCTTTAAGGAAAATGTTTCGGAATCTGAGAATTTTTCTATAAAAAAGTTGTCTAAGAATATAATAATTTTTCTATAAAGAAAATGTCTCAGATTCTGATAATTTCTCTGTAGGAAAAATGTCTCAGAGTCTGAAAATTTTTCTTCAGTTAAAATGTCTCAGAATCTGATAGTTACTCTACAGGAAAAATGTACCACACAGAAAAAAATATGGAGGAAACAAATTTGAGTAATCACTTGTTTAAATTTAAAAACAAAAATTGAGTAATTTTTTAATTGACGCAATTAAAAATTTACTTAAAAATTTTAAAAACAATTTAAGTAAATAATTTAATAAAAATTTAATAGTTTTTAAATTTTTTGTAAACTCTCATAGTTTTTTGAATTCTCGTTTAGTTTATAGTTTTTTGTATATGTATATGAAAGTTTGTAATCGTCTTTATAAAATTTTCCTATGTTTTCGAGACATAAATATGTTTGGCAAAGTTTGAAAAAAACAAGTTTTTTTGGTTTTTTTTTTTTGTAAAAAAATTTAAAACTTTTTTAAACTTTTTAAAAAAATAAATAGATAAATTTTGAGTAAATTTTTAATTGTGTCAATTAAAAATTTACTCAAATTTTTTTTTTAACTTTTAATAAATTTTTATTAAAAATTTACTCAATACTATTAAATCGTTTACTGGTGCAAAATTGAGTAATTTTTTACTCAATAGTATTAAAAATTTACTCAAATATTTTTTTTATTTTTTTCTGTGCAGAGTCTGAAAATGTTTCTTTAGTTAAAATGTCTTAGAATTTAAGAATTTTTCTATACGAAAATGTCTCAGAATCAAGAATTTTTGTATAGGAAATATTTTTCCCAATCTTACAACTTTTCTTATAGAAAAAATTCTCAAAGTCCGAGAATATATCAATGCGAAAAATGTCTTAGAATATATCTCAGAATTTAAATTTTTTTTTTAAGGAAAATGTATTTAAATCTGATAATTTTTCTATAGGAAAACTTTCAGAATCTGAGATTTTTTATAGGAAAAATTATTCAGGTTCTGAGAATTTTTCTTTAAGAATTCTCAGAATTTTTCTAAATTGTAAATTTTGAGTCAATTTGTATAATAACACCGACAGCACATATTAAACATGAACCGGATGATATTTTTCTGAAAGTAGAGATCAAATGGAGTAAAACTGCAGTTACAGTTTTTCATTTCGTGATCCTGGTTTCTTTTAAAAGGACTTCAAAGTTTTAAAGGATACATTTTGTAAAAATGTACATAGTTTTAAATATTTGTACCTGTCCTAGGATGGCACTGGTGATGTTTAATTAAAGAGGAGGATTTCCGCTTATTTTTCCATTTTTTATTTTGCCATATCAGGATAAAAGGAATTTTCATTGGCATTAGTTGGAATTAATGCCAATGCCAAAAAAGCAGGCATTAATTACCAATGAAATTTTTTAGCATTATTTGTACTACTGCCATTAAAATGGCACAAATGCCTAAAAAAACTATTTACAATTGATAAAAATGCATTTTTTACAATAAATATACATATATATTTTTTAAAACTTAAAATGGCGATACATATCTCGAAAACTAGGCCAGATAGAGCAAAATGGGGGGCATTTTTGATTCTTTAAATCTCCATAGTTTCGCGGGTCCTCTTCACATGTGTGGACCCCAATAGGTCCTAACTTTGAATCCAAAAAAATTGGGATTCCCAAAAATTTAAAAATGCTCATACCTCGGTAAATATTGCCAATACAACAAAAAGTCCAAAAGCTTTTTTGTAGCTATTGGTCTCTATAACTCGCCTGCCAATACTCGAACCCCCTCAGAGCAATAGTTTTTTAGTTATTCAGTTTCTAAAATTCTCAAGACCCTATCGGGCACCTAAATTGCAGTACCTGGAAAACTAAGCAAGATAATGCTAAAGGTATGTGAATTTTCAAGTTTTCGGGAGTGCCAATTTTTTAGATTTCAAATTTTGACCTATTGGGGTCAACACATGTGATGGACAATCACAATGCCCTCCATTTTGCTCTATCTGGCTTAGTTTTCGTGATAGAGCCATTTTAAGTTATAACCAAAAAAAAAAATTCACAACTCTCTAACGGAAATACGGCATTTAATATTGGTAATGCTTTGTTTTCATTAAGGCATTTATTAATGTCAATGAAAATTTTCATAATTGGCATTCCTAATACTACTTATTCCTTAACTGGCTTGATTGAAACAATGCCAATGCTAAAAAATTCATTGGCATTATTTTCAACAAAATATTTTGTTGAAAATTTTCAATGATATTGAAGGATAAATTTTTAAAAGGACGTAATTTACCTCCTTTGCCGTAATATGTGAAAACAATCAAATAGGAAAATTAGGGGATATCCTCCTCTTACATTTGCTATCACTAGTGGCATCTTAGGACAAGTACAAATATTAAAAAAAATATTTTATAAAATTTAATCCTCTAAATCTTTGAAGTCCTTTTAAAAGGAAACAGGATCACGAAAAGAAAAATTGTAAATGTAGTTTTACTACATTTAGTCTCTAGTTTCAAACATTTATATTGAGCGCATGTATAAACTTGTACTAATTATTTATTTTTTTATTTTCAGATTTCTTACTAGTTCTTTAACCAAACACAAGTCTGCTGCAATGTTTTGTCAAAAAATTTTGAAGTTCTCTCACACAGCTGACATGGCGCTTAAAGATCGTAATGAATTCTGCAAAAAAGTTGTTGAAATGCCGAAAGATGATGGTAGGGAAAATATTCTTAAGTTTAGAGATGTAAAAAAGTTACTAAATGTTATATATGCAAATTTAAAATGCTTATTAAAAAAAGTTAATGTGATAGTAGCAAATTCAATTGTTTTTGAACAAAAACATATCCCAATTTCGTTCACATACTTTATTAAGTGTGACTATGATCACAATAAAAATAATTTAGTGACATATACTGGTAGGGATTGCCCCCAAGTATTTATTGATGGATTAGTGAAAGATACTACAGACTATTTTAATAATTATGTACACAGAAAATAAAATCATAAAATTCAAGTCAACAAACAGCAATTGTGAATGTATAAGACATTCACAATTGCATTCACAATTGATATCAACCAAACATTTAGTCAACCAAACACTTAGTCAATAATACAAAAATTCGATTTTGTTTTCAACAAACTACGTCAAAGTGGCAGTTTGTCAATAAGACAAATAAAAATATTTTTTAACTTTCAAATAACCCGTTTGTTATTAATGTTCAATAATTTGTAAATAAAACAGATTTTTTTCAACTATTTATGTCAATAAACGACTTTGTCAAATAAAAGTCATATTTTCAACAATTTAAATCAATAAATATAAAGAACTTTGTCAATCTAACAAAATCGTAAATTTTTTTTTAACAATTGCTGTCTATAAAGAATTTGGTAGCTTTTGTAAAGTATAAAACAAAAACACAAATATACTATAACGACAACATGCTCTCTCTCGTCGTGTAGTTTGTTTTTTATTGTGCCTGTACTTTTTTTTATTTTTAAAAAAGCAGACAATGAAAAAAGAAGACAATTAAAAAAAAAAACGATTATGAATTTAGTTTGGTCTGAGCTAGCAAGGGGTACGGCAGCAATTGAAATTATTTCATAGAAAATATTATTAAAAAATGTATTTCGAAAACAAATTAATCTTTTTATATAAACATTTTGTTTTTTTTAACTATTGTTTTGTTTTTGCCTTTATATTTTTGGAATAATTTTTTTACAGAATTTGCTTTCCAAGTTTTACCGATTGCTATGTTTGTCTAAAACTAAACTAAAACATTTGTATATAAAAAAGAAAGAAATAAAGAACAAACGAAATAAATAATTTTCAACATAAGACAAAAACGGTAAAACGATAAAAGTAAAATACATTCTTAAGTGTTATAAAAAAGAATATTGACTAACAAAATACTTTTGTTTTATTTCAATATTAATATTCTCTTACATTTATATCGATTTTTAGTCAATTTATTTTTAATTTTTTTTTCCTATAAAAAAATTTTTAATTTGTCAATACAACTAATACTGTTGGTTGATATCACAAATTCGTTTGTTGAATTCCTTTACCATATCAACAAATGACGTTTGTGTTTGTTGAATTTCTTTGTTGAAAACAAAATTTTATTTTTTTTTTTCTTTTGTTAGATCAACGAATTACGTTTTGTGTTTGTTGAATTTCTTTGCTGAAAACAAAATTTATTTTTTTTCTTTTGTTAGATCAGCAAATTACGTTTTGTGTTTGTTGAATTTCTTTGTTGAAAAAAAATTTAAGATTTTGTACGTTTGTCAATACAAATAATAATTTAGGAGAACTATTACAAACTCATTTATCAATTGTTTTTTCAACAATTAATATTTACAAACGTTAGTTGATATTACAAATTTCCGTATAGGAGCACTTTCAGTGAAAAATTTAATTGTATTCACAAATATGGTGGTCAATATAACATTTCGTTTTTTTTCTGTGTAACTGTAAATATGGCCATGAAACCTTTAATATCCATAGAAGAAGAGTTTAAAAATGCTAAAAGTGGCTTTCTTTGTTATGTTTATTTAGCAACAGATAGGAAGCACAATCATGACCATTTTCCGGGTCTCTTTAAAATTTGTTATTGATAATAACTGTAATTTTAAAATAAAAAACTTCTTTCCTAAATTCTTTCATAATTTATCTAACTATGACAGTCATTTATTTGTGAGAGAATTGTCTAGACATAAAAAAGACAATAATGTCATTCCTAATAATAAAAAAGTCTATACAATAATTTCAAAAACTATAACTACTAGTTTCAATAAAAATTTTAAAATAAAATTTTTGGATTTATACACTCAAAAAAATAAAACTGTAAAGTTAACAAATTTTTTTTTGTTAACTCGAGTTTACTGGCTTTTTAGCAAATTTTTAGTTAAAATCAGCGTTTTAACTACTTTTTTTAGTTAAGTTCAATTTACGAAAATACTAGTTTTTAACAAATTTTTAATTAATTTTTTTTGTTGACTTCAAAACTGAGTTTACGAATTTTTACTAATTAATTTGCTGATTTTTCGTAACAAATTTGTTAAGTGGAATTTCTTGAGAAGCCTCCTATGCAAATCTCATAAGTTCTACTTAAGCTGATGAAAAAATATAAAAAATAATCTTTTAATTTTTTACAAAATATTTTCTAAATTTTAGTTTACGAAAAGTAACAAAAAGTTTAGCTGAATTCAACTAATGTTTTTGTTAATATTTATACATAAAAACGTTACGAAATTTCAGCTAAATTTTTAGTTAAAGTTACGGTTTTTTGCTACATTCATTCTACGAAAAGTTAACTAAATATTTTTAGTTAAATTAACTAAAAATTTAGTAGGCCCAAAATCAGGTGCTTTTTTAGTTAAATTTAACTAAATTTTTTGTTAACTTTACAGTTTTTTTTTTTTTGAGTGTATAGATTCATGACACCTTCAACTGATTTTAAAATAATACAATAGTGGTATTCAGAGTCTTGCTTGCCAGCCCTGGCACTGCACACTGGGCCGAGATGGTAGTTTTTTTGGCCAAAACTAAAATAAACAAAATTATTAAATTAAAAAAAGCGAATGCACTATTGTATTAAGTATGACTTGCTGCACCTTGTCTGTAATTTTTGTAAAAATCGGTACACCCATTCTCTTGGAATGATCCATCAAAGATAAAATATGTATGCTTAAATCTCCATATACCGTAATCAAAAAAGCTAGCAAATTTATACATTATTAAGATGGGACCTTGTTTTTTTTTTGGGGATTAATTTATTTGACAAAGGGAAGTACAACATGTAAATGGGTATGAACAGCCCTTTTTCCCTATTTTTTTTTTTGATGATTTTTGATATTTTTATATAAATTTTGAAAAATTGTTCCATTTGATATAGTTGTTCCAAAATGTTCCGCGACATAATCCAAAAGTTAGGATGCCAAAATGTTCGTTGGTTTACTAGCTTTCAGACTGACCTGCCCGCTTTTGCCCGTTTTTTCATCTACGTATATATTATCAATAGAAAGGGAGATGAACAAGTCTAAAGTTGTTAAAATGAGCCTTTTTTATTGAATTAAATTAATTTTATGAATTAACAATTTTCAAGTTTTTCCTAAAGTACATACATAGTGTTTTTCTATATTAATACGGGATAAAATGAAACCCGGTTACCCAAAAACCCGAATACAAAAAAAACCGGTTACGAGAAAAACCCGGTTACAAGAAAAATATTTTTTTTTATCGTATTAAAATTTGTTTTTAATACATTGAAAAAAAAATAATTACCCGGTTAGGCGGTCCTGACAGCTTTTTGAAAGAGTGTGGAACTTTTGATAACGATGAGTTAAAAAAAGTGTTTTTTTAAACGGGTTTTCAAAAAAAAAATATTTTTTCTAATTTTTTTCTAAATTTTATTTCCATTACATTTTTTAAAACGGGCACAAGCTGGCAACTATTATGGAAAGTGTGGATAGAAAGAATAATTCTGGCCCAGACAGTTTTTTGAAAGGGCGTGGAACTTTTGATAACGATGAGTTTAAAAAAGGGGTTTAAATAAAAAAATATTTTATTTTTTCAAATTTTTAATATTTCAATAACATTTGCCTAAACGGGCACAAGCGGGCAACATTTTTAGATAGAAGGGATAAAAAGGAAAATTTTGGCCCAGACAGTTTTTTGAAAGGGAGTGGAACTTTTGATAACGATGGGCTTAAAAACGGGGTTTACAAAAAAAAAATCAGATTTTTATAAACTCTTATTTCAATTAAATTTTTGAAATCGGGCACAAGCGGGAAATTTTTTTGGAACGTGTAAATAAAAAGGATAATTCTGGCTCAAACAGTTTTTTAAAAGGGCGTGGAACTTTTGTTCACAATGAATTTTAAAAAAGGGGGTTTTCACAAACATTTTTTTATTTTTTTTTAATTTTTGGTATTTTAATCTCATTTGTGTAAACGGGCACAAGCGGGTAAGTTTTTTCTAAGGTGGGGTTAAAAAAGGCTAATTCTGGCCCAGACAGTTTCTTGAAAGAGCGTGGAACTTTTGATGAGTTTAAAAAGGGGGGTTTCAGAAAAAAAAAAATAATTTTTTCAATTTTTTATTAGCCCTTATTAGAAGTAATTTTTTTTTTTTGAAAACGGGCACAGACGAGTAACTTTTTTGGAAAGTGCTGATAAAAAGGGCAATTCTGGCCTAGACAGTTTTTTGAATGGGCATGGAACTTTTGATGACGATAACTTTAAAAAGGGGGTTTTCAAAAAAAGACAAATTTTTTTCCAATTTTTTGTAAACTTGTTTCAATTTAATTTTTGAAAACGGGCACAAGCGGAAAAGTTTTTTGGAAAGTGGGGATAAAAAGGATAATTCTGGCCCAGACAGTTTTTTGAAAGAGCGTGGAACTTTTTATGAGTTTAAAAAGGGAGTTTTCAGAAAAAAAAAATAATTTTTTCCAATTTTTTATTAGCCCTTATTAGAAGTAAATTTTTGAAAACGGGCACCGGCGGGCAACTTCTATGGAAAGTGCTGATAAAAAGGGTAATTCTGGCCCAGACAGTTTTCTGAAAGGGCGTGGAACTTTTTATGACGATGAGTTTATAAAGAGGGTTTTCAAAAAAAATGTTTTTTCAATTTTTTATAAGCTCATTTTTCAATTCAATTTTTGAAAACGGGCACAAGCAGGTAACTTTTTTGGAAAGTGCTGATACAAAGGATAATTCTGGTCCAGACAGTTTTTTGAAAGGCCGTGGAACTTTCCATAACGATGAGTTCTTAAAAGGGGGTTTTCAAAAATGAAATAATTTTTTTCATTTTTTTATAAATTTTATTTAAATTCCATTTTTGAAAACGGGCACAAGCGGGCAACTTTTTTGGAAAGTGTGGATAGAAAGGATAATTCTGGCCCAGACAGTTTTTTAAAAGGGCGTGGAACTTTTGATAACGATGAGTATAAAAAGGGGGTTTTCAAAACAAAAACAATTTTTTTTTCAATTGTTTATAAACTTTTTTTCAATTATATTTCGGAAAAAGGTATATTCACGTGATTTAAATGAAAATCATTCACGCTCACGCGTGAATCACGTTATTTTTATTTTTTTTTTTCAATTCAATTTTTAAAAACTTTTATATCACGTGATTTAAGTGAAAATCACTCACTCTCACGCGTGAATCACGTTGTTTTTTGAGTCACGCAAATCACGGGACCAGAGACCATCTCCAATTCAAAAACATAAACAAAAGACAAGTTTCTCTTCATTTGTTTCATCTATAACATCTGTAAATTTTATTAAAAATTAAGTGTCCACCCTGAAACAGTTTCCTTGTAGGTCCGATTCCAAAAAGTTTCAAGTCACTTATTTATTATCCTAATATAGGCTTATATTCTGAATTTCAACAAAATCGATTAACATTTACGACCTGTAGAGACTTTTGGCCAAAAAACCTACCATCTCGGCCCAGTGTGCAGTGGAAAGGTTTTGACCTTAGTTTTAATTTAGTTCCATAAAAAACATACCATATAATCGATGCAAAGTCAAGAAATCCGTAGTTTAGTATTTTTTTTTTTTTTTTAATTTTCAAAAATTAAAATTTTCACACTTTCAACTATGGCAACCCCATCTTTTTGCACACCAAAAGAAAGACCTTGAAATAAGCTTTAATGTGAGCCATAAATCAACCATATATGAAGGTTTCTATTTCAAACGTACCACGAAAAAAAAAAATGTTGTTGGATCGAAGTCAAACTTTGAGAGCTTATTGCCCTATATGAAAGTAACAAATCGTGGAACAAAAGTTTTCGTTTTTCGGAAAAATGGGCGAGATAGGCGTGGTCAAACATGGTAAAATTAAGCAATTTTTGCATGATGTCGCTTTATATTTAATTTTTTCTACAGTAACTCAACGATTCTGAAATTTTCGAAACACATCTAATTTATAGTGTTTTGTATGGGCTATCGATTGGCATTATTAGTTTTTGGAAAAAATTCAGAACTATGTCTGAATTTTTCAAATGAAAAATAAAAATCGATGTAGCAAAAAACACGCCATTTTTAATTTTTTTTAAAAAAATTTTAAATTAAAGCTCTTTTCATTCTCTACATCATATCAAATTTTCAGAGAGCAGTTATTTTTGGTTTTCGAAAAAATTGGCTTTAAAGTTTGAATGTCTTATTTTATTTTCCATATCACTCATACGCCACGATACATTTATTTTTGCACTTACCAAAAACTTGTTTAATTCTATTTAGATAATTGATTTAAAGCTGATTTGTAGAGTCCAACCGAATATTCGGTTTCGGTCTCGACTTCGGCCGAATAATGGGGTTTCGGCCTCTATTCGGTATTCGGCAAAATTTTAGTATTTTAAAAAATATATAAAAAAGTTGCTGAATTTTTTAATTTCGAGTATCATTACACTTGATTCAGTTCATTTTAAAAATGTAACATGGATTTCCAATTAACGTGTTACTGTTACAGTTCAAATAATTTTTTTTTTCTTAATCTACAGATTTAATGAACAATTTTTTTTAAGTTTATTTAAATATGATTTTTTTGTAAGTTTTGAAAAATATATATATTTTTTAATAAATACAACAATTCCGATGGTTTAAAAACATTAAGTGCTGTATATTTATTTTAAAAAAGGAATAAATAAAAATTTTATTCAGCCAGGCATTAATTATTTTTTAGTTTCGGTTTTGGTACGGTTTCGGTTTGGCATCGAAAAACTGGTGTCGGCCGGACTCTATTGATTTGTCATATTTATAATAAGAATTCGACTGTTTTTCAAGATTCGTCGTATCAAGGTTGCATTCAATATCAATAAAATGACAATATTTCAGAAGTGATCTTTGCCTTATGATTGTTGAAATTCTGGGACGCCGCTTAGCCATTTACTGGAATAAATCCAGGCAACAATATTCACAGTCGTTGTTAATTTTTAAGAATACTCTGATATTAAAAACATTGCCTTACAACTAAAAATTTTAAATATATCAGAAGTAGACAAGTTCCAAAAAATATTTTAAAATCTGCACTACAAAAATTTTACAAACCTTCTTCATCGTTTCAAAGATTTTAAAGTTCAAAAAAAATGTCATTCTTATTCAACGGCGTATGCAGGACTGTTTTTTCAGGGCCCAACAACAACAACAACAAAAAAATTTTTGTTGTTTTTTTCGTGAGATTTGTGTTTTCCAATACATATAAAAAAAATATTTTCATGTTGTTGTTGTTGGGCCCCCCCTCTGTATACGCCGATGTTCTTATTACACAGAAGACGAGTAAGCGATGGCACTGTATGTCTCCGGTCAACAAAAAAACAGTCGAATTCCTATAAATAAGACAAATCAGCTCTAAATCTGTTATCTAAACAGAATTAAACAAGTTTTTGGTAAGTGCAAAAATAAATGTATCGTGGCGTATGAGTGATATAGAAAATAAAATAAGACATTTAAACTTTAAAGCCAATTTTCTCGAAAACCAAAAATAACTGCTCTCTGAAAATTTGATATGATGTAGAGAATGAAATGAGCTTTAATTTAAATTTTTTTTTAAAAAAATTTAAAATGGCGTGTTTTTTGCTACATCGATTTTTATTTTTCATTTGAAAAATTCAGACATAGTTCTGAATTTTTTCCAAAAACTAATAATGCCAATCGATAGCCCATACAAAACACTATAAAATAAATGTGTTTCGAAAATTTCAGAATCGTTGAGTTACTGTAGAAAAAATTAAATATAAAGCGACATCATGCAAAAATTGCTCAATTTTACCATGTTTGACCACGCCTATCTCGGCCATTTTTCCGAAAAACGAAAACATTTGTTCCACGATTTGTTACACCCAAAAAAAAACAATTGTGAAATTATTTAATTTTAGGGTATAATTTACCTAAGATTTTTCGCAGGAATCCAACTTGAAAAGTTTCTTTGCATATTACCCGAATCAACTTAGGTAAACTTACAAAATGCATTTAAGCATTATTTCAAATTTAATTTTGTTTATTTAACCACCATATTTAAATAAATGGTACAGTTTGATTGGTCAAATAACGTATTTTTTTTAGGTTGATTTAATAGTTTTATATATCCCCTTCCATACAAAATGCTCAATATTATAAATTTTAATTACATTTATTTTTAATATTTTTTTTTATATAAAGGACAATTTTATAATAAAATATAAATACTAACAAGCTTAAAATACATACTTAGCATGATCAGTGACAACTAAATTTTTCTATAGAAACTTTCTCAAAAACAATTTTTCTATAGAAATAAAAAGACAATTCTTCTTTAGAAAATTCTTGACAGACAATTTTTCTATAGAAACTTTCTGAAAGACAATTCTTCTATAGAAAATTTCTGAAAGACTATTTTTCTATAAAAAATTTCTAAAAGACAGATTTACTATAGAAAATTTTTAACAGACAATTTTTTTAAAAAATTTCTCAAAGACAATTCTTCTATCGAAAATTTTTAATAGACAATTTTTCTATAGAAAATTTTTCAAAGACAATTTTTTAAAGAAAATTTCTGAGAAATAATTTTTCTACAGAAAATTTCTGAAAGATAATACTCCTATAGAAAATTTCTTAAAGTAAAATTTTCTATAGAAATTTTCTCAAAGACAATTCTTCTATAGCAAATTCCTGAAAGACAGTTTTTCTATAGAAACTTTCTGAACGCCAATTTTTCTATAGAAAATTTCTAAAAGTGCACTGGTGGTAAAAGAGCACTTTTCAAAATTACTTTTCAAAATACATGTATTTTTTGAAAGAAGTACTCTTTTTCTACTTTGCCAGGGGTGGCAACAAGACTCTGAATACCTCTAATTTTATTTTCAGAATTATAATAAATTCTATGTTATTAGAAGCAATGAGGTATTCCCATACTCATATATAGATTCGTATGAACGTTTAGAAGAATGTAAACTTCCTGTTCGGAAAAAATCTAAAAACATATTATCAAACGAAGATTGTTTCATGGAAGATAATCTCTATGTCAAAAATGTTTGGAACATTTTCGAATGTCGGTCAATTAAAGATTACATGCAGCTATATATTAAGAGTGATACACTCATATTAGCTGATGTTTCTAAAAATTTTAGAGGGATTTGTAAAAAAATATATAATTAGAATCCATGTCATTACATTAGAACACCAGGTCTATCATGGGATGCGATGTTGAAAACCAGAAATATATCATTAAAACTTTTGATTGACATTGACATGTACAACTTTTTTTAGAAATAATATAATAGGTGGTCGTATTCAAAGTTCCCATAGATATACAAAAGCAAATAACAAGTATTTGAAAGATTTTGATAAATCAAACACTTTAAAATATTTAACATATTTAGATGCAAATAATTTTTATGGGTGGGCGATGTCCGAATATCTTCCTTATGGTAAACTTCGTTGGCTAAATGATAATGAAATTATCGATTTTGATGTTAATGAGATTAATGACAATGAGCGTGTTCAGCAGAGAAACCTGCTACTCAACAGTTGAGATGTAGCATGTTTTGATTAGTTGATTCTGCTGAACGCAATTTTTTATGAATGTTTTAAAATATTGGAATAAATGATTGTTTTTTTATATATTTTCATTTATTTTATCTGGAAATTACTTTTTTATGATATTTTTGTTTATTTCCTTAAATAACGTCAAAAAAAAGAAATAATTTCAATAAAACAGCTTATTTATCAGTTTGTGATCAAATGTAGCATAATTTTTTAGCGCTACCAGTGATGAGAAGCGCTCACTCAACATGTTGACTGAAATGTCAAAAATTAAACCGTTCAGCAGAATGTTGAGGAGCAGCTGGGTAGCAGCTTTCTCTGCTGAACGTACCCAATGCTTCAGTATGTGGATTAGATGTGGATTTAATATACCCACCAAATATTCATAGTGAGCACAATGATTTATCATTTTGCTCATGTAAAAAAAAACATTCTAAAGCAAAATTTTCAAAATTAATTGCAGACCTTCACGAAAAAAAAATTATGTTGTACATTATAGAGTATTAAAGCAAGCTTTAGAAAATGGTTTAATTTTAAAAAGAATCCTTAAAGTTGTAAAATTCAAACAATCTCCATGGTTAAAAAATTATACAGATCTTAATACGATGCATAGAAAAAATGCCAAGAATGTGTTTAAAAGAAACTTTTTCAAATTAATACCCACAAAAAAATATTTTACCAATAACTTGGGAGGATATGCGTTTTTAAAGTTTTTTTAGTGTTTCCAATTATTCGACCCTGCCGGTTAACCGGTTAGGGCATTATTCGAAAATTGACGAAAATTGGTTAATCGGTTATTCGGGTCGATTAATCGGAAAAAGTGACAATTAATCGATTAATCGTCAAAAACAATGAAAAATTAATTTTAAACGATTTTTTAAAGGGTAGGTTAGGTTAGGTTGGATGGGCGCTCGCCATTTGGCGAGTTCACTCGGAGGCCATAAGGCCCATTGTGATTCCCCTAATCATATTTCCCCTCTCCCTCTCTGATACAAAGTTCTACTTTTTAAACCACCCCGTTTCCGTGAGGTTTTCCGCTAGAGATGTCAATGAGACACCGCTTAGGCAGTCCAGGTCATCGAAAAATCTTTGCCCCAAATGCTTAAGGCGGCTCCTCATTAGACCCGGACATTCGCATATCAAGTGCTTCACTGACTCCTCTTCCTCCACCTCCCCACAGCTTTTACAATAGTCCCTATCAGAAATTCCCATACGCACGGCCATTTGGCCAATCATACAGTGTCCTGTCCGATTTTTTAAAAGTAATGTAACAAAAAATAAAAGTATTTTAAGTAAAATTTAATTTTCAGTCTTATACACACACAAAAAATTAAAATGAGATTCAATTACTATTTTAATTGATTTTGCTCCTATCACGAAAGTAATAGTATTAATTACTAAAATTTGTGAAAGTTTAATATCGCAAATAGCATTTATTCTCAATTCACGGAACTTTTCGAAATCTATTAAACAATTTTATCATATCAATTAAAAAAATTATTAAAAACAAAATCGAACTTTTTAAAATTTTTAATTAAATTTTTTTTCATTAAATTTTTTTTTGTGCAGTTTTTAAAGGGAAACCCCAAAACGCAACTATAGAAATTTAGAAATGAATGGCTTACTGCAAGAGCTTGATAAGCAACATTTTATTTTTTCGTGTTTTTCGCCTTCTGCTGATTTTGCATTGGCAGAAGTCTTGCTTTAACCCTTCGTACAAGTATATTGGGAAAAAGTTCTGCAAAAGTTCTATTTTCTACATTATTTTAAAAGTTTTAAGGCAAAAACCACTATAAAATGAAATGTTGCTTATCGAGTTTTTACAATAAGCCCTTCATATAATAAAAATTCCTAAATTTTATTTGGAATTTTCTAAATTTCAATCGGGATTTCCGAGTTTCAATTGGCCATTTCCATTTTTCAATTGGAATTTCAAAATTTTAATTTACTTATAATTGTAATTTTTATAGTGCATTTACATTGGTGTCGAAACCCCGTTTAACGAGGTTTCGAGCCAAACCTCATTTGAAAATACGTATTTTCCCACACAAATTGAAACCTTTTTGTATTGAGGTTTCAACGAATGTACAATTGAAACCTTTCAAATTCCATAGTTCTACTCTTTTTTACAACTGTTATAATAGAAGAAAATAAATTAAAGAAAGTGTCAAAAATAAAAAAATTCAAAATATTTAAATATTTACATAAAAACAACTATTTACAAAAAATTTCGATAAATTATTTTAAAAAATCGCGTAAATTAATTAATTGTGTGTTTTTAAAGACGATATAAACGCGAATTTTTTTCGGTAAATTTTGAAAACGTGATAAGTGTCAAATTTTTCGGGTGTGAACGGTTAAGTTTTCAAAATGAAAATACGTATTTTCAACGAGGTTTCAAGGTCAGTCTGAATATACTATTAAATTTAAATTTTGATTTTCTAAACTATGAATATCAATTCAGATTTGTGAATTTCAGTTGGCTTTTCTAAATTTCAATTGGTATTTCTTAATTTTAATTGGGATTTTAATTGTGCTTTTTAGAATTTTAATTGGTGTCTTCTAAATATTAATTTTGATTTATATAATTTGATTTCACTTTTCTAAATTTTAATTGAGATTTCTTAATTTCAGTAGGCTTTTGTAAATTTTAATTTTGTGAAATTGAGAGTTTCTGAATATCAATTAGGATTTCTAAATTTCAACAAGCTTTTCTAAATTTGGATTGAGCTTTCGTAAATTTTAATTGGGAGTTTCTGAATTTCGATTTGGATTTCTGAATTTCAATTGGGATTTCTAAAATTGAATTAGCTTTTCTGAATTTCAATTGAGATTTTCTGAATTTTAATTCGGATTTTCAATATGGCGTTTGAAAACTTTAATTAGGATTTCTGAGTTTTAAATGATTAAATTTTTAATTTTGCTTTTCTAAACTATTAATTGCTGGTTTCTGAATATTTTTTTTTCTGTAGTTTTATCTTTTTTTCGGAAGTGTTTGTAAAAAAGAGGAAGTGGTTCAAACAAATTATAGTAGAATATAGAGATAATAATCTTAACCGGTTAATCGAACCATTTTAGCCGATTAATCGGGTCGAATAATTTTTTGCATTTTAAATTATTTGTTTCGACATTAACCGAAATAGAGGCGATTAATCGAGGAATCGGTAAATCGATTAACCGAATTCGAAACACTAAGTTTTTTACATTAATTATGAAAAATTTTGTAACATTTTACTAAGTTTTTACATAAATTTGGTTAAGGTTTACAAAATTAAAATTACACAAGGTTAAATACTCTTATGAATATTTTCTAAACTTTTATCAGAAACAAACAAAAACTTGGTAAAATTATGCTATTTTTGGGATAATATATGCAAACAACTTTAAAAACGCATGTTCTCCCAAGTACTTGGCAAAAATTTGTTTGTGTGTAAATTACGAAAAACTTCCACAGCCAAAATATTAGATTTTTAGTTCGCGATTTGGTACCACCGAAATCGTTATTTGTTCATAGCTTTGTCATTTAATGTCCCATTGTTACAAAAAAAAAATTATTAGAAAGTCCTCAGCGAGTACTAAATTTGAACCACACTAAAAAAATTATGTTAGTAAAATCAACTGAAAAGGTCAGTTAAAATAACTATTTTGTAAGTTATTTTGGGGTCAACTACTTTTTCAGTTAAATCAACTAAAAATGTTAGTTATTTTAACTGACAAAAAAAACAACTGACTTATGTAGTAAAAACTACTTAAATTTGTAGTAAAAACAACTTAAATGTAGTAAAAATAAAATAATCAATATTAATTTAAAAAAAAAAAAAAAAAATCAGAAAAAATATTGAAGACAAGATTTTACCGTTTTTTTTAACTTGTAAAAAATAAAAAAAAATAAATTTTTTTTTTTTTTTTTTTGGAAAAAAACTTTAAAAATTTTTCAGAGATAAGAAAAATAAAATTAACTACTTTAAATAAATGTTACTACATTACAGTACTTTTTTGTAAGTTGTTCAAAAGAAGACTTAAAATAACTAACAGAAATAGTTGTTTTATATTTTTCATACAAAAACAACTGACTTTGTAGTTGAAAACAACTAACTACTGTAAAATATACTACAATCAACTTACATGTAGTAACTTACATAATTTTCTGAGTGGCATACATATATGGTTTTAACCTTAGAGAACATCTTCATGACAGTAGAATATTAAGAAAATAAAATATTTTTTCAGCATAAGTTTTATAATAATCAATTTTTATTACATTTTTTTCTTTTAATTAATATTAAGAACTACATTTTATAAATAAAAAAAATCATTATAGTTTTATAATAATCATTTTTTTTACATTTAAATTTTTTGGTAATTATATTAAGAAGTACATTTTGTAAAATAAAAAATTCTTATAATAAATTTTCAATGAGATATTTATTTAATACATAAACAATTATTTTATTGACTCTATAAACATTGAAATTTTTAATAAAAATTTTCTTTCAACATCTAAAACAACATATTTTTTTAATTTTGTATACTACTTTGTTAACCAATAAAGTAGAAATTTCATGTTTAAAAAAAAAACTTCAAATTTCCCTTTAATCCCAGACAGACTTCGTGTGAGAGAAAAAAAATGAGAGTTGAATCACTTGCAATCCCTTATCTGGAATTCTCTATGATGTTAATCAAGATTTCAGTCGTTAAACCATGAATTAAGAACTTTTAGTAAACTGACGGAAACAGCAAAGCCATATATAATAAAGATGCAGCAAATGCTTCTTCTTTTTACTGTTCACTAGATGGCGTTTTTTATAACTGTTTCCGACAGTTTATTAAAAGTTCTTAATTTCATTAATTAATGACTGAAATCTTGATTACCACATAAAAATCAATAAAGTAAATAAAAACACATCGTTTGTGCACTTCTTTGGTTTTTATTTGTCTATATTTCTAATAATAATTATTTTTTTCTTCTCTTCCGTTTCCGGAATTTACTGGAAAAAATAAGCATACTCCATCTATATTTACAATGCGCATACAAGCTCTAGGGATCTGCTTTTATCAAAGACATATATAATAAAGATGGAGCAAATGCTTCTTCTTTTTACTGTTCACTAGATGGCGTTTTTTATAACTGTTTCCGGCAGTTTATTAAAAGTTCTTTAATTCATTTCTTAATGACTGAAATCTTGATTACCACATAAAAATCAATAAAGCAAATAAAAACAAACCGTTTTTGCACTTCTTTGGTTTTTATTTGTTTATTTTTCTAATAATATTTATCATTTTCTTCTCTTCCGTTTCCGGAAATTACTGGAAAAAATAAGCATACGCCCTCTATATTTACAATGCGCATACAAGCTCTAGCGGTCTGCTTTTATTAAGACATGCGCCCCCTAGGAGGTAGTAGAAGAAATAAATTTGTCTTATCTCTATACCATAGAAAAAATAGAATTGAAACAGAGTCGTATTTCGCTTGAATAAGTATTAGTGACAGCACTTTATGTAACCTTTGACGTTTAATAAAAACAATGCAACATAAAGGAGAACAACAACAAAGCAAATAACAAAAGAGAGAAAAAAGTTTTTAAACCATCAATTGTGCGTATTATCTTTAAAAAAACGTTGAATAAAGCAAAATAATCAATTAATTTAATTAAATAAAAGACAAATACCATTTTTAAGAACAAAGAATTGAATTTATTATTAAATATGTGTGAGATGAGGAAGAACAAGCATTTTGGCACCATATTGGAAAATACATCAAATACAACACTGCGTACCTTCTAATCTTTTCTATGCTCTATACAGAGCATAGAAAAAATAGAAATGAAACAGAGTCGTATTTCGCTTGAATAAGTATTAGTGACAGCACATTATGTAACTTTTGACGTTTAATAAAAATAATGCAAGATAAAGGAGAACAACAACAAAGCAAACAACAACAAAGAAAAAAAGTTTTTAAACTATCAATTGTGCGTATTAACTTAAAAAAAAAACGTTGAATACAGCAAAATAAATAATAAATTTAATTAAGTGAAAGACAAATTCCATTTTTTATAAACAAAGAATCTAATTTGATATTAAATACGTGTGAGATGAGGAAGAACAAGCATTTTGCCACCATAGTGGAAAATACATCAAATACAACACTGCGTACCTTCTAATCTTTTCTATGATACAGAGACTCTATAATATAGACACAGACTATAAACAGACTCGACAGTAGAGTTTTATGAGAAAAAATGGGGAAAAACTAAGCGATTTTAGGAGAAAACAGAGCGGTTTTTAGTCCGTTTTACGCTAACATGGCAACACTTTCTACGACTTAGGAGTGAGTGAAACAACAAAAACCGATCTGGCATCTATTTTTCTTGTGGCGCGTTATATTAGTTTTCTCTTTCTAACCTAATTCGTAGAATAATTTGAAAATATTAACCATATGGTTCAGAACTACTTTTTTGACACCTGTCACTTATGTCGAGTCTGTATTAGTCTGTGATATAGAGATAAGTGTTTCTTCACAATACAGCAGCAAGCAGCAGACAGCAAAATTTTTACATGTATTTTGTTGTTGCGCCAACAACAAAATACATGTAAAAATTTTGCTGTCTGATGTTTGCTGCTGTATTGTGAAGAAATACTAAGACAAATTTATTTCTTCTACTACCTCCTAGGTGGCGCATGTCTTAATAATATCTCAAAAATATTCTTGAGCTAATACTAAAACTTATGGTGTTTTCTTTTCTGGCAAAAAATGTGCCTTTTTTTTGCATTTCGCCCCCAAATTTATGTTTTTGTGTTCTTTTCTAAAAAATGTCAACCATTATAAAGAATATCGTGTTCTTTTCTAAAAATGTCTGCCCTATAAAGTGCAAAAAAGTAAAAAATCAAAACAGCTGTTAAAAAAATACAGGGCAGAGTATTGCTGTATGTTGTGTTCTATTCTTGTCAAATAAAATGCACATTTTGAAGGTGTGAGTGATGTATACCGTAAAAAGGCAAACATTTTTTTCCAGAAAAGAAAACACCATTAGTAAGGGCTCAAATAACTCAGGAAATACTGTTCAGATAACTATGTAATTTTCCATACACTCGTAGCAACTATGTAAGATATTGGATAGTTGCTACGAGTGTATGGAACATTACATAGTTATCTGAGCACACTCAGAAAATTATGTAAGTTACTACATGTTAGTTGTTTGTATATTTTACAGTAGTTAGTTGTTTTCAACTACAAAGTCAGTTGTTTTTGTATGAAAAATATCAAACAACTATTTCTGTTAGTTATTTTAAGTCGTTTTTTTGAACAACTAACAAAAAAGTACTGTAATGTACACGCAAAAAAAAATCTGTGTCAGATTGAGCAATCCTACTTGGTAAAATTTTTTTCATACCAAAAAATTTTTTTTTACCAAATTTTTGCTAAAATTATGCTTGTCGATGTTAAAGTTGCATAATTACTTTTTTATGCAAAATAACCAAGTAGCTTGCACAATAACGCAAATTACTTGCACAAAAATTTATCGAAAGAAAACAACAAAAAAAAAACAAATACAGAACGCCATTTTCATTTTGTATTTTTGTGTGCGTGCTTCGATTATTTTTTGTGTTATAAAAACGTAAAAAGGAAATTGATAAATAAAATTAAAATAAATTAATAAATAAAAATAAACAAATAATTAGTTTTTTAAAAGATAAATAAATGTAAGATAAAAAAATGCTGAAGTTAATTTTGCTGTCATAACTTAAATCACCATTCATTTTGCAAAACCAATGGAGTCCCAGACGTTTGTTTCAATGAATTACAAATGGAATGATAAAGTGAGTATACCCCTATTCCGAAGACACCAATAAGGTTTAATAGATTTTTAGTTAAAAATTGGTGTTTGGTAATAATTTTCTATTTTTACAGGGTACTGCTAAATAAATTTTTGAAGTTATGGCGAATCCTTCACTATAATAAAGAGCGTGGGCACCAGTCCTCCCTTTAGTTATAATATTAAAACCTAAAAACTCATTTATATAGCAAAGCCAGTGGAGTCCAAACCTGTTTCGATGAGTTTCAAATGGAATCACAAAGTAAGTGTTCCTCCTAACCAAAAGACCAATGGGGCTTACTAGTTTTTTAAATTAAAAATTTATGTTTTGTAATTATTTTCTATTTTTACAGGATGCTTTTAAATAAATTCGTGAAGCTATAGCGGATCCTTCACTTCAAGAAAAGGCGTATTGTAAAATTGTACATAAAGGGTCAGTTGGTCGGTGGTAAATAAATTTTACCTAGTTTTTGCTTAAATAGCATTAGCATTTTCTTCAAAATTTTTTACATAAGTGTTTTGGCTAAATTACGAAAACTACTTCGTCGGTTGTAGTTTTAGCATATTCATGGTAAAATTATGCCAGATTTTTGCTCACTCCGACACAGATTTTTTTTTGCGTGTAGTAACAGTTGTTTAAAGTAGTTAATTATATTTTTTTTATCTCTGAAAAATTTTCAAAGTTTTTTTACAAAAAAAAAAAAAAATTTCCGTTTTTTTTTTCACAACTTTAAAAAAAAAAAAAACTTGGAAAAATTTTTATAAATTTAATTATATTGATTATTTTATTTTTACTACATTTTACTTGTTTTGACTACAAATGTAAGTAGTTTTTACTACATAAGTCAGTTGTTTTTTGCCAGTTAAAATAACTAACATTGTTAGTTGATTTAACTGAAAAAGTAGTTGACCCCAAAATAACTTACAAAGTAGTTATTTTAACTGGCATTTTCAGTTGATTTTACTAACATAAGCGTTTTTCACCCTTGATAGAAAACATTTGAGGAAATTTCCTACAAGAAAATTTTCTACCGATTTTTTCCACTAAAGAGTGAACAACTATTTAAACAAGTTTTCTCACACTAACATTTTCTATAACCTCAAATTATTTTACATAATTAAAACCACGCAATAAAAATAAAGAACGCGATTTTTAGTAAAAATATAATTAATCGGAACAAGTCAAGTTTACATCCACCCATGGAAAAATTTTGAAATTTTTTGGCCTTTGACCTCTGACCCCACTGAGTTCAAAAAAAAATATTTTTTTGGGGGGCAAACGCCCTCCAGAGGGTGGGCGTGGCCCTAAAGGTAAAACCTTTTTTTTGGAATTTTTTCAAAAACTACTAAAGATATATGGTTGATTAATAGCTCAAATTGAAGCTTATTTCAAGACCTTTCTTTTGGTATGCAAAAACGGTGACATGATATAATCCCCACGGACATAATCCCCATAATGGTAGTGGGGACTATGACCGAAAATTAATTGGACATAATCCCAATAAAAAACGGACATAATTCCCATTATGGGGATTATGTCTTCTATACTAGTTCACTCAAAAAATTATGTTAGTAAAATCAACTGAAAATGTCAGTTAAAATAACTACTTTGTAAGTTGTTTTGGTGTCAACTACTTTTTCAGTTAAATCAACTAACAATGTCAGTTATTTTAACTGACAAAAAACAACTGATTTATGTAGTAAAAACTACTTACATTTGTAGTCAAAACAACTAAAATATAGTAAAAATAAAATAATCAATAAATATTTTTTTTTTTTCCAAAAAATTTTTCAAAAAAAAATTTGAAGACCAAATTTTTTCAAAGTTTTTTTAAAAAAAAAAAAAAAGTTGTGGAAAATAAAAAACAAATGAAAATTTATTTTTATTTTTTGGAAAAAAACTTTGAAAATTTTTCAGAGATAAAAAAAATAAAATTAACTGCTTTAAATAACTGTTACTACATCACAGTACTTTTTTGTTAGTTATTCAAAAAAACTACTTAAAATAACTAACAGAAATAGTTGTTTGATATTTTTCATACAAAAACAACTGACTTTGTAGTTGAAAACAACTTACTACTGTAAAATATACAAACAACTAACATGTAGTAACTTACATAATTTTCTGAGTGTTGGTCATAGTCCCCAAAATTAAAAGATTTTTTTTTTTACTTAAAAGTTTTCTGCGTAGCCGGCCTTCGGCCGGGCTTATGGATTACAAACTCCATGCATTAAACCCACCCTCTCTGCAGAAAATGGGATTATGACCAAAATTGCTTTGGACTGGCGGTTATGACCGAAAAAAGTTCGATCGTAATCCCAACAAGGAACGGACATAATCCCCATAGGGTTTGTGACTCACTTTTTTTGCATACCAAAGATCTTAAAATTAGCAATACAAGGTGTGTTCCAGAACGTTACCGCGGGTGCCCGCGGGTACCCAAACCAGCACGAAAAGCGTTCCCGTACGCAAAAATTGGGTAAATGAGAGAGTTTTTGAGAGAATAAATTACTTTCTCATTTTACCGAACTTACCCGCACTTTTTTTTCGGGTAAATTGGTAACAGTCAGATGTTAAAAAAACAGCTGATTTTTTTGTGAAGCTAAATTGGAAATTTAAATAAAATAAAGAACTAAACCAAGGAAATGTGTTATTTCAGTACAAAAAAAGATAATTTGTTATTAAAATAAACTTTTTCAATTTGTTTTCTTGTTTAAAGTAATTTTTCTTACGAAAATATTTTAGCGTTATTGGTTTGTTTACATTTTCTATTATTTTGGGCTTGAAATGTGGCTTTTAGCGTTCCCGTACTTTTGTGCATTTTTGTGGTATCGTGAGAGGTTTTTTGATTTTCTCTCATTTTACCGAACTTTACCCGGAAAGTTCTGGAACACACATTTTTTATTATTTACATTCGCAAATACTTTTTTTTTTTAAATCGAGTGGTTTACATTTAAATGGAAAAAAAGGTTTAAATAATAAAAAAACTCTAGAACATTATATACCAGTGGAAAGGTTTTGACCTTAGTTTTAATTTAGTTCCATAAAAAACATACCATATAATCGATGCAGTCAAGAAATCCGTAGTTTAGTATTTTTTTTTTTTTTTTAATTTTCAAAAATTAAAATTTTCACACTTTCAACTATGGCAACCCCATCTTTTTGCACACCAAAAGAAAGGCCTTGAAATAAGCTTTAATGTGAGCCATAAATCAACCATATATGAAGGTTTCTATTTCAAACGTACCACGAAAAAAAAAAATGTTGTTGGATCGAAGTCAAACTTTGAGAGCTTATTGCCCTATATGAAAGTAACAAATCGTGGAACAAAAGTTTTCGTTTTTCGGAAAAATGGGCGAGATAGGCGTGGTCAAACATGGTAAAATTAAGCAATTTTTGCATGATGTCGCTTTATATTTAATTTTTTCTACAGTAACTCAACGATTCTGAAATTTTCGAAACACATCTAATTTATAGTGTTTTGTATGGGCTATCGATTGGCATTATTAGTTTTTGGAAAAAATTCAGAACTATGTCTGAATTTTTCAAATGAAAAATAAAAATCGATGTAGCAAAAAACACGCCATTTTTAATTTTTTTTAAAAAAATTTTAAATTAAAGCTCTTTTCATTCTCTACATCATATCAAATTTTCAGAGAGCAGTTATTTTTGGTTTTCGAAAAAATTGGCTTTAAAGTTTGAATGTCTTATTTTATTTTCCATATCACTCATACGCCACGATACATTTATTTTTGCACTTACCAAAAACTTGTTTAATTCTATTTAGATAATTGATTTAAAGCTGATTTGTAGAGTCCAACCGAATATTCGGTTTCGGTCTCGACTTCGGCCGAATAATGGGGTTTCGGCCTCTATTCGGTATTCGGCAAAATTTTAGTATTTTAAAAAATATATAAAAAAGTTGCTGAATTTTTTAATTTCGAGTATCATTACACTTGATTCAGTTCATTTTAAAAATGTAACATGGATTTCCAATTAACGTGTTACTGTTACAGTTCAAATAATTTTTTTTTTTCTTAATCTACAGATTTAATGAACAATTTTTTTTAAGTTTATTTAAATATGATTTTTTTGTAAGTTTTGAAAAATATATATATTTTTTAATAAATACAACAATTCCGATGGTTTAAAAACATTAAGTGCTGTATATTTATTTTAAAAAAGGAATAAATAAAAATTTTATTCAGCCAGGCATTAATTATTTTTTAGTTTCGGTTTTGGTACGGTTTCGGTTTGGCATCGAAAAACTGGTGTCGGCCGGACTCTATTGATTTGTCATATTTATAATAAGAATTCGACTGTTTTTCAAGATTCGTCGTATCAAGGTTGCATTCAATATCAATAAAATGACAATATTTCAGAAGTGATCTTTGCCTTATGATTGTTGAAATTCTGGGACGCCGCTTAGCCATTTACTGGAATAAATCCAGGCAACAATATTCACAGTCGTTGTTAATTTTTAAGAATACTCTGATATTAAAAACATTGCCTTACAACTAAAAATTTTAAATATATCAGAAGTAGACAAGTTCCAAAAAATATTTTAAAATCTGCACTACAAAAATTTTACAAACCTTCTTCATCGTTTCAAAGATTTTAAAGTTCAAAAAAAATGTCATTCTTATTCAACGGCGTATGCAGGACTGTTTTTTCAGGGCCCAACAACAACAACAACAAAAAAATTTTTGTTGTTTTTTTCGTGAGATTTGTGTTTTCCAATACATATAAAAAAAATATTTTCATGTTGTTGTTGTTGGGCCCCCCCTCTGTATACGCCGATGTTCTTATTACACAGAAGACGAGTAAGCGATGGCACTGTATGTCTCCGGTCAACAAAAAAACAGTCGAATTCCTATAAATAAGACAAATCAGCTCTAAATCTGTTATCTAAACAGAATTAAACAAGTTTTTGGTAAGTGCAAAAATAAATGTATCGTGGCGTATGAGTGATATAGAAAATAAAATAAGACATTTAAACTTTAAAGCCAATTTTCTCGAAAACCAAAAATAACTGCTCTCTGAAAATTTGATATGATGTAGAGAATGAAATGAGCTTTAATTTAAATTTTTTTTTAAAAAAATTTAAAATGGCGTGTTTTTTGCTACATCGATTTTTATTTTTCATTTGAAAAATTCAGACATAGTTCTGAATTTTTTCCAAAAACTAATAATGCCAATCGATAGCCCATACAAAACACTATAAAATAAATGTGTTTCGAAAATTTCAGAATCGTTGAGTTACTGTAGAAAAAATTAAATATAAAGCGACATCATGCAAAAATTGCTCAATTTTACCATGTTTGACCACGCCTATCTCGGCCATTTTTCCGAAAAACGAAAACATTTGTTCCACGATTTGTTACACCCAAAAAAAAACAATTGTGAAATTATTTAATTTTAGGGTATAATTTACCTAAGATTTTTCGCAGGAATCCAACTTGAAAAGTTTCTTTGCATATTACCCGAATCAACTTAGGTAAACTTACAAAATGCATTTAAGCATTATTTCAAATTTAATTTTGTTTATTTAACCACCATATTTAAATAAATGGTACAGTTTGATTGGTCAAATAACGTATTTTTTTTAGGTTGATTTAATAGTTTTATATATCCCCTTCCATACAAAATGCTCAATATTATAAATTTTAATTACATTTATTTTTAATATTTTTTTTTATATAAAGGACAATTTTATAATAAAATATAAATACTAACAAGCTTAAAATACATACTTAGCATGATCAGTGACAACTAAATTTTTCTATAGAAACTTTCTCAAAAACAATTTTTCTATAGAAATAAAAAGACAATTCTTCTTTAGAAAATTCTTGACAGACAATTTTTCTATAGAAACTTTCTGAAAGACAATTCTTCTATATAAAATTTCTGAAAGACTATTTTTCTATAAAAAATTTCTAAAAGACAGATTTACTATAGAAAATTTTTAACAGACAATTTTTTTAAAAAATTTCTCAAAGACAATTCTTCTATCGAAAATTTTTAATAGACAATTTTTCTATAGAAAATTTTTCAAAGACAATTTTTTAAAGAAAATTTCTGAGAAATAATTTTTCTACAGAAAATTTCTGAAAGATAATACTCCTATAGAAAATTTCTTAAAGTAAAATTTTCTATAGAAATTTTCTCAAAGACAATTCTTCTATAGCAAATTCCTGAAAGACAGTTTTTCTATAGAAACTTTCTGAACGCCAATTTTTCTATAGAAAATTTCTAAAAGAAAATTTTTCGATAGAAAATTTCTAGTTGACAATTTTTCTAAAGAAAATTTCTGAAAGATAATTTTTCTATAGAAAGTTTTTGACAACAATTTTTCTATAGAAAACCTTTTCAAGCCCCAATTTTAAAAAAAAAAAATTCTATAAAAAATTTCTCCAAGACAATTTTTCTATAAAAAATTTCTCAAAGATAGTTTTTCCATAGAAAATTGGTTTTAAACCAATTAAAAAAGATAATTTTCTATAGAAAATTTCACAAAGATAATTTTTCATAGAAAATTTCTGAAAGACAATTCTTCTTAGAAAATTTTTTGACAGAAAATTTCTGGAAGACAATTTTTCTATAAAAAGTTTCTGAAAGACAATTTTTCTAAAAAAAATTTTGAAAGTTAATTTTTCTATAGAAAATTTTTAAACAACAATTTTTCTATAGAAAATTTTTTATAGAAAGTTTCTAAAAGACAATTTTTCTATAGAATATTTCTCAAAGACAATTTTTCTATAAAATATTTCTCAAAGACAATTTTTCTACAGAAACTTTTTCAAAGACAGTTTTTCTATATAAAATTTCTGAAAGACAGGTTTTCTGTAGAAAATTTCTGAAAGACAATCTTTCTATGGAAACTTTCTAAAACACAATTTTTCCATTGAATACTTCTGAAAGGCAATTTTCATAGAAAAATTCTCAAAGACAATTACTCTATAGAAAATTTCTTAGACAATATTTTTATAGAAAATTTCTGAGAGAAATTTTTCTAGAGAATATTTTTGAAAAATAATTTTCCATAGAAAAATTCTCAAAGACAATTCCCAAGGACAATTTTTCTACAGAAAATTTCTCAAAGACAATTCTTCAATAGAAAATTTTCTATAGATAATTTTTCTATAGAAAATTTCCCAAATATAATTTTTATATAGAAAACTTCTCAAAGATAATTTTTTAATAGAAATTTAAAAAAAAAAATTCTATAGAAACTTTCTCAAAGACAATTTTTTATAGAAAATTGCTGAGAGACAATTTTTCTGCAGAAAATTACTGAAAAACAATTTTTCTATATAAAATTTCTAAAAGACAGGTTTTCTATAGAAAATTTCTAAAAAAAAAAATTTTTTCTGAGAGAAAATTTTTTTACAGAAAATTTCTGAAAGAAAATTTTTCTATAGAAAATTTCTGAAAGACAGGTTTTCAGAGAAAATTTCTAAAAGAAAATTTTTCTGTAGAAAATTTTTTAAAAAATGTTCATAAAAAATATCTCAAAGACAATTTGTTTATAGAAAATTTTTTATAGAAAATTTCTCAAGGACAATTTTTCTATATTACATTTCTGAAAGTCAATTTTTCTATAGAAAATTTCTGAAAGACAATTTTTCTATAGAAAATTTCTTAAATTTTAATTTAATTTTTAATTTTTCTATAAAAACTTTGTAAAATACAATTTTTAAATAGAAAATTTTTCAAATACAATTTTTCTATAGAAAATGTCTTAAAGGCATTTTTAAATGGAAAATTTTTCAAATACAATTTTTCTATAGAAAATGTCTTAAAGGCATTTTTTTCTATAGAAAATTTTTGAAAGACAATTTTTAATAGAAACTTTTTCAAAGACAATTTTTGTAAAGAAAATTTCTTAAAGATAATTTTTCTATAGAAAATTTCTTAAAGATAATTTTTCTATAGAAAAGACAGTTTTTCTATAGAAAATTATTCTGTAAAAAATTTCGTAAAAACAACTTTTCTTTAGATATTTTTTTGTTTTTTTAGAAAGTATCTATAGAAAAATTGTCTTTCAGAAATTTTCTGTAGAAAAATTGTCTTTCAGACATTTCTAGAGATAAATTGTCTTTAAGAAATTTTCTATGGAAAAATTGACTTTGAGAAATTTTTAAAGAAAAATTGTCTTAATACATATTTTCTATAAAAAAATTATATGAGAAATTTTTTATAAAAAATTGTATTTAAAAATTTTTTTATAGAAAACTTGTCTTTAAGAAATTTTCTATAGAAGAATTGTCTTTCAGAAATTTTCTATAGAAAAATTGTCCTTGAGAAATTTTTATACAAAAATTGTTTTTAGAGATATTTTCTATGGAAATATTGCTTGAAAATTTTTTTATAAAAAAATTGTCTTTCAAAAAGTTTTCTAAAGAAAAATTGTCTTTGAGAAATATTTTATAGAAAAATTGTCTTTGAGAAAAATTCTATAGAAAAATTGTCTTTCAGAAACTTTCTATAAAAAATTTTCTATAGAAAAATTGTTGTACAAAAATTTTCTATCAGAAATTTACTATAGAAAAAATTCTGTAATTCTGAGAATTTTTTTCTATAGAAAAATTCTCTATTTCTGAGAAATTTTTTCTATAGAAAAAGTCTTGCATTTTGAGACAATTTTTCTATAAAAAAAGTCGTAAATTCTTAAACAATTTTTCTATAGAAAAAAATCTCAGATTCTGACACAATTTTTCAACAGAACAAATTTTAGATTCTGTGACAATTTTTCTACAGAAAAAGTCTCAGGTTCTGATACAATTTTTCTATAGAAAAAATCTAAGATTCTAAGACAATTTTTCTTTACACTCAAAAAATTATGTTAGTAAAATTAACTGAAAATGTCAGTTAAAATAACTACTTTGTTAGTTGTTTTGGGGTCAACTACTTTTGTCAGTTAAATCAACTAACAATGTAAGTTATTTTAACTGACAAAAAAACAACTGACTTATGTAGTAAAAACTACTAACATTTGAAGTCAAAACGACTAACATGTAGTAAAAATAAAATAATCAATTTAATATATTTTTTTTTTAATTTTAAAAAAAAAAATAAAAATTGAAGACCAAATTTTTTCCAAGTTTTTTTTTTTTTTTTAAGTTGTGAAAAATAAAAAAAAAGAAAATTTATTTTTATTTTTTGGATTTTTTTTTTTTAATTTTTCAGCAAAAAAATTGAGGTCAAAATCCAAGTTTTTTTTTTTTTTTTAAAAAGTTGTGAAAAATAAAAAAAAAATAAAATTTATTATTATTTTTTGGAAAAAAACTTTGAAAATTTTTCAGAGATAAAAAAAATAAAATTAACTACTTTAAATAACTGTTACTACATCACAGTACTTTTTTGTTAGTTATTCAAAAAAACTACTTAAAATAACTAACAGAAATAGTTGTTTGATATTTTTCATACAAAAACAACTGACTTTGTAGTTGAAAACAACTAACTACTGTAAAATATACAAACAACTTACATGTAGTAACTTACATAATTTTCTGAGTGTAGAACAATTTTCAGATTCTGAGACAATTGTTCTATAGAAAGTACCATATTGTGAGACTATTTTTCTAAAGAATTTTTTCTGTAGATGCTGAATTATCACTAACCGGAATCTGCAATCAAAAACCTCAAGTCATTTTCTGGATCTGCTTTGGTGTCTACTATTGAACCAACACTGCGAACCGGAGACCAATTGTTTTAATTTAAACTGCCTTGGGTGAAGATTCCAAGTAATGTATGTTTACAAGTTCCGATCAAAAGCGTGGCGGATGCCGCAAATGTTTGGATAAACCACCACCGTCTGCAACTGAAAGTTAATATTTTGGTTAATATACGTTTATCAAATATACATAAAAACACATTATTTTTGCTTACCTTTATATTTTATAAAAAATTAAAGACAATTTGTTGTCAATGTGTTGTTTACAATGTGGCATTAATATGTCGACTTTATCGAATTAAATTTATTTATATTTAAAAAAAAAAACTTAGGTAAAAGATTCAAGTTTGTGTATGTTAAATTTGATATTGTAAACAATGCTATTTTACAAAATAAATGTCATATACAATTTAGTTAAAACTTGAGCAATTTCTTGAACTCAATATAAAAAAAATTTACCTAAGTCACATTAGACTGTTTAACACTAGTTATTTTTTTGGGTGTACTTTCATATAGGGCAATAAGCTCTCAAAGTTTGACTTTGATCCAACAACATTTTTATTTTCGTGGTACGTTTGAAATAGAAACCTTCATATGTTAAGTAGTTTTTGAGAAAATTGCTATTTTTTTTAACTTTAGGGCCACGCCCACCCTCTTGTGGGCGTTTGCCCCCGGCAAAAGTGGTACCACTCGACTCAGAATGAAGTCCTTATTCGATTCTCAAAGTTTCATCAGATTTGGATGGGTGGAGGTAAACTTGACTTAAGCCAATTAATCATTTAAGTTTCATTTTAAATTTCGTATAAAAAGTCTGAAAATATCACAAAATAATTAAATGCCTCTCTAATCAGCTGTTTTGTTGGTCTAGAAACTTTTATTTTTTTCTATACTTCAACTTACTCAAGCATCAAGTCGAAGAAATTTTCTATGTAGAAAAGAAGAAACCAAGAAAATGAGAAAAACGAGCCGCCATGTATTTTATTGTTGTATCTGTCAAACATTTTCTTGTTTTCTTCGATTCTCCGATTCTTTTCTTGTTTTCTATCAAGGGTGAGAACCGCTATAATTTTTTAAGTGCAGTATTTCCTGAGTTATTTGAGCCCTTACTGAGTTTTAGTATAAGCTCAAGAATATTCTTGAGCTAATACTAAGACATGCGCCCCCTAGGAGGTAGTAGAAGAAATAAATTTGTCTTATCTCTATATTAGTGGTGTTTTTGTCGATCCGAATATAAATTTTTCATACAAACTTTTGTCTATATACGCTTAGCTAAGACATTTAATTTAAAAGTGCTTAAAATTTAAGCAATTATAAAAATCCTACCAAGTTTCAAAATTTTTTATCTTTAGAATTATCTACGTCTGTTTTAAATGTCAACAAAAAAAATATTTACATTTGTTTTGAATTTTTTTTTATTTGTTATTTATTTAAAAAAATAAAAAAAATCAGATATTTTAAAAACAAGAAAAGGGAGATGAGCGAACATTAGCCGGAAGTTGAGGTAACAATAGCCGGGAGCTGAGTGAACATAAGTCGGGAGCTGAGTGAACAATACAGACGGATTGTATGGAAAAACAACTGATTGTATGGAAGAAGTATGTATGTTACCAGATGCTTACATACATCATCGAAAAGATTTGTTCATATGATTTGTGATGAAGAGTTCATATAATAAATATTTTTTTTAAAGATATAACAATCGTCCTTAGATTTTAAGGAAGTTTTTTCTTTACAATCAAACTCAGGTTCTAACAGAGCTCAAGTCATCTTTTCCATTCCATTAAATCTAACCAATTGGTAGGAAACGTGTGTAAAGCATCGAAATATAGGTCTGGGACACAAATAGGAGTAAATATTCATTATCCTTGATCGAAAATGACTGGGCCGAGGAAGATTGCCATTAATATGTCGTATGGCCACAGGCAGGTTTTGTTCGTAAAAGGGCTAAATCAGGCCAGGGAAATGCAATTTTTTATAACGTAACTTTACTTTTGTTAAATATAAGAAACCTTTTGCTTCCAAAATAAGTTTCCAGGCTAGGACCAATGGGATTTGCAAATATTTTTTTTTTTTTCGTGACACGCACCTTTCGTTTGCGTGGTCATTAAAATTTTTTGTATTTATAAATATTAACGCGAAGGGAAAATGAAGCACTTTTTTTATTTCTTATTTTTTTTAGAAAGCGTCAGTTTATTATGGCCATTTCTGACATAAATAAAAAGTAATGCCAAGTTAATTGAGTTAAGCGGTGATGTCGTTTTTGTCGAAGCAATTTATCTAAGCTTTCATAGGGATCGACAAAAACACCACTATTATAGAGTCTCTGCCAGGAATGCCAACTTAGTGCTTTTCGCGCTAGATCTAGTGCTTTTTGATGTGTCAAAACGCGAAAATTGTTGGCCTGGTGCTAAATTAGAAAAAAGCACTAACTTGGTGCTTTTTAAATTTTCAGTTAGTGCTTTTTAAAATGAATTTTTTTAGCCTCCAAACAAAGTTTGGCGGTATACTTACACGCAACAAAAAACTTGTGTCGGAGTGAGCAAAAATCTGGCATAATTTACAAAAAATATGCTAAAACTACAACCGACGAAGTAGTTTTCGTAATTTAGCCAAAACACTTATGTAAAAAATTTTAAAGATAATGCTAATGCTATTTAAGCAAAAACTTGGTAAAATATACCAAAATAAAAATGGTGAAATATACCAAAATTATTAGAAAAGGTGACTAAAAATGGAATGGAATGGATAAAGTGAGTATACCCCTATTCCGAAGACACCAATAAGGTTTAATAGATTTTTAGTTAAAAATTAGTGTTTGGTAATAATTTTCTATTTTTACAGGGTACTGCTAAATAAATTTTTGAAGCTATGGCGAATCCTTCACTATAATAAAGAGCGTGGGCACCAGTCCTCCCTTTAGTTATAAAATTAAAACCTAAAAAATCATTTATATAGCAAAGCCAATGGAGTTCAGACCTGTTTTGATGAGTTACAAATGGAATCACAAAGTAAGTGTTCTTCCTAACCAAAAGACCAATGGGGTTTACTAGTTTTTTAAATTAAAAATTTATGTTTGGTAATAATTTTCTATTTTTACAGGATGCTTTTAAATAAATTCGTGAAGCTATAGCGGATCCTTCACTTCAAGAAAAAGCGTAGGCAGCAGTCACTGGAGAAAATTGTACATAAAGGGTCAGTTGGTCGGTGATAAATAAAATCCTACACAACATTTATTATATTAATATGGATTTATTCTGTGAAAATTTTAAATTCGACAAATATACAAATTTTTACAAAAATTTTATAGAAAATTTATTTAAGCATAAATGTGGTAATTTTTAGCATTATTTTTAGTCACCTTTTCTAATAATTTTGGTATATTTCACCATTTTTCTTTGGTATATTTTACCAAGTTTTTGCTTAAATAGCATTAGCATTTTCTTCAAAATTTTTTACATAAGTGTTTTGGCTAAATTACGAAAACTACTTCGTCGGTTGTAGTTTTAGCATATTTTTGGTAAAATTATGCCAGATTTTTGCTCACTCCGACACAGATTTTTTTTGCGTGTAAACATCGCTGAGGCTCACCGTGTTTAATCTAAGTAAGTTGTTTTTCACGTGAAAATTTTTGAAACGCCTAAAATCGTAATAAAAACTTTTAAATATTAGACGAAATAATCAATCATAACAAATCTAAATCAAATGCGGTTTTATATACTTAACATTAGAGATGGCCGCTGGTCACGTGACTTGCGTGATTTTTTTCTTTTTTTTTTGGTATTTTTTTTTTTTTGGTAAGAAAATTTTATTGCGTAGATTTTGCGTGACGTGAGCGTGATTGAATCTGGCGTGAGTCACGCGTGAGCATGAGTATTTTTTTTTTATTACTCACGTGAATAATGACTGAGCGTGAGTAAAAAAAAATTGCTTAAGCGATTAGTGAGTGATTCGATTTTTTTTGCGTGACTGTGAGTCAAAATCCACTCACGCGCCCATCTCTACTTAAAATCATTTTAAACGATTTCCCGACAATATAGCCGCGTTGCCAAATTTTTTTTTTATATGGAGTTTGACAGATTTTTTCATGTGAACACGAAGAACTTATGCACCTTTATCGATTAAATTCATTGTACACTCATAGAAATATCTTAGTAGAAAAATTAGTAAACCCATTGTAGATCAAGTTTTACAGAATATTGCCGTATTCAACAAAAATTAATGTTGATATCGTTGAATAATCAGTAAATTTGAATCAACTATTTACAACGCTTATACAGAATTCAATAGATAAAACCAAAAAAGAAAAAACAACCCTGTTCGTTCAATTTTGTATTATCAAGTTGGTAGCAATGCATTGCAATGTGAAATTTGTTTGTCTCTTATAAAATTATTTTATGTGTTTGTTTCTTATAAAAATATTTAATATTATAAAAATAAATAAAAATAGGATCTGATGATCAGATTCTGATCTGTAAATATTTGGTAAGTAATAAAATACATTGGTTACTTTATGTATTCATACTATATTATAATTTTTTTTGTTTTTTTTTAAGGTTTTTGATTTGGTGTCATTAGAAAACTGGAGAATGGCTTACGAGTGCATAACATAAATAAACGATGTGTGAGTGAAAATCTTGTTTAAATATTGCAGCTTAAAAAGCCGGTGATAATTCTAAAATATATTGTGATTTATACTTAATAAAAGAATATTTACAAATAACAACAAGCTTTTTTTTTAATAAAATTTCTTATATCAACAAAAATATGAGTTGAGTTTACAAAAAATACGAGTTGATTTACAAAAAAACGAGTTGATCAACTTTTACAAAAACTGACAACAATTTTTATTGAAATCAACATAAATATTTGTAGGGTCAAAATCAACAATGATTTCTGTTGAATTTACAATGATTTTCTTTGGGAATACAATGATTTTTGGTTGAGTGTATAAAAAAAAGTTACCAAGTTCGATTGGATATTTTTACACACGTCTTTTTTTTGTGTGCAGATTTTTTTTGCGTGTAAACATCGCTAGGCTCACCGTGTTTAATCTAAGTAAGTTTTTTTTCAAGTGAAAGTTTTTGAAACGTCTAAAATCGTAATAAAAACTTTTAAATATTAGATGAAATAATCAATCATAACAAATCTTAAATCAAATGCGGTTTTATATACTTAACATTAGAGATGGCCGCTGGTCACGTGACTTGCGTGATTTTTTTCTTTTTTTTTTGGTATTTTTTTTTTTTTTTGGTAAGAAAATTTTATTGCGTAGATTTTGCGTGACGTGAGCGTGATTGAATCTGGCGTGAGTCACGCGTGAGCATGAGTATTTTTTTTATTACTCACGTGAATAATGACTGAGCGTGAGTAAAAAAAAAATGCTTAAGCGATTAGTGAGTGATTCGATTTTTTTTTGCGTGACTGTGAGTCAAAATCCACTCACGCGCCCATCTCTACTTAAAATCATTTTAAACGATTTCCCGACAATATAGCCGCGTTGCCAAAAATTTTTTTTTATATGGAGTTTGACCGATTTTTTCACGTGAACACGAACAACTTATAGTGCATTCACATTGGCATCGAAAACCCGTTTAACGAGGTTTCGCTTCAAACCTCATTTGAAAGTACGTATTTTCCCATACAAATTGAAAACTTTTTGTTATGAGTTTTCAACGAAAGTACGTTCGAAAGCTCTTAAATTTCATAAAGAAAATAAATTAAAGAAAGTGTCAAAAATAAAAAATAAAAATATTTAAATATTTTCATAAAAAATAGCATTAAATCAAAAGATTTAAATAAATTATTGTAAATTAGTGCGAAAATTAATTAATTGTGTGCGATTAATGTCGGTATGTTCGCAAATTTTATTCGGTAATTTTCGAAAACGTGATAACCGTCAAAAATTTCTGGTGTGAACGGTTACACAGTAAAAAGTTTTGGGTTAATTTTAATTCCTAGCTGGTGTGTATATATATCAAAGACAAAAAGAATTAAATTTATTCCTTTAAAAGTGTACTTTTAAAGAGATAAAAAGAGAGTGAGAGAGTGGCTTTTTAACCTATTTTTTGGTGTTAAAATAATTCCCAAATAGTCTTATTAATGTAAACAATTTTATACCTAAACGGGTGTTAATTTTAATCTAGGCAGGACTAAAATTAGTACCCCTTTCATAAAATTTACCCAAAAATAAATAAAACAAAAGGTTATGTTTTTTTTAATATTTTTGTGTATTGAATAAATAAGAAGACTTAAAATACAGGTCAAGTACCTGAATAAAGTTAAAATGAAGAGGAATGTTGATGCATTTTTCACCCAAACTCAGTAAAACAACATGGAAAAGTGATAATTCTTCTATATTACGAAATCATTCCTGGGGGTCTTCCAAATCAATTTCGGCACGGTTTGTTGATGTCGTTCCATCAAAAAGAAACAAAAGCAGCTGCTGGATCAGTATTGTGTAATTAATTATTTATGGAAGGTTTTCAAAGTTAATGAAGGTACTGCCCGATCAAAAATTCCAGTCTCTGCCTTCTGCTTTAAAATTCAGCTGGTCTAAAAGTAAGGTTAAACAAAAATTAATTAAAAACGATTGCAAAACGTTTGTAGTCAATACTTACTTGATAATTATATTCCGGTCGGAGTCAAAACTTCACTTTCTGGATCACAAATTTTGATAACATAAAATTTTCCATAAATTTTTTATTTTTGCGTACATTGCAAATATTTTGCCACACTTTCATTGAATGAATAAGTTTTTTTTTGCTCACTCAATACAACAGCTGTTTTTAAATTCCTTGTTAAGTGTTTATTTTAAACTTGATGAAATACAATTGTTGATGACGTTTGACGTTTATTTTTTATTAGTTTTTTAAGAGAGAAATTTAATTATTTTTTGGCATTAAAATAAAACTAAAAGAAATGACATAAATAAAAATAAATTTTTAATTCCTATGTGGTTTAACATATAAACCATTTCGGATTTAACTTTCAATTTAATTCCAAGGTGGTTTAAAATGTGTTCCGATAGGTTTTAAATTTAACCCAAAACTTTTTACTGTGTATGTTTTCAAAATGAAAGTACGTACTTTCAACGAGGTTTCGAGCTGAGTGTGAATGTACTATTATGCACCTTTATCGATTAAATTCATTGTAGAACATTATTTTTTATTTAATTTGTGGCAGCTCTGGTGTAAACCTACTATAAAGTACAACTATGTGTACATACGGCACAGGGGTAACTCATGAATAGTAGTGTCAGTAATAACGAAGTCGTTATCTACAGGTGGCAATCTTTTTTTTGGGAACGGTTTGGGAATAACGAAAAATAAACATTAAAAAATTTTAAAATTATGAATGAAAATTATTGTTGTGTCACTTGAAAATAAAAAAATACATAATAAAAAAACGAAATGAATATAATTAAATCAAAACAACCAGCAAAATTAAACGAAAAATAAAAGGTAAACAAAATTTCCAGCTTTCCCAGATACCATTTGTAAAACTAACACCACCTTTAAACGTCAAAAAGAATTGACTATTGCCTAGTCTTTATATATTTAAGTTTTTGATACGGCAAGTCCGTGCAAAACCACCTGTTCATCACAGCAGCAACAAATCTATTATTGTACACAAGGACTTATTCACATCCACTCATGTCTTTCTACGGACAGATCATGTTAAGAAACCTTTAGAACCACCTTACAGTGGACCGCATGAAATCATCAAAAGGATCTCGGATAGAGTATTCTCAATAAGTGTCAATGGTACTGTACAAAATGTTTCAGTGGAAAGACTGAAACCAGCATTTATCGCTAAGAACCCGGACGCTCCATCAGTCCCACTCCGAACATACGGGAGAAAAAAAAAAATGTTTCTTTTGGGAATCCGAATAACGTGACCGATTCACTGGCAGGAGAGTCCTGTGGCAGCTCTGGTGTAAACCTACTATAAAGTACAACTCTGTGCTATACATAAACTTCACTTTTAAAATAACCGTCTGAATAAACAGAATCATTCTTGCATAAAAACATTAATTGCGTAGTTTTATTTTTGCACATTATTAAAATTGACAAATAAATATAGAATACACTATAAATTTATTAAATTCACTGCCCTCTAGTAATGAGTAGTAACGAATATAAAATACAACTCTACAGCTACTACCCAAAAATTACAACCCTGCTCGAAAAAACTACAATGCAACCCAGAAATATTCTGAAGAAAAAAATAAAATGGCGTGAAATTGTGTGCTGCATTTTATAATTGCTCCCAGAAATTAATAAAAAATAATTAAATACGACATAAAATAATTTAAAAAATTGAAAAACTACTACACAGAAGTGTTTAAACATTAATATAATTAAAGAATTTCGACCTTAAAGTATTTAATATTGGTAAAAACGCAGAGAAAAAATTACGTGACCAAAAAATAAGCAAAAATGTAAAACATTAAAACGCATTTTCTCCCCTTTACCCAAATGAGTTGGAAAGAGATGGCATAAAATACACCAACAAAAAATAACGCGTAAAGAAAAAAATTGACATTTCAACGAAAACGAAGAAAAACAGAAAAAAGTTTGCGGTGAATAGAAAATTTTTGTGAAAATTAAAAAAAAAAAATAAGAATAATTATTTAAAAAAATTAAATAAGATTTAAATATGTAAATCTTGTGTTTGCAACTATTGAATAAAAGAGAATAATAAAAACAACAAAAAAAAAATATTTGCTGTAAAAAAATATATACATATAGTATACGAAAAAGTTCTAGATCTAGAACATATATTAACCACAACTTTGTGAAAACATAATTTTATGTTTCATTAAATAAATATTCAATATAATATCATTAAACGATTTCTATAATGTCCGGCGGTGGACGAGATTCCACTAGCAGCAGTGGCACCAACAGCAGTAGTGGTAGTGGCGGCAGCAATGGAGTCTCTTCAACAGCAGCCGCTGCCGCCTCATCAGTGACTACCACTCCCACTTCTACCGGCCAGTTAGCAAATCAAAGATCACGTGGACGTCCTGCTAAACGGGCAACTTGTACGTGGTGTGGCGAAAGTAAACAACCACTTCAATATGTTTTGCCAACACAAAATGGCAAAAAGGAATTTTGTTCGGAAACATGTATAGCGGAATTTCGTAAGGCATACAGTAAGGGTGCATGTGCCCAATGTGACAACGTTATACGTGAGGGAGCGCCTAATAAAGAATTTTGTTCGCTGATGTGCATGAATAAGCATCAAAAGAAGAATGGCTCTACGCGTTCTCTCAACAATGGAATACGACCCGATGGTACTCCCGTCGGAAAAACTATGGGAGGTGGTGGTTCTTGTACACCTACTGGACCATTTCAATATGAAAGCTTTCATGTTTTTGATTGGGATGCGTATTTGGAGGTAAGATTTTGTTAAATTTAAATTCAGTTTTGTTAATTGGTATGAATATGAGATGGGCAGTGCCCTTAGAATCGTGAATGTTTTTGACTCGTCGAATCATTGACGACTCACTTAAACTTTTATTTTAACTATTTTCATTCAATAATCACTTGATTAAATTGAATTTTACTTAAGCTCAAGCGTAATACATTTCCTGATCACTCTTATAAGTGATTCACGAATCAAAAGATTCCCAAAATATTCAATTTAATATAAAATTTCTGGAGAAGATTTGTGGCAGCAAAAGTCAAATGAAAATATTTAGGTGGACTATTCCATAATTGTTTTTTTAATCTTAGGGGTATAGTTTAAAAATTTTGGTAGTGGGATACTCCAAATAATTTTTAGATTCTCAAAATATTCAAGTATACTTATAAAATTTGGCAAAACTGCAGTTTACGGGGCACACAAAAATTTAAAAAAACAAATATGCCACCCACTTTAGAATAAAAAAAGAAAAAAACCGAAATTAAAATTTAAGGGGGCTGGTGCTCTTAGGCCCCACTGAGTCCAGGTGTTCCTGGTATGTGTGGGCATTTAATTTAAAGATAATTACCCAAATAAAAAGTTTTTCTGCGTAGCCGGCCTTCGGCCGGGCTTAGGGATTACAAACTCCATAAATTAGTTTAGCGGCTTCGCTAAATAAAGCTTTTTTTGAGTAGCAGGACTTCCGCGTTTAATTTTTAAAAGTGTTAAAATGGGTAAAATTTCATGTGCTCAGCCCCCTTAAATTTTAATTTTGTTTTTTTTCTTTTTTTATTCTAAAGGGGTGGCATATTTTTTTTTTGTAATTTTTGTGTGCCCCGTAAACTGCAGTTTAGCCTAAAATTTTTTTATAGGATTTGTGGCAAATGGAAATAGTTGGGTAAACGACGCCATATACGTTTTTTAGTCTTAAGGCTATAGCTATAGTTTCTAAATTTGGTAGTAGAATACCCTAAATAAATTTCAGAATTTCAAAATATTTAATTTTGCCCATAAAATTTCTGGAGAGGAGTTTTTTCCACAAAAGACAAATGGAAATAGTTGGGTGGACTCATCGTATACGTTTTATAGTCTAAAATGTATATTTTCTAAATTTGGTAGTTATATTTTCCAAATATTTTTCAGACTCCCAAAATATTCAATTTTACCTATAAAATTTCTGGAGAGGATTTTTTTCCACAAAAGACATATGGAAATAGTTGTGTCGACTCACCATATAAGGTTTATAATCCAAGAGGTATAGTTTCTAAATTTGGTAGTTAGATTTTCCAAATATTTTTCGGATTCCCAAATATTTTTCGGATTACCTATAAAATTTCTGGAAACGATTTTTGGCTACAAAAGACAAATGGAAATATGTAGTGGAGTCAGTTAAACTATATACGTTTTTTATTCTACGGGGTCTTGTTCCTAATAAGAAAATATACCGACTACTCTAAATTGCATAATGGTATATACCAAAAAACTTTCAGATTCCTAAAATATTCCATTTTACCGATCAAATTAATGGATGAGATTTGTGGCCATAAAAGACAAATAAAATTTGATGGGAGGACTGCAATATATACGTTTTTTAGTCTAAGGGTCTTGTTTCTAAATTTGAAAGTGAGATACTCCAAAGAATTTTTAAATTCCCATAATATTCAATTTTAACTATAAAATTTCTATAGAGGATTTGTAGTCCCGAAGACAAATGGAAATATTTCGGTGGACTACACCGTATACGTTTTCTAGTCTAAGAGGTCTAGTTTCTGAATTTGATAGTGTTTAAATAATTTTCGGATTCCCAAAATATTCAATTTTACAATATAAAATTTTTGAAGAGCGAGACCTCCAAAATTGTAAAATGCCGTAATATACTGGACTAGGGATATAATCTATAACACGTCCGATAGCCTCCACAATTTATTTATAGCAATATGTTTTGGATATTTGAAAATCCTAACTTACATAAATCTCATACATGGCAAATTAAATTCGCATTTACTAACAAGGGAAGTCTCCTTGGTGTCACCCGGGGATCTTTATGGAATTGGTTTTATTTTGTAGAGCAGAAAAAAAGGGACACGTATTTTTTTTTAGCGGCCTAAATTCATATTTAGGTGGTGAAAAGGAGGGGGGAAGAAAAGGTAATTTTTCATTTTTTTTCGTTTATCTCTTATATTATGCAAATAAACCAAGTCCTATTATATACCAAATGAAAGGTCTTTGGAAAACCCATCTACGTGTGTTAAGAACGTGTGCAAACATGCACAACTTTTCGCCATATTGAGTAAAATACCAAAATTTTAGGAAATTTTTGTTAAGAAGTCGAAAAATATTAACTTCTTTGGCCCATTGTTAGCACCACGATATAGGTATTTTTAATATGTACCTTTAATCTGATACCACATATGCCTATATTAATTTTGTTTAAATAGGCGTAAATCGTAATAAACTGAAAAAGGTCAATTTCCCCTGTGCAAATCGACCCCCCCTAAAAATGAGTTTGGGCCGCTAAAAAAAAAATACGTATCGAATTAATTTTCGTTCTTAACATCATATCCAAATTTCATGAAGATCGGTGTGTGACACCAGAGAGACTTCCCTTGTAAGTCCCCGCTCGAGATTCCCAAAATTGTAAAACGCATAAATACACTGACTACTCGGGCTTTAATCTTCACCAAGTCCGGTAGGGTCCCGTTTTATTTCTGGCCACATTAAAAACTCTTAATCCCCAGTTTTATCAAAAACTGATACTTGGCAAATTAAGTTCGCCATTATTAAATCTCTGAGCAATACCCTAAAGTTTATGGATTTTAATCTGCACTAGAAGTGCGATTCAGTATTTTGTTAACGAAATTATTGATATCGTTAACTAACAAGAATTGTCGGTTGTTTTAACGAATATGTGATTCTATAAGTTTTTCAATTAACGGAAAAAATAGTTAATTTGAAATTGGTTTATTTTGAAATTGTATTGAGAACCGAAAAATTTCGATTTTCAATAACGACAAAATTCGGTAGAAAAAGTTATAGAATCGCTTTTAAAGACAATTGTAGATAATTAATGATTTTTGACAATATAACTACCGATTTTTGTCGTTAAAAAGTTAGTGAATTGCGCTACAGGTCGGATAGCGTCCACGTACTGAATTATATGCGCTTTGATCTCCAACTAGTCGGATAGCGTCCACGTTGCAATTGTGGCCACATTTGAAATTTAAAAATCCCCAATTGTACCGAAATCTTATATATGGCAAATTTAACTTTCTGTTAATAAGTTCTTACGCGAGACACAAAAAATTGTGAAATTGGCAAATATACTACAACATTTACAGATTTAATTCGGCAAGGATCAAAAGAAACTTAAAAATTATAATTGTAATTCAAAAATTCCAATTATAATTAGAAAAAAATCAATTGTAATTCGAAAAAGATCAATTGTTTTTCAAAACATATCAATTGTAATTCGAAAAAAATTAATTGTAATTCGAAAAAAAAAAAAATTCTTATTAGAAAAAGATTAATTGTAATTCGAAAAAGATCAATTGTGGTTGGAAAAATACAATTTTTATTCGAAGAACAATTGTAATTCGAAAAAGATCAATTGTAATTCAAAAAAGAACAATTGTAATTCGAAAAAGATCAACTGTAGTTTGAAAAAGATTAATGAAAATTCAGTTTAATATTGATCAATCAATTTTAATACGAAAAATATCAATTGTTATTCGAAAAAGATAATTTTAATTCGAAAAAGACCAATTGAAATTCAAAATAAATCAATTGTAGTTTGAAAAAGAACAATTGTAATTCGAAAAAGATCAATTTTAATTTAAAAAATTCAAAAAAAGATCAATGGAAATTCAGTTTAATACTGATCAACCAATTTTAATTCGAAAAAGATCAATTATTATTCGAAAAAAACAATGGAAATTAAGTTGATATCTTGATATTGTAATCTTCGAATTACAATTAATCTTTTTCGATTTTATGATCTTATTTGAATTACAATTGGAATCTTCGAATTACAATCGATCTTTTTCGAATAACAATTAATCTTTTGAATTAAAATTGTTTTTTTTTATACCCTCCACTTAGTGATAGAGGGTATATATAAGTTTGTCCTTCCGTTTGTAACTCATCGAAATATTGGTCTGGGACCCCATAAAGTATATATATTCATGATGCCCGATCGATTTTAAGACATTCTAGCGATGTCCGTCTGTCCGTCTGTCTGTCTGTGGAAAATGCTCTCGCCGACAAAATATTGCACAGAGATGACTGAAACTTAACATATATATTGGAAGTTCTCCCGAGAAGTTTGGTATTGCATTTGAGCGATATCGGTTCAGTGGTTCAAAAGTTATGAACGAAAATGTAAGCACACCTCAAAAATTTCAGTACATTCAACATAACCTAAAAATACAAAATGCTTTAATTCGGATTCTGGTTGACATATGTGAACATTAGAGTGTCCCTTATTTTGGAAATGTTCGAAATGTTGAGACGGTACCCGCTCATTTTTTTCCTTTTGACTTAAAAATAACTCAGGAAAAATTTTACGCCCCTAGGACCACGCCTTCCCTACGCGACGGGGCCTTAAAGAGCGGGGCCTTAAAAATCATTTTTCCATACAAACCAAAAAAATTTTTTTTTGATTTTTAATTTTTTTGTTATTATTTATTATATTACTTGGTTTGCTTATTCACGACAAAAAATTTGATTTTGGTGGGATAAGTCTTTCAGCGCTAAAAAATTTTTAGCAAAAAAAAATTTTGAGCCGCCGGGGTCCTACAGTAAAAAATTTTTAAAAAATATTTTTTTTTAGTTTTGACCAGCAACGGTTTTAGCTGCTATGTTGCTTTAAATGATATATATTCCAAAAAAAAAATTATTCATATCTGTGACATCTTTATCTTTTTCGAAAAAAAAATTTTGAGCCGTAGGGATCCTACGGTAAAAAATTTTTAAAAAATATTTTTTTTTAGTTTTGAAAAGTAACGGTTTTAGTTGTTATGTTGTTTTTAATGATATATATTCCAAAAAAAATATTTTTCATATTTGTGACATCTTTATCGTGTATCGAAATAAATCAACAATGCATTTTTTACCCTTTTTTAGAACACGATAAAGATGTCACAGATACAAAAAATATTTTTTTATGAATATATATCATTTAAAGCAACATAGCAGCTAAACCCGTTGCTGGTCAAAACTAAAAAAAAATATTTTTTAAAAATTTTTTACTGTAGGACCCCGGCGGCTCAAAATTTTTTTTTGCGAAAAATTTTTTAGCGCTGAAAGACATATCCCACCAATATCAAATTTTTTGTCGTGAATAAGCAAACCAAGTAATATAATAAATAATAACAAAAAAATTAAAAATCAAAAAAAAATTTTTTTGGTTTGTATGGAAAAATGATTTTTAAGGCCCCGCTCTTTAAGGCCCCGTCGCGTAGGGAAGGCGTGGTCCTAGGGGCGTAAAATTTTTCCTGAGTTATTTTTAAGTCAAAAGGAAAAAAATGAGCGGGTACCGTCTCAAGATTTCCAACATTTCCAAAATAAGGGACACTCTAGTGAACATAATTGAACACCAAATGGTATTTAAACAAGTAGTCCGGGAGGTCGCGACATGATTTACTAGATCATTTTAATACGGCTGATTTTCATATATATGATAGGTTATTAAGTGTACACACGAAATCCGGCCGTCAGCTGGCGCACCTCCGGGGGGTACAGTCAGGAGACCCCGTCAAAGATTCAAAAAAGTGATAAATTTCAACTCATTTTAATAAAGCTGAAATTTTTATGGTGGATAAACAATCCAAAAAGTATTCCAAAATCAACCGTCAGCTGGCGCACCTCCGGGGGAATAACCGTCAGCTGCCCCTTCAAAGATGCAAAAAAGTGAAAAATTTAAAATCATTTTAATAAAGCTGAAATTTTTATGGTGAATAAACAATCCAAAAACTATTCCAAAATCAACCGTCAGCTGGCGCACCTCCGGGGGAATAACCGTCAGCTGCCCCTTCAAAGATTTAAAAACTCACATATCGTCGGTGCGCCGACCAGAACACCTATGTGTTTTTTATGAATTGTTCAGGAGAGCAAAAAAACCGTTTTATTTTGCCAATTCGCAACATTTTTTTAAAGTAAATTTTTTTTATTTTTCCTAAACCCATTTAAAAATATTACGCGTTGAAAAACATACAAAATCTTTTTTTAATCTGAAGTGGTACAAGATTTTAACAAAAAACTACACATAGGTGATTTTGTTTCGGACTTTTTACATGTTTATAAAAAATATATAATACACATAGGTGTTTTTGTTCTTAAATTTATTTTAAATAAATTTTTATTTGTTGTTCAAAAGTAAAAATTTTGCAAGTTATATATCCGCATGGACTTGTAGCGAAATATTGATGGTATTCACGTTAGAATTTTTATCCTTGCAATGTGCGAAATGCAACATTTACTACAAAAAACACACGTAAAATTATTTTGGTGTTTTTTTTCATCCCATGTGTTTGTTGTAAAAAGTTTTTCATTTCGTACTTTGCAAGGCTGAAAACTTCTGATGTGAGTTTTGTTATCACAAAGAGACGGAAAAACTTTACCAATGCAGAAAGTGATTATCAGGAAAACCAAAATAATAATAAGTAATAAGTCAAAAAAAGTATTAAATATAATTCTGATGCAAAAAATGGCAAAATGTATCTTCAGTGAAATGAAATGGCGAATCTTTTCGTAGAACATATTAACCCTCTATCTGCCATTTTTAGGGGTCATTTTTGTCCTTTTTTTAAATATCCTCATACAACACCACCTACACCACAAAAACGTACATTAACGGGTTAAAATCTTCTACAAAGATTTTCTGCATCAAATTTTACTAGGGGTTGTCAAAGTCCAAAAAATAAAATTATTGTAAATTATCAAATACTGTTAAACTTTTTTTTTGCAAAAGTCGAGTGAAATAAGTCGAAAAAAAATATAAATCTGCTTTTGAGCTAAATAAAGTTAAGAGATAATTCAGTGAAAATTGATGGCGGTTCTTTTCTTAGAACATGTTAACCCTTTATCCTCATTTTGGTGCTTTTTTTAAATATCATCATAGTCCACTACTAAGGCATACGTATAAAAGGTTAAACAATTTTACAAACATTTTCTGCATAAAATTTTACTAGGGGTTGTCAAAGGCCAAAAGTTCGTGCGATGTAAGAAAAAAGTTTAAAAAAGGAAAATTTTAAATTATCATAATTTGTTAAATTGTGTCTTACCAAGATACTTTACAATTTTACTTTTTTAAGCACTTTTCGCACGAACTTTTGGCCTTTGAGAACCCCTAGTAAAATTTGCAGCAAAACTTTTTTGTAGAACATTTTAACCCTTTTAACGCACGTTTAAGTGAAGTTCTATGAGGGTATTTGGCAAAAGGACCAAGATTACTCCCAAAAATGGAAGATAATGTGTTCCAAGAAAAGAACCGCCATCAAATTTCAATGAAGACATCATCATTTAGCTCAGACAAAGATTTATATTTTTTTTTACTTATTTTACACGACTTTGGTGAAAAACAATTTAACAGTTTGTGATAATTTACAATTAAATTTATTTAAGCATTTTGCACTTTTCGCACAAAATTTTGACCTGTGACAACCCCTAGTAAAATTTGATGTAAAACTAATTTTTTGTAGAACATTTTAATCCTTTAACCGCACGTTTTAATGGCGTTCAACGAGGATATTTAAAAAAAGTACCAAAACGACACGTAAAAATGGGACACACAGGGTTAATGTATGTAAATGTATGTTCTTAGAAACGAACCGCCTTAAAATTTCACTAAGGACATCTTTTGATATTATTTACCTCAGAATTATACTTTATACTTTTTTTAGCTTGTTCAAAACGCATTTAAAAAAAAATTGGAAATTATTTTTTTTTAAATCGTGTTGCACAGTGTTATGCAATAAAGTTTCGGAATATTACAAAAAAAATGTTCAGAAAACTTTTAAAATATCAATTTATAAAAAAACCAAAGGCAGACGCAATGTTTTTACGTTTGAATCAAAAACAGTTATGTGTACTAATAACACATAAGTGTTTTTGCCGGAGAATTTCTATTATAGGTAACACATAGGAGTTTAAGCTAACTTTGAAACCATTTGAGATAACGGGAAACGCTCTGGGGGATAAATGCATTACCTGATAGGCTTCCTAATGGGCCAATAAAAAAAAAATAAAAAAATTACACATAGGTGTTCTGGTCGGCGCACCGACGATATATATACCTAGATTTTTTGTATAACAAGGATTTTTTATGTTATTGTTTTTACTTTCACAGAATATAATTCTGACTTATCACATTTTTAGATTGATTTTTGACCCCTCATCGGGGTCAAAGTTGGGCGTAAAGAGGTAAAAAACCTCAAAAAGCCCCACAACTGCCCAAGAAACGCCCCTGGAGGGGTGCAAAGTGAGACGAACCTCCAATAATTTTCAGTCCCCAACATTTTTCTTAAACATACCTTACCCCTATTTCGAATTCCTAAAGGGGCTCATATACAAAATGACATTTTTATAAAATTTGCTCCTACCGCTCTAACTGTCCATAGGGTGCCACTAGAGTAAAATGTATGACCGAACCCCAATACTGTCTTCAACATTTTCTCAGAATATACCTAGCCTTTATTTTGAACTCTTAAGGGGGTCCCCATACATTTTTTTTATTAGTTTTTAAAATACATTTTTTTATGGGTGCCCCTTAGGGAGTGGAGATAGGGTGTTATTATGTTCGGACAAAATGTTGGTAACTAAAAATTAATAGGGGTTGGTTGTAATTTTTACCTCTCTAGAAGGCACGGTAGGGGCGGTAAGAGCAGGTTTAATAAAACAAATTTATAAAAAATAAAAAAAATGTGTAGGGGCCACCTTAAGGGTTAAAGATACATTGTAGGTATGTTTGCAAAAAATGTTGGAATTAATAAAATAATGGAGGTCGGTCATACATTTGGCTCTACTAGGGGCATTTTAGGGTAACTTATGGTAGGAACAAATTTTTTAAAAATGTTTTGTATGGGAGCCCACTTAGGAAGTGGAGATAGCGGTTAGGTAAGTTCAAGAAAAATGTTATTATTGGAGGTTCGTCTCACATTGCACCCCTACAGGGGCGTTTCTAGGGCAGTTGTGGTGCTTTTTGAGGTTTTTTACCTCTTTACGCCCAACTTTGACCCCGATGAGGGGCCATATGACCCCACCCGACCGCCCTCATTTTTTAGCTCATGCGTTCTTTTTGAACCTATAAAAATTAGAGGGTATCGCGAATCAAAATTGAAAACTGGTTTGCTATCCCTCGCCTAATAGTGCAAATTTAAGAACCGTTTTTTGTGTTCCAAAGTTTAAAAAAAAAAATCATAGATACCCCACTCCCATCCCACATAGCTTTTAAAGGAAATGACCTAAGCTTTCTTTTGAGTCAAAAACAAAAAAAATGGCACAATTTGAGGAAAGTCAAAAAAGTTTTGGATTTTTAAAAATTTAAAAAAAAAAATCAAAAAACTTTTTTTTAATTTTTTATAATTTTTTTTCAAAAGACTGAAGAAATAGCTATCTATACTATTTGGGACACATTTTGCTAAAAACAATAGGTAAGAAGTTACATGGATGAGGATAAACACCTCTTTGGCCAAAATGTAAAATTTCGACCCCCTCTAACTCAGAGAGTCCTTGACCGATGTCGTTGAAAAACTGTATCTGAACTACTATCCAACAGGACTAACCTTGGTGCAAATTTCATCCCGATCGGAAGACATCGGTTTCAAAAGTTGTGTCAGTTGCCACGAAAACCCCCATATAAAAAACCAAAAAACTAAATGACAATTAAAAAATGCTTTAATTGTATAAATAAAAAATTACTCAAAAATCAATCTAAAAATGTGATAAGTCAAAATTATATTCTGTGAAAGTAAAAACAAGAACATAAAAAATCCTTGTTATACAAAAAATCTAGGTATATGTATGTGAATTTTAAAATCTTTGAAGGGGCAGCTGACGGTTATTCCCCCGGAGGTGCGCCAGCTGACGGTTGATTTTGGAATAGTTTTTGGATTGTTTATTCGCCATAAAAATTTCAGCTTTATTAAAATGATTTAAAATTTTTCACTTTTTTGCATCTTTGAAGGAGCAGCTGACGGTTATTCCCCCGGAGGTGCGCCAGCTGACGGTTGATTTTGGATTACTTTTTGCATTGTTTATCCACCATAAAAACTTCAGCTTTATTAAAATGATTTTAAATTTTTCAAAATTCATGAAGTTTAGTCCGTCCTAGTTTCCACATCCCCCGGCTTTGGACCAGCTGACGCCCGATTCGCGTATGAACACTACAATGTCTATAATTTATATGAAAATCAGCCGTATTAAAATGATCGAGTCAAAATGACGCCACCTCCCGGACTAAAGAACGAACATATTTTTTGACAAAAAAAGGAAAAAATCGCGGATTTTTTTTTTTTACCAAAAAATTTTTTCACGGAATTTTTTTTCAAATTTTAATTTTTTTTTCAAAAGTAATTTCCTTTTAAATAAAGTTGTTTGCAATAATCTTTATGAAATTGTGGAGGGTATCACTACATTCGGCAAGGCCGAATTTAGCTTTTTTACTTGTTTCGAATTACAATTGTTCTTTTTCGAATTACAACTTATCTATTTTGAATTACAATTAAACATTTCGAATCAAAAATTAAATTTTTAAATTACAAATGGAATTTTGAAATTACAAATGAAATTACAAGTACACAGTAAAAAGTTTTGGGTTATATGTAAAACCAAGCGGAGCACATTTTAAACTACTTTGGAATTAAACTCAAAGTTAAATCAAATTAAAGAAATGGGTTATATGCTAAACCACATAGGGATTAAAAATTTGATTATCTTTATGTCATTTTTTTTTAGTTTTATTTTGATGCCAAAAAATAATTATATTTCTCTCTTGAAAAACTTATAAAAAATAAACGTCAAACGTCATCAAAAAATTGTATTTCATCAAGTTTAAGATAAACACTTAACAAGGAATTGAAAACAGATGTCATATTGAGTGAACAAAAAATGCTTATTTATTCAATAAAAGTGAGAAAAGAGGTTAGCAATGTACACAAAAGTAAAATCTTTATATTATTAAAATATGTGATCCAGAAAGTGAAGATTTTACTCCGACCGAAATATAAATATCAAGTAAGTATTGACTACAAACGTTTATCAATCATTTTAATTGATTTTTGGTTAACTTTACTTTTAGGCCAGCTGAATCTTGAAGCAGAAGGCAGAGAGATGGAATTTTTAGATCACGACAGTGCCTACCCCCAGGAATAATTTCTTAATATAGAAGCAGTAGCAGTTTATTTTATGCAGAGTTGTGCTGAGTTTGGGTGACAAATCAAAGTCCTCTGGATGTTAACTTTATTCATGTATTTGGTCTGTATTTGTATTCAATACACAAAAATATTAAAAAACATAACCTTACATTTGTTTTATTTATTTTTGGAGAAATTTAAGTCCTGCCTTGTTCAAATAAACACCTGTTTAGGTGTAAAATTATTTCCATATTTTGGTTTTATTATAACACCCAAAAATAAATTCAAAATCCATTCTCTCACTCTCTTTTTATCTCTTTAAAAGTAAACTTTTTATGGAATAAATTAAATTATTTTTGGCATTGTTATATAGGAATTAAAATTAACCCAAAACTTTTTACTGTGTAAAGTCTTCGAATAACAAATGGAATCTTCGAATTACAAGTAGAATTTTGGAATTACAATTGATCTTTTTTTATCTACATCTATAAATGACTAGTAGACTACATCTAAATTAAATATCTATCTTTTGGGTACAATATTACCATATTTTAAAGTGGAATGTATTTTATCTGAAACTACAACTACAATCACTAAACAATGTTTTGTAATTCCCCTTTTTTTCAGGAAACTTGTAGTGAACCAGCACCAGCTGAATGTTTTAAACAGGCTTTAAATCCTCCTATGAATGATTTTAAAATTGGTATGAAATTGGAAGCTTTAGATCCACGTAATGTTACCTCCACTTGTATTGCCACTGTGGTGGGTGTTCTTGGCTCTCGTTTACGTCTGCGCCTTGATGGCAGCGACAGTCAAAATGATTTTTGGCGTTTAGTTGACTCGAATGAGATTCATGCTATTGGTCATTGTGAAAAGAACGGCGGCATGTTGCAACCACCACTTGGCTTTCGCATGAATGCCTCCAGCTGGCCCGGTTACCTATGTAAAATCTTAAATAATGCCATGGTAGCGCCGGAAGAGATTTTCCAACCCGAGCCAGAAGATCCACCGGAAAATCTCTTTCAGGTGGGCCAAAAGCTCGAGGCGGTCGACAAAAAGAATCCTCAACTGATTTGCTGTGCAACAGTTGATGCGATTAAAGACGACCAAATCCATGTGACTTTCGATGGGTGGCGCGGAGCGTTCGACTATTGGTGCAACTACAAATCGCGGGATATTTTCCCGGTTGGTTGGTGTGCTCGTAGTTGTCATCCCATGCAACCGCCCGGTCATAAATCACGCATGGATTCCAGTTCGAGTAAACATCGTAGTCCACGTCAACGCTACACTTTCATACAAGAGACCGATGCTATGGTCGCAGCCACACCCGTAACAGCACATTTTCATACCAATTGCAAGGGCGGTCCGTTTATTAATAGCTCAAAGCTACCGTCAATGGTTACCGGCCCCACACATCAGACGCTATCAAAGTTATGTTTACAGGAGGTATTAGCAGCCAGTACAGATACACAACAGTTGTCGAAACTTTTATTCGCTTTGGAGGGTGATGTTCATATTGTTACGGCGGCTGGAAAAAATTTTACGGTAAGTGGGAAAATGTTTTTTTTATTGAGATTCTGACTTTTTAAAAAAAATAATACAATCGGATAATTTTACTAAAAAAATATTTTTTTTTCTAAAGGGAAAATATCTCAAAATGTGAGTATTTTTTTTTTAAAGGAAAATGTCTCGAAATCTGAGAATTTTTTCATGCGAAAAATATGCTAAAATGTAAGAATTATTCTGTTGTTTAATCTGAAATTATCAGTATTTGTATACATAATTAAAAACAAAAATTTTAAAAAATAAACAGAACTAAATAAAAATTCAGTTAAAAAATATACAGTCCAACAATATATCGCTCATTTACTTGTATAGTGTCATAACGCAAAATGTTTGATTTTACAGAAAACCTGTTTAAAGTTTACAATTGAAACTTGTTTTACATTGCAAAAGGCCCGTACATAGAAAATGTTATAATGGCGTGTTCTCTTCTCAAACGGTGAGTTTAGAAGATATTAATAAGAATTTTTGACACAATATAAAGCAGGATATAACAAATAATTCTGTATGGTTTACCCAAAAACGACATATTTTGAGTTATGACACTATACAAGTAAATGAGCGATATAAACACAATTACTACACAACTCACAAGGTACATTGCAATTTAGTAATATTTCTAAGAATTAGAAATATGAAACAAAAATTCAAACCTAACGGATATTTTTCAAGACTTGAAAAGTCCTCTAAGGGGTAACAATGGGAAAAATACAACTCTGTTAAAAGTTAAGATGAATTAAGTTTCTGCCAAATGAATACAACACGAATGATGGTGAATACGGGATATTCTACACAAAGAGGGTCAATTCCAATTCTTAATTTGTTCAAAAGTTTCATTTAAATGGCTAATTTCTAATAATCTGACACACATTAAGTGTGTGGCAATCGAAGGAGTGCTGATGATGGAATGGTGGAATCTTCCGAAAGCTGTCGACATCTCCACTTAGCCTGTGTTGTCACTTGATTTTTTTTCAGATTTTCACATTGTACAACAATTATTTTTCAGAAATAATTAATATGGACTCAAACCGAACTAAATAAAAATTCAATTTAAAAAAAAATATTAAAACTAAACTAAGAAATAAATATATCACAAAAATTCAGATAATAACATAAAATATTGCTTAAAAAAAAATTAAATTCTAAAATTCATATTTACCATAATTCGCAAATGTTTTTTTTTATAGATTCCACTAAAACTTGGTACAAATCATTTAAAATCCTAGGATACTGTAGAAGTTCAACTGACCACGCCAATTTTTATGCCCACTTTTGTCTAAATATGTGAAATCAGTTTAAGTGACTACAAACGACGACCGATTTGGCTTAGTAATAGTTTTATAAGAAATCTGAAATCGGCTATAAAAAATATTCAATTAACTTACAAAAACTTTGGGTGGGTTTTGCCCACTCCAGCCCCAATAGGTTATGTTAGAGGTGGTGGAATTAAAGACTGCTGACATAGACCGAATGGTCCATAACGAAACCACAATAATTCCTCAACGAGGCTGATAGAACACATTTGTCGTCATCGCGAATTTTACTACAGTCAACTCGCGAAAACATGCTAGTATATTCTTAAAATTGGACAATCGAAAATGTGAACAAGCTCGAAAACGTGAACACCCCTGGTAAAAATTAATTCACGTTATCGCGAGTTGACTGCATTTGCCTTAGGTCGACATTCGAAACCGTTTCCATGCTTCCGAAGACATGTATGCCAAATATGTATGTGCAATCGGGTTCTGGCCAAAGCATGACAGTGGCAAAGAATATGTTCGACCGTTTTCTCAGTGTTAAGTTCATTGCACCTCCTACAGCTGGCATCAGAAATAAGTCGCATTTTTTTTCAATGATACCCTATAAGACAGTGCCCGATGATCACTCCAGTGAGTGTAGAGCAGTTCCATGTGGTAAGGGAGTTTTCTTCAGATTGTAGAATGACCACAATATTCTAATGATCTTACTTGTTGTTAGTTCTCTCCACTTTCTGTTAGCCATTGCAGTGTTTTCATTGGCACATAGCGATTTGAAGTGCTGGATTGGTGGATCGATATGTACAGAAATAGCACCCTGTTTCGCGAGCTCGTCCACTCTCTCGTTTCCTTGAATACTTTTGTGACCTGGTACCCATATTAGTGTCACCTTGTTCATACTCCTTAAACTTTGTAAGTTCTCGAAGCATTGGAAAACTACTTTTGACTTGATATAAAATCTTTTGAATATGTTCCGGTCAAAAAAAGTTTGGTCAATGTCATTTAAATTTTCCATGTTACTGTGCCCAAAATTGCCGTGCCTGAATACATTTGACTCTGAGACGAAGGCAGGTGTAGTAGTGTGTCAATAGATTCAGCTGATGTTGTTCTTAGAGCTCCTGTGATGCATTAACCCATTAGACGTTGAATTTTCTGAAATGTTAAATGCTTCAGTGAGTTATACCTGACCATGACAGAATACAGTAAGATTAGTCTTACTTCAGAAGTATAAATCCAGTAAGTTATCCTTGGTTCCAGTGCCCAAGTTGCCCCAAACATTTTCTTGCATTCGTAGAAGGCGTTGTATGCTTTCTTGATCCTTTCATCCGTGTTTTGCTTCCATGATAGTTTACTGTCTAAAATATTTCCTAAAAATTTCGCTTGGTTTGACAAAGGAATTTTAACTCCGTTCAACCTTAAACGTCCGTTTTTCCAGATTAACGTTTAGGCAATTATTATTAGCCCATTTCCACATTTGCCTCAGTGAGACTTCCAAAAGTTCAAGATACTGTGCGCAAAAACTTTCCACACGACATAATAACTACGTCGTCTGCACAAGCTACCACTGATGTCCCTTGCGAGTTCAATTTCTTTAAAATGGGGTCCACTACTAAAAGCCAGAGTAGTGGTGACAAAATACCGCCCTGTGGCGTACCTTTTGACGCGTATCTTGTAATCTTGGTCCCATTCTGCCGTCACCTCACGACAAGATAGCAATCGAGCTATCCGTTTAATTATTGCCTCTATACTGACATTGTTGAAGGCACCTTCAATGTCCAGAAAAGCGGCAATGCGAATATTTTTCTATAGTGTTAACTACAGAGTAAAGCCCCCCTCTAGCTACGCCTACGTGTCCATAGGGAAACCGTCTCGGAATCTTAGAATTTTTTATAGTAAAAATATTTAAGAATCTCACTATTTTTCTGTCACCAACATTTTTCTTTATAAAAAAAATTTCTCAGTATTTCCAAAAATATTAAATTGTCTTAAGAATCTGAGTTTTTAAGTACTCCACTTTTGAGGAAGGTCTTTCAAAATGGGCACTCACGGATTGTCCTAAATCTTACATAAGGGAAGTGGTGCAAAAAATACGGCTCAGAGTAAGAAGATAACAAACACAGAGCGGGCGACGGTTTACAAATTATACCGATGATGATAACGCCAGACGTTGGCAAACCGTGGGCTAAACAAAAAATACTGTACTTTTTTGGCGTTTTGTTTGCTTTAAAATACTTATTTAAAACTTCGAAAATTTTCCAAAAAAATCGGGACTTTGAAATTATATATTTTTTTAAAATCATTTTAGATGCAATTTTTTAATACAAAACGCAAAAAAAATGTGTCGGGGACTAAGAAAGTTTTCAAATTTAGTTCAGGACTTGGTAAAAATTGAAAATTTTCGTTTGGTCTTATTGACCAAACGTAATAGGCATTTTAGTGATATGTCCCGTTTTCACAAATCACGGGATGGGTGATTTCGGATTAAAACACACACTTTTCCTGCAGGGAAGTTCAGCCAGTACATTTTTTTTACCGTTGGCAATTTCTGTCTGGGGTGTAGTAATATTTTCGACAAGGCGAAATATATCTTTTTTACTTGTTTATAAAAAATGTTTCAAAACCTAAGAGACTTAGTTTGTGGTAGCAATGTCTTACAATCTGAAATCTTCTCTATTAGAAAATCTCAAGATTCTAAAAATGTTGTTTGTAAAAAAATTTCTCAAGGTCTTTTAAAAATTAAAAAAAAAAACAATTATTTTAGTTTGTATAGGTTCTAATCTTCTTAGTTTTCGTTAATATTTTTTGGGTTTGTTTGTGCAAAAGTCAGGTAAAACAATAAAATCGTGAATTGCCACATTGTTCATAGGATTAGTAAACACTAGGCTTAGGGCTGTTGTTCCATACAATGATGTGCAAAACTAATCCAATTTATATTTATTATATATTGTTAGAATCTTTTAAAGTCTTTATTTCTGAATACAATTTTAATTAATATTGTATTTTCACTCATTAAGGTTAAAATTCCATCACCATTACGCATGAAAGATGATGATAGTTTGGCACAATTTATTGAAAATTTATGTACAACATGCAGGGCATGTCCAAATTTAATTTCACTTTCGCCAGATTTAGAAGATTGTGAAAAATGTGCACACACAAAGAAAAGACAAATATCACAAACATCTGGAGGATGTCCTTCGCCAGTGGTACCAGAAAAACGTTGTAAAACACCAGCTAGTGCTGAAAAGATTGACATAAAGCAGGAGGTGGCTACATCCACAACATCCACAGCTAATACATCAATGGAAAGTGGTAATGAAAATGATAATAATACTAGCATTACCACACAATCGTCACCAACAACCACAACATCAACGGCAACATCAACATCCTTGACAGCAACAAATAAATTTAATCAGAATAACTTAAATAATCAACAACAATTAACAACACAACATACAGTAGCTTCAATTAAACAACAACAACAATTTAATCAGCAAAACCATCAGCAACATCAACAGCAGCAGCAACATCAGCAGCAACAGCAGCAACATCAGCAACATCAGCAGCAACATCAACAACAACAAAAAAATAATACAAATATCACAAGTAGTATTTGCAGCAATAGTACCACAAATAGTGGTATTAACAGCAGTACTCCTCCAACTACTAATGGCAGTAATAATAATAATTTATTACCAAATGTTCATATAAAAACTGAACCAAATCTACAACACAATACAAATGGAATACAGGTATTATTTAAAGAAAATATAACATAAATTGAAACTTGAGAGGTTTAACAAAAAATTGCCCACCAAATCACATTTAATCGTAATAACATTTTTCTATTATCATATATTCTCCCATTTCAGACTGCTTCTCCCGTACAAGCTTTAAGACAAATTCGTATACATCATTTAAGTGGAACTATTGGTAATAGTTCAACTACTGGAACTACAACATCCACAGTAGTATCATCCCATCATCACAATCACCATCAAGATGAACATAAACACTCTACTCTTACCTCAAACTCGAATTTTAAATATTTAGCTCCTCTGGTAGCTGAAGTTCATCCAGAACAATCTAATATGTCGGCAGCCACAGCTGCCGCTGCATCTACAACATATAAATCTCCTTCCACATTGTCATCTAGTGCTTCGTTACCTACTTCAGTCTCAACGCCGTTTTGTGCTTCACAATCGGCTTCATCTACAGCGGCAGCGGCCACTGCTGTTATACCTTCCACCTCGTCGTATGGTATTGCTGTTAGTGTACCAAAACAACATGTGAATGCAAATGGCTCGGCGGTGGTGGTGGGCACAGTGGTGGCGGCTGCAGCAGCTTTGCCACCGCTTCGTTCTCATCCCGGCGACTGGTCAATTGAAGAAGTTATACAATTTATAGAAAGTAATGATAGTTCTTTGGCAGTGCATGGTGATCTCTTCAGGAAACATGTAAGTTAAAAAAGGAAAAATACAAATTGTTTTTGGAATAGATTTGGAAAAGTTTTAAAAAAATGAAAAAAAATGTTTAAGAAATCTGAAAATTTTTCTATAAAAATTGTTTAAGAATCTGAGAATTTTTCTAGAGATGGGCGCAAATTTAATAAAAAATAATTATTAATAATCTCTTTTTTTCAGGAAATCGATGGCAAAGCCTTGTTATTGTTAACCTCCGAAATGATGATGAAATATATGGGTCTTAAACTAGGACCAGCCTTAAAAATTTGCAATTTAGTTAATAAAGTAAATGGGCGTCGTAACAATATGTCCCTGTAAATATTCCATGATTAACCTATCCATTCCTACATCCTCCTAACCTTAATAAGGACCCCCCTCTCATTATTATATTTACTTACCTTAACCAAAAACACCAAAATAATCCATTTTCAAACACTTTAAAAACATATACAACACACAAAAAAACATTACTGATCTTTATAAAAAAAAAATATACGAAATACAAAATTAAGAAATTAAAAAAAAGTTAGAAAAACAGTTACAACATACAATTAAACACATATAATCGAAAATTATATATTAAAACAGAGAAGAGAAAAAAAACGTATGTTATCCAGATAAAAAGAACATATGAAATCGTTAAAATTTGTTTTACACATTTACATACAATACAACACACAACTAATTACAATTTAAATAGATTTTGAGTTAAAAAATTTTAAACATTTTCGTTTGTTACGTTAATCTCTTTTTTTATGACTGTAATGTTAACATTTTATTATTGACATGATAGAAATATTACATAGATTTAGACGCTTAATATTAATAGATGTGTGTTTACTAAAAGTGTTCTTATTTTTTAATATCGGATTTTTGTTTTGCGCCTGGCAGATTATACTAAAAAATAAAAAAAAAAAAACAGATTTGGGGGCATGTCACAGACTCAATTCCGTTCGGATTTGAAAAAAGTGGTTTACTCGTAAAACATAAAGCAAATATTTTTTTTCGGAATGAAACCACTTTTATGCAATTCAATTCCACTTTGATTTTTGAAAGTGATTTCATTCCGAAAAAAATAATTTTCGTTTTGCGTTTTACGAGTAAACCACTTTTTTCAAATCCGAACGGAATTGAGTCTGTGACATGCCCCTTGGAGTTAATCCAATAAATTTAATTGGACGCTGAAACGACATGAAGTTTGAAAAACGAATTGCAAGTGGAAAAAAATACTTCTTACTCATTTCCTCAATTTTTTAACTACCCAGTCAGAAAAATACAAGCGGGCCAACGTTGGAATGAAGTTGGCGGCGACGCTACCAACGTTGGCGAATCATACCCGTTTCTAAGTCTACGACGTCATTCCGAGGTTGAAATGATAACAGTGGCCAACGATCGCTCGACTTTTGTTTTAACGTTGGGTTAACATTGATTTTACAAATTTACGACATTAACTTTTGCTTAGGGATGTATTGAAAATCTCGATGTAGTACTTTTTAGTTACCATTTTGTACAAATTGGTTGAAAAAGCAACTACTTAAGTGTTCACTTAGATTAAAGAGTTGAGGTCTATGTAAATCAAAAACTTTTTAAAAAAATAAAAATGTTAAAACTTTTCAATTATAATCCATAGTGTAGTGTTTTATGTAAACGCAAAGTTGTGACAACCCAATATTTTTAGTAAAACTGTTTTACATTATACAATGTTGTGTTTTTGGCTAGCCCGATATTGTGCCAACACAAAATTTTTGGTACGGTTGGCAATTTCTGACTGGGGTGTTTTATGTAAACGCAAATATTGTGACAACACAATATTTTTAGTAAAACTTACATTATACAATGTTGTGTTTTTGGCTAGCCCGATATTGTGCCAACACAAAATTTTTGGTATGGTTGGCAATTTCTGACTGGGTATATTTAAAGGGAAGTTTGATAAGCACATGTGAGGGATTAAATACTTCAAATATTGTAGTTCTTTTTTTCATTTGGCTAGTCCAGCTATTTTATTTCCGCGGATTTAAAAAAAAAAAAACTAATTTTTGTCACTTCTTGGTGATTTTATTAGTTTTTTTAAAAAACTCCATATGTTTTGGCACGAACTATTACAACACAAGATCGAATTTTTCAATAGTCTAAATTAGGGTAAAATTGAGATATAAAAAATTACCCCTGTTAAAGGTCAAAGGTAAAATTTAAAAATTTAAAATGATTTAACATTTTTGAACACTTACGGATATTTCTGTGCGGATAAGTGGTGTTTTTATTTGTACGAGACAAATTTATGTGTTTTTATTTCAGTTTACCGGCAAGATTTTCGTCGTTTGTACTTAAAACTTAAAAAAAAAAAATTTGTAGTGATTCGGATAAGTGCGCCCAGAAACGGCTTCAAATTTTAACGGCCAAAGCAAGACAACATTCTTTTTTTATATTCTTTAATTTCAAATTTCAGTTTTTCATTACTTTTTCAACAAAAATATTGAATGAAAGACTAATTTTTATTTTCGTTAAAGTTGGAGAATTAGAGTTGTTTTTATTAGTATGAGACTAGTTTATCTGTTTTAATTCCGGTTCACTGACACGATTTTCGGTTTTTTTACTTAAAACTTAAAATAAACAAGTAAAAAAGTTAAATTCGGCCTTGCCGAATGTAGTGATACCCTCCACAATTTCAAAAAGATTATTGCAAACAATTTTATTTAAAAGGAAATTACTTTTAAAAAAAAAAAATTTTTGAAAAAAAATTTCCGCGAAAAAAATTTTGGTAAAAAAATCCGCGATTTTTTTCTTTTTTTGTCCAAAAATATGTTCGTACTTGTTTAAATACCATTTGGTTTTCAATTATGTTCACATATGCCTACCAGAACACGAATTAAAGCATTTTGTATTTTTAGGTTATGTTGAATGTACTGAAATTTTTGAGGTGTGCTTACATTTTCGTTCATAACTTTTGAATTGCTGAACCGATATCGCTCAAATGCAATACCAAACTTCTCGGGAGAACTTCCAATAAATATGTTAAGTTTCAGTCATCTCTGTGCAATATTTAGTCCGCGACAGCATTTTCCACAGACAGACAGACAGACAGACAGACAGACAGACAGACAGACAGACGGACAGACGGACATCGCTAGAATGTCTTAAAATCGATCGGGCATCATGAATATATATACTTTATGGGGTCCCAGATCGATATTTCGATGAGTTACAAACAGAATGACAAACTTATATATACCCTCTATCACTAAGTGGAGGGTATAAAAATACAATTTGGAGTGAATCGGATAAGTGCGCCCAGAAACGGCTTCAAATATTTAACGGAAAATCTTTTTTTACATTCTTCAATTTTAAGTTTCAGTTTTTTATTACTTATTTAACAAAAATACTGAATGAACGACTTTTTTCCTTAAAGTCCAAACTTTTGTGATTTAAAGACAATGTTTCGAAAAACGACCGTTATATGCAGCAACTTCAAGGAAAACAGCTTTTCTTTCAGTATTTTTGTTAAAGAAGTAATGAAAAACTGTCATTTAAATTAAAAAATGTAAAAAAGCATTTTGCCAAAATTTGCCCGTTGAATATTTTAAGTTTCTGCACTTATCCGATTCCCTCCAAATTTTACTTTATTTATTTAAGTTTAAAGTACAAAAGGAAAAAAAAAACTGAAATTAGAACACTTAAATTTGTTTGTGTAAATGTTCAAACATTTTAAATCATTTAAGACAATAGACCTTTGACCTTAAACAGGGGTAATTTTTTGTATCTCAATTTTGCCCTAATTTAGAGTCTTGTGTTGTAATAATTCGTACCAAATCATGCAGATTTGCAAAAAAACTAATAAAATTTAAAAAAAAAATTACAAAATACACCTTTTTCGCAAAATACGCGGAAATAAAATAGCTGGACTAGCCAAATGAAAAAAGAAATAACTAAAATATTTGGAGTATTTAATTCCTTGATCAAGTGGTCTGTCACACGCTAGTTGTCTGGGGAAGTTGTAATAACTTTGCTTATTTTTAACCGATTTTAGTTTTTATTGCCTTATTACAAAGGTAATGTACTCCAAATCACAATTCTGTAACCATTTGAATTCAAAATTAACTTTAAATATCGAAATAATTGAGAAAATGAGTAAAACGAAATTTTTTCCTATGTAATCCGATTTTTATACCCTCCAACTACAGTATGAGGGTATACTCACTTTGTCATTCCGTGTGCAACGCATCGAAATATTGGTTTAGATCCCCATAAAGTATATTATTGATCAATGATCGATTCTGAGACATTATAGCGATGTCCGTACGTCTGTGAAAGACACGATACAGTTCAAAATAAAAGCGCTAGACTCCTGAAATTTGGGACATGTATGTCTTTTGGTCATTGGCTGGTTAAGTTCGGAGATAGGAAAAATTCGACCAGGGGGGGAAGTTCCCCCTTGACGAAGTAAACCAACCTTTGAAAAAAGGTAACTTTATATAGTTTTTTTTTATATTTTTGTTAAACAAATGAAACATTTTTATGCTGGAAGAAGTTCAAAGTCCTGGACTTCGACCCAGAGAATTTGAAAACGACTTTTTTTTGGTCCGCCCCCTTTTGTGGGCGTGGATATTAGCAAATAATTTATATAATGATGAAATTGTATAACTTTTGTACAAAAAGCATAATAAAATTTGTAAACATTTTTCACCGGAGAGAAGGACCCCCGCCAAGCCCCCCAAAAAAATTCCCTGCATTTTTTTTTTTGAACACTCAGGCAATGCTGCCTATCAATTACTAATCTAACCGTGATGTTTCTTTCGGAAAGGGGATAGAAGAGAGATGAAAGATTTGAAAGATAGAAGGGCTTCAGTATGGCAACACTGTAATTGCGCGTGTTAATAATTTTGAGTACAGTTGTTGCATCGCCATCTGTTATTGATCTGGCGAATTATTTTTGAAGCTGTGTTTAATAGCCATTATTTTATTATTTTACTTCGTTGACGTTTTAGTGCTATTTATCAACGAAGGAGGGTGCTGCGATAAATATTAGTTATAAATAGAAACTAATAAATATCTGAAAAAATGTTGTTCTGCCTGAGCCGGGAATCGAACCCAGGCTTGCTGGCTAGTAGTCCAACGCGCTAACCACTAAGCCACAGCACCCACAAATTTTGTTTTTCTTAAGATTTTAGTATAAAGGAACAATGATCTGCCCGGTGAAACACAAAAATCGTATATTAAAAAATTAGAACACCTCTAGTGTTAACATTATATAACTGAGTCGTTTTGCTTTCCACGATTTTTATGAGAAACTAAGATTTTGTTGTGGCATAATATTAGGCAATTAAATTAACTTATTTTTTTTTTAAATGAATTGACTTATATTAAAATAATTTCTTGTATTTGCTTTTTAAATAAATTTACTAAATGCCTAAAATTATGCTACAGTAAAATCTAACTACAAATCGTTGAAAGTAAAACGACTCATTGGTATAATGGAAGCACGTCTTATGCAACAAATTTTACACACGTTCGCCTTTAAGGTCTCAACAGTTTTAAATTATCGTAACGGACTTTAATTCAATTTCTCATATTTCTTTATTTTTATATTATTCTTAAAAGTTTAATATTGATTATCTCCGTTTTTTAGAAGTTTTTTTAGATATAAGCGCCTAAATCTATGCTTAATTTTTTATCTCGGCTAATTAGATTTTTTTTTAATACTAGCGCCTAAAGGCATACTTTATTTATTACACCGTCCGACAGCCAATATTAAACATGAACCGAATGATATACGTCTGAAAATAGAGATCAAATGGAGTAAAACTGCACTTACAGTTTTTTATTTCGTGATCCTGTTTCCTTTTAAAAAGACTTCAAAGTTTTAAAGGATATATTTTGTAAAATATTTCTGAAATATTTGTACTTGTGCTATGATGCCACTGGTGATGGCAAATGAAAGAGGAGGTTCTACAATAATTTTTCCATTTTTTTATTTTATCAGAGGATAAAAGGATGCGAATAAAGTCCGTTGAAAACTTTATTAAAATATTTTGTTGAAAATTTTGAATGAAATAAAGGATAAAGTTTTGATATGTAAAAATAATAAAATAAAAAAATTAGGGGAGGTCCTCCTGTTTCAGTTGCTATCACTAGTGGCATCCTAGGAAAAGTACGAATATTACAAAAATATTTTATAAAATTTAGTCCTCTAAAACTTTGAAGTCCTTTTTAAAGAAACCAGGATCATGAAATGAAAAACTGTAAATGCAGTTTTACTACATTTAGTCTCTAGTTTCTAACGTATATTATACAGTTCGTGTTTAACCACATTTTTTTTTTATTTTTGTTGGACGGTGTTATCATGTTAACATAGTCAAATGTTAACATAATTAACGTTAACAGAACGAACGGAAATATTAAAACTTTCGACCCTAAAATTGATTTAAATTTTGTTATTAATACACAAAATGTATGCATGTGTAAAAACGACTGTATTTTTTTAATTTTGGTTGGGTTTTTTTAACCAAATATTTTTTTTATTTTAATTCGTTGTTATATTTTTTAAATAATAGTTTTGAATTTTTAGTTTTACTTTCATAGCATTTTGATTTTGAATTAAAAACTTATTTTTATTTTTTTATTATTTAAACAATAATTTTCTGTATCAGCAAATGTCTAACATATGCAGAAAATTCAAAATATCACTCACAAATATTTTTTTTAAGTACATTAAGTTTTTAAATAAAGCCTTAAAGGTCAGATAAAAAAGTCATACATTTTATAGAAATTTAAAGATTTACTTGTGTGAAAAATTAATTTAATTTTTGTTTAGGTTAAGTTTTGAAATCAACAAATGAATTCAATTTTTTTAACCAGATATTTATTTCAAAACAGAAATCAAAATGTGATCCCAAAATTAATAAAAAAAAAATATATGAATTTCATTGATGGTACTGTGACAAAAGAGCACTTGAAAAAAAAAAAAACTTCAAAATATATCAGAATTGCACTTTTTCTACAGTACTATTTATTATAAGGTCCTACCTTATGATCACCATTATCATAATTTTTGTTTTTAAATAATTTTTTTTTATAAAAAAATCTGTGAATTAAATATAAATAAGCCTGTTCTCAGACACCATTTCCTTTTCCACACAATTTTTTTTTAGCTATTTTGTTTGGGTATTAATTTTGAATCGTATGATTAAATTTAAATTAAAAACGGTATTTGATTTTATTTATCTTACCTCTAAGGATATTATTAAGGTTTCCTTTTAATTATAAACAAATTGTGTATTTAGTTTAGTATTATTTAATAATAATAAAATAAACAAACAAATTCAACATATTTCATCATTTATATTTAAATTAAACAAAATTGTATATAAATAATATATAAAACAAAAACATAATAAACAAAAAATAATTTTAAAACCTACAAATTCAAAAACAAAATTAGAAAATATAATTATTTTGGTTTTTCTATATGTTCTTTTCAAGTTTTCTGTTAACGCTGTTGAGTTGAGCGAGTTAACATTTTTCTGTAAACAAGACAAAATTAATATGGCGCTTTTTTATAAAAAGAAGAATAAAATGCGCAGCGTTACGGTACACCCCCTCTTCAAGCCAATTTTTCTAGTACGTTCAGTTTTCGAGATATTTGCGTAAAAAAAATTTCATACGGAAATATTTTGAAAACGGAACATGCTAGAAAAATTTGGATTACAGTTTTGGAATCAGGAGTTCCATTTTATATGAAATCAAGTACTTTTTTTTGGAAGCTACGTTGGAATATAAAACAGTGGACCCCCAAAAGTGCTAAATTATTGTTTACTAGCTGTTTTTCACCCGGCGTTGCCCGGGGTAAACAAAATATTGTATAATTAATGACAGTTTGTAATGCCCTATTGCTCCATCCTCGGTTAGCACTACATCTGATGAAAATTCAATTTCGCATCATTTTACAACACCTCTTTCCGATCGCGCGCTGATATGGCCCCGCGTCAGTTAGTAAAAATCGGCTCACCCGTTTTTGCGTGATTGCGATACTGGCAAAAATAATTTTTAAATAATGCAAAGGGCCGCAGCATTTTACAACGCCTTTGCCCAATCACGTGCTAATATGGCATATTTTTCCCGCCTCGGTTAGTAATATATGTGGTGAAAGTTTTGTTAAAATCAGTTTAGGCGCTTAAGCGTAATTACGGAAAAGACAGAAAAAACCTTCAGTGTGATTCAAAGGGGCGTGGCAACTGACGCCCCGTGGTCGAAATGCGCTGTACTATGGTTTATAGTTCCCGCTTCGGAAATACTATATGTGGTGAAATTCAATTAAAATCGGTTAAGCCGTTTAGGCATGATTATGGAACAGACAGAAATAACTTTCAATGTAATACAAAAGAGCGTGGGATTTTTTTTTCACGAGCTGATATGGCATATTGTTCCCGCTCAGTTAGTACTATCTGTGTTAAAAATTTCAATAAAAGCGGTTCAGACGTTTAAGAGTGATTACGGAATATGCAGAAATAACTTTCAATCAGTGACGCTCCGTGAAGTTGTCAGTGGGTGTTCTCTAATTTTTAAAAACAGCAAATTAACGTATGAAATGCATGTTTTCCTGGACCTAACGTGTTCCGATAGATAATGATCCGATCTTATTAGTTTTGTATATTTTTGTGGTCATTTTGTTGCCTCACCACATCGACAATTAACAAAAAGCATTTTTTCGCAAATAAATGGAGCATAAAATTGAATTTTGGCTGCATGTCAATTAAAAATAATAAAATCTAGACTTTGTCTATCAAGGGAACATGTTACGTACAGAAAAAAACATAAAATTATATCCATAATTTTGATATTTTAAAGAAGTAGAGAACACCCAGCGACAACTTCACGGACCGTCACTGCTTTCAATGTAATGCAAAGGGGAGTTAACTTTTACGCCCATCCGTCAGAGCGCCCTCCTATTATAACCTATCGTGCCCGCCTGGGTTAGTACTATGTGTGGTGAAATTTTCATTAAAATCAGTTCAGACTTTTAAGCGTGATAACGGAACAGGTAGAAATAACTTTCAATGTAATACAAAGGGGCGTGGCATTTCCACCCCTTTGTCTGATCGCCATCCTATTATGAACTATATTTCCCGCTTGGATTAGTACTATATGCGGTGAAAATTTCTTAAAATCGGTTCAGCCGTTTAAGCGTAATTGCTGAAAAGACAGAAATAACGTTCAATATAATACAAAGGGGCGTGGCATTTTACGCCCACTTGGCGGATTGGTCTCTCTTTCCCGCCTCGGTTAGTACTGTCTGTGGTGAAAATTTCATGTAAATCTATTCAGCCGTTTATCCGTGATTGCGGAGCAGATAGAAAGAAAAACCAAAGGATGCCACGCCCCTTTGTGAGGATATTATATTTACAAAAAGTGGGCGTAAAAGGATGCGTAGCTTCCAACCAAGATGAGGGGTGGCCTATATTTCCTTTCAAAAAACACCCTATTAGTAGGCCAAATTTCATGCTAATTTGCAACAAACATCCTAATATAGTAACAAACAACAAAATATATTGAAAAATCTGAAATTCACAAAAAGTGGGCGTAAAAGGAGGCGGGGCATCCAATAGAGATGCCTCTTGGCCCATTTTTCATTCCAGAAAATTCTCTATCTATGTACATGCCAAATTTCATTTCAATCGGTAGTTTTCTTCTGAAAGCGACACAAACAAAGAAACAAACTAACATGTCATTTTTATATACAGGTGTTTCAAGATCGAGTTTCTTTTTCAAATGCAAAGTAAACACACTTTTTTAAAGCACATTTATAATCTGTTTATTAATATATGTAGTAGAGGTTCTACCATTTATGAATACAAAATAATATCTTCCAAATGTCCTCGTGTGTACACTTACACACGTCGATTCTTAAAGCAAAATTTTCGATGACTTTTTGGCATAACTCTGGCTTTATCTCGGCAATTCAACGCCGAATGTTGTCTTTCAAGGCTTCAATTGTTTCTAATTTATATGTTTAAACATTCTCTTTTAGATGGTCCCAAAGAAAATAGTCCAAAGGCGTTAAATATGGCGATACTGGCGGCCAAATTGCTTAAGATCTTCATGAAATTATTCTTCCGGGAATTTCGCACGCAATAAATTCATTGGTTCGTTGGCTGTGTGGCATGGCGCACCAAATTGTTGAAACCTCATATCGTCAATATCAATATCATCAACAATAGGCCAAAAAAAAGTTGTCAACATGTCACGATACCGCAATCCGTTGACGGTGGCAATATTTTCGGCCAAATTGCTTCCGATCTTCGTGAAATCATTCTTTCCGGGAATTCCGCTCGCAATAAATTTATTGTTTCGTTAGATGTATGGCATGGCGCACCATCTTGTTGAAACCACATATCGTCAATACTTATGATATCATCATCAATAGACGAAGAAAAAGTTGTCAACATGTCACAATATCGTAATCCGTTGACGATAAAAATGTCATCGAAAATTTCGCTAAAAGAATCGACAAGCCTAAGTGTACACATGGGCGACATTTGTCAGATTTTATTTATTATTCATAAATTGTAGAATCTCTACCCTATATATTAATAAACAGATAATAAATTTCCTTTACAAATGTGTGTTTACTTTGCATTTGAAAAAGAAACTTGAACTTGGAACACCCTGTATATAAGGATAAGGATTCGACTTTTTTAACAGCGAATATCTCAAAAACGGTATGGCTAGAAAAAATTGTATGACAGATTTGGAATCAGAACAGCAAAATCTATACGAATCGGTTGGATATCTAACTGAGAGGTTTTTGTTTTCGAACAGTGTAATTATTGACGGTATTCACGTAAAAAATTTTGACCCTTGCAAAAATGTGCAAAATGCTACATTTATTACAACAAACACACATAAAATTATTTTTTGTTTTATTTCATCCCATGTGTTTGTTGTAAACATTTTGCATTTCGCAATTTTGCAAGGGTAAAAATTGCTGACGTGAATACCACTATTATAACTCGAAAACAGGATCAGCTAGGATTTTCGTGTTAACGATTTTTAAAGTTCTAAATAAAGAGGAATGAAATGCCATTAGCCGATTTTGTCACCATTTTTACAAACCTAAACTTGCTTGAAGAGGGATGTGGGTAGAGGATATTTTAGTTGTAACTCGTCGACATTTTCAACATTTTTAGCTCCATCCATGACAGACAGCACCATGTGAAAGTGACAAGTTTGTTGCTTAGAACCCGGGTATGTATTTTATTGTTTTATTTAAATGTCTGTCTTATTCGCAATTGTTTAATGGTTTTAAATATAGAATTAATATAGTAAAGGTATTCAAGTCAGTAATTGTTTTACCTTGCAAAGTGCGAAATGGGAAGTTTTTTACAACAAATACATGAAATAAAACAGAAAATTATTTTATGTTTGTTTGTTGTTTTAAAAATTGTTGCATTTTGCAAGTGTAAAAAATTCTGACCTGAATACCGTCAATAAATTACCCCAATTTCGGCAATTAAAAAATTAATAATCAAATAATAAAAACCCGCATTTCATTAAACAACACTAAAATACACACACACAATTACAATACATACCACAAATTTTTCTTTTAATTTTTTAGTATTAATTGAAAATTTTCTTTAAGTAATTAAGCGTATTGTACAATTATCTCAGTGTTGCAACTTGTAGCGGAAAAGAATAATAATGGAATTCACGTCAGAAATTTTAGTCTTGCAAAATTGCGCAATGTCAAAATTGCAACTTTTTTTGCATGTTTCTTTGTGAATAAAAGCAATTGTGTTTATATTAAAATAAATTGCAAATATTTTCTTGCAACTACGCATCATATAAAAGGTAATAGAAAAATAAAAATTTTATTAAATTTTTTTTTAAAAAAAAAAGTTGCAATATTGCACTGTTGCAAGGGTCAAAAAATTCTGAAGTGAATACCCTGAATAATTAAAAACATTATTACAAATAATAAAAAAAAAAATAAAAATAAAAAATAAATAAAAACTAAAAAACACATATTAAAAATATAAAAGAAAAGTTTTTAATTTAAAAGTATGCACAGTAGAGTGGTCCAAAAAATCAAAATGTTTTCAATCGCGAGCTCCACAATGCTACAATTATTTATACTTAAAAAATTATGTTCTGTTCAAAAACCCATTAAAAAATATAAATATTTAAAAATGGAATAACGTATATTTTTTGTGATTGTAGCTCATCAAATCTAATTAATAATTGGGGTATATTTCGATTATGAAATCCAAATTCAATTCAGAATCGCGGTTTTTGCGAATTTTCGCGATATTTAAAAAAAAATAATTTTTTGCCACATATTATGAAATAAAATACAAAATTGCATAAAACCAAGACATAGGCCTCTGTTCCGTCTTTCACAACTTTTCAATTCACATGAAAATTTCCGAATCACATGAAATCAAGTTTAGTGTTTTGTTGATCTCGTTTTCATTCGAAGTTGAAATCGAATAATTAAAATTTAAAAATTTATAAGGAAAAAAGTGCATTCGTTTTACTTTCACTAAATTTTATTTATGTGAAACAAAACGAAAAAGAAATTCGGATGTGAAATCTAGAACACCAAAAAAATTCGGAAATTTTCATTTTCACATTTTTTATGTGAATTACTTTTTTTGGAACAGCGGCCATAGTGATTTTGAAATATTTCTGATTTTGGCCTCTGTTCTGTCTTTCACAACTTTTTAATTCACATGAAAATTTCCGAATCACATGAAATCAAGTTTAGTGTTTTGCTGATCACGTTTTCATTCGAAGTTGAAATCGAATAATTAAAACTTAAAAAATTATAAGGAAAAAAGTGCATTCGATTTACTTTCACCAAATTTTATTTATGTGAAACAAAACGAAAAAGAAATTCGGATGTGAAATCTAGAACACCAAAAAAATTCGGAAATTTTCATTTTCACATTTTTTATGTGAATTACTTTTTTTGGAACAGCGGCCTTTGATACATATTTTTTTGTTTTTTTAAATCGTCTATACCACTTATATCCGTCCCAAAATGGAATACATTTCCCATGTATGGGCAGGTGCTTCAATATCTTCATTGGAACTACTTGACCGCGTACAGAAAAGGGCACTTATACTTATAGGGGACGATCGAATATCTAATTCCATTAACTCCCTAGAGCATCGTAGGAGTGTGGGTTGTGCATCTTTATTCTATCGATACTTCCACGGAGAGTGTTCTGCTGAGATAGGTGAACTCATGCCGGATAGACGTGTATTTGGTCGTAATACGCGCCTCTCAAATAGAGCTCACCCGTTCGTCGTGGATTGGTCAGCTGAGCGCACAACTCACTATAGAGAAAATTCTTTTTTTGGCCGAACAATTCGTATGTGGCACAGACTTCTAGCTTATGTCTTTCCCGACACTTTAAACATCTTCAAGTTCAAGTCAAATATTAACAAATACTACTCCCTCTTTCCTCCTTCCCATACCTATATTTCCTGATTTCAACAAAATACAATGCATGTATAGTAGAGCACCCACAAAATGTATGGGATGTGCAAAATTGTATTTTTTATCGCTCCCCGCTCATTTTCGGTTGAGTTGGGATTAAAAAATAATATCTATCCAGAAATTGGACTTCTAGGTTGCAAACAGGCCAAGCAGTTTGAACTTTTGACCTCAAAAATGGGCTAAAAAACCTTTATAGATTAATTTGGCTGTAACTCTTAAAATAAAAGTTTTTTGCAATTAACTTTCATAACAATTTTTTTGTAGAATCAAAATGCAAAGATTTTTCTCTCATACTGTTTTGACCTAAATATGTCCGATCGCGGTGTTTTAAGCGGTTAAAGTCGAAATTTGGGTCTGAACTTTTTTTAAAAAAATTCTCGTAAATTTTTAAATTGGGGAAAATTTGAGCTCCTTGCACAATTCACTAGGGTATTGAATGTAGTTTTCCAAAAATTTTTTTTTTGCAAAAATATATCGACTGTTCCATGAAAAAATCCCAAAGTTCTACTCTGAATCTCATTTTTTTACAATTCATCCTCAATATAGGCGAATACTCACTTTGTAATTCCGTGAGTTTCGCACCAAAACATCTGTCTAGGATTTCCCTAAATATATATGGGGTATTCAGTGCCAAATTGGACACTTTGAATTTTTTTTTTTTACATTTTTTAATTATTTTTAAATTTTTTTAAAACCCATTAAAACCCCCATCCAAGTTTGTTTTAAATTTTTTTTAAATTACCCGTTTCAAAGATATGGAATTTTCAAAAATAAACTATCGTTTTCCGTATTTTTATCATAACAAATTCAAAAATGGTCAACATTTTTTTTTTTTTTTTTTAATTTTTGTTTTTTTTATTAAATATTTCTTAAAGTGTTCTAATATGCAATTTTTAAATGATTGCTCTCTTTGTTTTGTTGTTTTCAATCTTTTCTTAAAATTTTTTATTTGATTTTTTTTTATTTTTTTTTTTTTTTTAATTTTTCGTGGTAAACTTAATATTTTCTTAAAATTTTAAGCTTAAGTAGATCGTGGGATTTTGGTAATTAATATATTCAGCGGTTTTTGAATTTTTTTTTTTTTTGTTTTCCAATCTTTATTAAAACACTTTAAAGAAAATACTAAAATTTCAACAAATTATTTCGAATTTGGACCATTTTTAAAGAATGAAAATCGTGTTTTTTTTTTTAATTCGATATTTCTTGAACGGATTGTCAAAAAAGATGTCAAAATTTACTTGGAATAGGTTTTTAAAGGGTACTAAAAAATTGAAAAAACATAAAATTAAAAATTTTCCAAGCGTCCGATTTGGCATGGAATACCCCATATATACTATGAGAAATCCTAGACTCATCTTTCGATGCGTAAAACATGCAATGACAAAGTGAGTACACCCTCATAACGTAGTTGGAGGTCAAAAAATTGTGGTTCAGGGTATGATTTTGGCAATTTTTCATGGAAGGGTCGATATATTTTTGCAAAAAAAAAAAATTTGGAAAACTGCATTCAATACCCTATTAAATTATGCAAAGAGCTCAAATTTTCCCCAATTTAAAAATTTACGAGAATTTTTTTAAAAAAAGTTCTGACCCAAATTTCGACTTTAACCGCTTAAAACACCGCGATCGGGCATATTTAGGTCTAAACAGTATGAGAGAAAAATCTTTGCATTTTGATTCTACAAAAAAATTGTTATGAAAGTTAATTGCGAAAAACTTTTATTTTAAGAGTTACAGCCAAATTAATCTATAAAGGTTTTTTAGCCCATTTTTGAGGTAAAAAGTTCAAACTGCTTGGCCTGTTTGCAACCTGGAAGTCCAATTTCTGGATAGATATTATTTTTTACTCCCAACTCAACCGAAAATGAGCGGGGAGCGATAAAAAAAACAATTATGCACATATGGGTGCTCTAATGTATAGGGGGCATCCCCTTAGTGTTGGTCAATAAAAAAAAAAGATTAAAAACATTTAATAATTTCGATTTTTCCATTGAAAAAGATCATAAAAATCTTGAATTTTTCAAGTTTTACAATATCGCGAATAACTGCAAAAGTACTCAATATTTTTTAGCACAGATTCGTAATCTGCATTAAATTTGGGTTTTGATTTCAAATTTTTTTAAAATTAATTATATAGTATAGGGAGGATGCCACTTTAAAGTTAACCCAATTTTTTTGTATGAAAACTCCACACAAATGTAATTATGAAAGTCGTCACAACTATTTTTGTTAGTTATTTGAAGTTATTTTTTTTGAACAACTAATAAAAAAAGTACTATGATGTAGTAAACGTTATTTAAAGTAGTTATTTTATTATCTCTAAAAATTTTCTAAGTTTAAAAAAAAATTAAAGTTGTTATTATTCGACCTTTCCAATTTAAATAAATAAAAATTCTTCGAGCTCGAGGCCAGTTTTTCTTTGTAAATAAATATTCTTTTATTCCATTCCAATATTTCGATTCTCTTTGAGAATCATCATCAGGGGATTTAGTGAATTTTTATACACATGAAAACTTAAAAATATGTTGTGGATGTTTCAACATCTAATGCAGTTTTAGATGTTGAAACATCCAGAACATATTTTTAAGTTTTCATGTGCATAAAAATTCACTAAATCCCCTGATGATTCTCAAAGAGAATCGAAATATTGGAATGGAATAAAAGAATATTTATTTACAGAGAAAAACTAGCCTCGAGCTCGAAGAATTTTTATTTATTTAAAAAAAAAGATTATTTACCCAGCAAAAAAAGAGCTTACCATTCACTACAAAATTCACCACAACTTATGAACCAGATGTACTTCTTCAACTGAAACATTGATGAATTTAATATGGGCGTGACACACAAAGTATGTTCTTTTTTTCGCCACTTTTCAGTGGCGAAAGATTGACACTTAAGAACACAACTTCTGAAGTAGTGATCCGCATGTTAATATTTCATCACTTCTTTAGAAGTACATATTTCTTGGCATTTTGGGTGTGATTATGTCATTTTTATTTGGTGATTTAGAACTTCTAAATTAGAAGTGATTTTTTCACTTCTTTTTGTAAGATAAATTGAAAGAGTATGTTTTTGTAATATTTACACTAAAAACACTGATCGACAGCAAAAACCTCCCAGTAAAATTTCTAACTGGTCCTTATAGATTGTGGTCTCCTGCTTCCAAATCTACCGTCCAAATTTTTATAGCACGTACCGTTTTTGAGATATTCGTTGTTAAAAAGTAAAAAAAAAAAACAATATTTTAGCACTTTTAGGGGTCCACTGTTACGTATTCTTACGTTGCTTCCACCACTTCCACTTGATTTCATATAAAATGGACCTCCTGATTCCAAAACTGCAATCCAAATTTTTCAAGCATGTTCTAATTTATAAAGAATAAAGTGCGCAACAGTGGAGTTTGAGTTTTTTAAACGCCAATATTTCAAAAACAGTACGCGATAGAAAAATTGGGATACCAGATTTCTAATAAAGATGTCTTATTTCTACTAAATCGAGTACTATTGTATTTGAGCAACTTAAAAATACGTTACAGAGGAGACCCAAATATATCAATATTCAAACGCGAATATGAGCCCAGTCACAATTGGCACCACCGACGACGAACCACATCAAAAGAGAGAGCGACGCATTAAAATTAAACGACAGACGACCGGACACATTTTATAAAGAAAACGACGCTCATATCAGTTACACATTTATTTTTTTTCTTTAGTTATCCCTTAAAAACAGGTACACAATGTTTTTTGTTTGCAACACACACACAATATATCAACTCCAATTGGAAAAATTAGCATATTTTGTTGAACATATGGCAACGCTACTTGACAGAAATTTTAAAAATATGAGAGGGTGGTGAGAGAGAACTACAAAAATAGAATCTATTCTGGCGGCAGCGTGGTCGACCTTAAAGCGATTTTTTGCTTTTCATATAAAATGTATGAAAACATTTTGTGGTAACCGAATGTGGTGCCAATTGTGACTCGGCTCTATCTTAAAAACCTTACGCGATAGAAAAATTAATTTCATTGATAATCAAACGTATATACTTCGAATTAAAAATAGGAGTAATTATAAAGATCACACAGCTATAAAAATTCACGGCGATTCGATTCACCAGTTTGTTCTGACCACAAGCCTAAACTGCAATTTTCTAAAAAAACAATCTTTAATAATGTTATGGAGAAACATCCACTTTAGTTCGTAAATGTATTTATTTAATTTAGGACCAACTTTTTTCGATATAAGATATAGAATGGTAGTTAAACGTCAAATTGCTTGTATGAAATTTAAAAAATTGATCAATAATCGATTTTTTAAGCCTTAAATAAAGAGAAATAAAATGCCATTATCAAATTTTGTCACCATTTTTGCAAAACCTAAATCCATTTGAAGCTGGACGTAGAAAAAAGTGCATACTTCGTGTATCACCCCCATTCTAATGGTGTTTTCTTTTCTGAAAAAAATGTTTGCCTTTTTAAGGCATACATTTTTAAAATGTTTAACTCACACCTATAAAAATTTGCATTTTATTTGATTGGAATAGAACACAACATACAGCAATACTCTGCCCTGTATTTTTTAACAGCTGTTTTGAGAAAACAACATAGAAAAAGTCAGCTGTGGTATAAGGCAATTTCAACCCCGTGATTTTTTACGGGGTAAAAAGTGCAACTTTTTTGCACTTTATAGGGCAGTCATTTTTAGAAAAGAACACGATATTCTTTATAAGGGCTGACATTTTTTTAGAAAAGAACACAAAAACATAATTTTCGGGGCGAAATGCAAAAAAAGGCACATTTTTTGCCAGAAAAGAAAACACCATAAGTGTTTCAGGTTAAAAAAAAAGTTCATATGTTGTGGTGATTTGATTTAATTCCTAAGAACATACAAAAGAGGTACTTTAAAATCCTTAAGTAAAGAACTGGTAAAAGATGTTTTTGTTGTTATTTTGTAGCATTTTTGGAAGTGATTTTAAAAGTACTTCCTACGGAATATGAAGTTCAGCACCTATCGCTACTTTGTATGTTGTGAAACCACTAATTCTTTTTGAACCACTTCGTTTATTTTTTGCTGGGTATTTTAATTTTTCACAGATTAAAAATTAAAAGACTTTTAAAAATATTGGTCTTTCATTTTTTTTCTGAAAATTTTTCAATTTTTTTTTTAACAATTACGGGTTACGCTGATTTCAGATCTGGCTACCGTTTTTTTGGGTCGGGTCTAGTTTTCGAGATATAGCCTAAGGAAACTTTGAAAATAGGCTACTTTTGGCATATTTGTAAGTCCATATTTACGATCTTACATTTGTTGAGTCATCTTTAGTTTTTGAGATATTGCTAAAATAAAATTTTAAAATGTATGCCCTCTTTAATCGTGTTTTATATGCATGCCCTTTTAAATAACTCCAAAATTTGAGCTGTCAGAAAAAAGCTAATACCAGTTTTGGAATCCTCGCATCCAATATAGTAAAGTTCGTGTTTAAAACTGATGTTTTAAAATTAGTTTTGAAATTATAGCCAAGCAAAGTTGGTAAAAAACTCACTTTTTCGACTCTTTAACAGCGATTTTTTTTTTGGAAAAAATTGGATAACAGATTCTGAATCAGCACACTAAACCCATATAAATCAGTTGCCAAAGGTCAGGCAAATTAAAAAAGTTCAACTTTTGTCAACCTGTGTTATATATTGATTATTTAATTTTTACTACATGTGTTAGTTGTTTTGACTACAAATGTAAGTTGTTATTACTACATAAGTAAGTTGCTTTTTGTCAGTTAAAATAACTAACATGGTTAGTTGTTTTTAACTGAAAAATTAGTTAACCCCAAAACAATTTACAAAGTAGTTATTTTAACTGACATTTTCAGTGGATTTTACTTAAATAATTTTTTTTTAATGCCACTCAGAAAATTATGTAAGTTCCCAGTCAGAAAAATACAAAAGGGCCAAGGTTGGCAAAGCGTTGGTGCCAGTATTACCAACGTTGGCCGATAACACGGTTTGCAACTAATACTGTACAGTGGCATTGTTGGATTGATAACGCCAGATGTAGCTCCGCCAATTGTTTTTTCTGGTGTTGGCAGACTGTTGGCAAAACAAAAAACACTGCACATCACCAGTGTCATATTTTTAAGTAATACTACGCTGTGCCAAAGTCGGATTTACAAAAAATACTGTACAGTGCTATTGTTGGATTGATAACGCCAGATGGGGCTCGGGCCAATTGTTTTTTCTGGTGTTGGCAGACTGCTGGCAAAATAAAAAATGCTGTACATTGCCAGTATCGATTTAAAAGTAATACTGTACAGTCCCAGGACAATAAAAAGTATAACCCCAGTTTAAAAAATACATACATTAATATTTAACATATATTTTAATTATATAAAATAAAAAATGGAATTCATTAAAAATAATACATAGTTAAATTTACTTAAATTTACATAAAGGGTTAATGTAATACTATATTAGTATACTTAAAAAGTGAACTTCATTCAAATTACAGATATCTTTAAGTCATATAACACCATTTTCAGATAAAGTTTAAATGATAAATTGAAATGTTACTTCTTTTTAACGAAGTCTTATTTTAAATTCATTTACATTTAAAGGACGAATATGTCCTTATAGTGTCGAAAGGATTTTTAGGTTAAAAAAAAAAACGAATCAATATCAACGGTATTAAACTGAAATTAGTTGACTGACATTAAACACAAAAAAATTCAGACACTGTAAACGTAAGTTCAGTGAAATATTTCAGAAAACAAAAAAACATTGTTTAACAAATTAACAAAAAAATTTTAAAGTGAATAAGTCTGAAAATGGTGTAAAAAATTAAATAAAATGTAAATAAAAATGTTCGTTAATTTTTTACTTGCCGGGAGCTCCGGCCATCCATCCGGTCTTTGGTATTTGCCAACCACCGACTGGTTCTTGATAAAATTGTTTTGTCATTTTCATCAGTAAACTTTTGGAGAATATAATCTGTAAAATAAACATTGGAATGTAAAATTTTTTTAAAAAAATGTGTATGTCTTTGAATGTATTACCTTTCATTATAGTGTAAGTATTTGTAATACTAAAATTTTCTTTGCCAATTCCTTTGTTTAATTTGCCGCATCCGCTATACAAAATTTGTTTATCAAGTGTACCAAGGGTCACACAGGTTTTTTTTTCTTGTGAAAGATGCACCGTAAAAGGAGAAACAGTAAATAAAACACTCATTTTTAAAGAAATAAATTGTGAACAACGTACGCTCCAGTCGTTTAGAGAAAAGGCTAACGCTGAGCACCATTTAGCTGAAGAAACCAGTCCACTTCTCGATATTCCTAACTTTGACTTAATAAAATCCGTCGTTTTGGATGAAATGCATATGTTGTTCCTTGGAATTGGGAAAACGTTACTTCAGAAACTTATTTTTAAGAATCCAGATTCTTATATTTCCGAAGAAAACGTAGCAATTATGCAACAAAATTTTTCAAAAATATCTAAAGATATTACAGCTGAGTTCCAAAGAAAAACGTTTGATTTAATGGATACAGGAAATTGGAAAGCTACACAATATCGTTTTTTTTTTTATTATATGGCGGAGGGATAGTTTTGAAAAATGTATTGAAATCTAATCAGTACAGACATTTTTTACTTCTTTTTACAGCTTGTCGAATTTTGTCATCTAGCAAATTAGCTACATTGAAAGCTGATTATGCTAAGCAGTTATTAAGGAAATTTGTTGAACTTATGTCATATTTTTATGGACCAAAATCACATACAATGAATATTCACAACCTTATTCATATCGCAGATGACGTTGTTAATATAGGGGCGCCGCTATCTCAATTTTCCGCGTTTGATTTCGAAAATAGCCTAGGTTTTATAAAAAGTATTATAAATTCTCTAACCAACCCCATCGAAGAAGTTCAAAGAAAACTTCATATTTTTCGATCAAACGATTCATCAAATAATTTTCCATTGCTTTATCGTATCAATAGAAGCTTAAAATATTCTCTTGGACAAATTTTAGAAACATCGGAAATAGGAGTTACTTTTAGCTTTGTTATTATCGAAGGCAATAAAATTTCACCACTTCCTCCTGATAACGTATGCTTACTAAGAAATGGAAATGTTATTACGGTTAACGAAATTTTTAGTAGGAAAGTGTCGAATTTCAAATGTGATGATATTTTTTTTAAAGGCGACGTTTTTCTTGAAGTTACTGATTTTGTGGAATATCCACTTCCATCAAGTGAAATAGGATTATATGATGTTAGAAAATTAGATGAAAATAACACTGAAATTAACATAAGTATGGTAGAATTCAAGTGTATTCTTACTACATGTGATGATAAAACAATTGCTATTACTCTATTACACTAATTTTAATAATATATATGTAAATTATTTAATAACTCTTTGTTAATATAATAAAATGTGTAATAAAAACAATATTTAATCGAAATCCAACCGCTTAAAAATAATTAATAAAAAAATAAATGGTCGTAAATGTTGTATTAAATGTACTGGCAGAGTACAATTCTGTTTGTAATTGCCAACGTTGAAACGCTGTTGGCATTTCCAATAAATCCAGTGCTCCGCCAGTACAATATTTTTTGTACGGTTGGCAGTTTCTGATTGGGTTACTACGTTAGTTGTTTGTATATTTTACAGTAGTTAGTTGTTTTCAACTACAAGGTCAGTTGTTTTTGTATGAAAAATTATAAACAACTATTTTTGTTAGTTATTTGAAGTCGTTTTTTTGAATAACTAATAAAAAAGTACTGTGATGTCGTAACCGCTATTTAAAGTAGTTAATTTTATTATCTCTGAAAAATTTTCTAATTGTAAGTTTAAAAAAAAGAAAATTTTATTATTTTAATTTTTAACAAATTAAAAAAAAAAAAATAAAAAACTTTGAAAAATACTGGTCTTCAATTTTTTTCTGAAAATGTTTCCAACTTTTTTTTAACAATTACACAGGCACTCAGAAAATTATGTAAGTTACTACATGTTAGTTGTTTGTATATTTTACAGTAGTTAGTTGTTTTCAACTACAAAGTCAGTTATTTTTGTATGAAAAATATCAAACAACTATTTCTGTTAGTTATTTTAAGTCGTTTTTTGAACTACTAACAAAAAAGTACTGTAATGTAGTAACAGTTATTAAAAGTAGTTAATTTTATTTTTTTTATCTCTGAAAAATTTTCAGTTTCAAGTTTTTTTTCCATTTTTTTTATTTTTCACAACTTTTTAAAAAAAAACAAAAAAACGTAAAAAATTTGGTATTTTTTCTGAAAAATTTTTTGAAAAAAAAATATGTATTGATTATTTTATTTTTACTACATGTTAGTTGTTTTGACTACAAATGTTAGTAGTTTTTACTACATAAGTTAGTTGTTTTTTGTCAGTTAAAATAACTAACATTGTTAGTTGATTTAACTGAAAAAGTAGTTGACCCCAAAACAACTTACAAAGTAGTTATTTTAACTGACATTTTCAGTTGATTTTACTAACATAATTTTTTGAGTGGGGCAACACTATTTTTTGCCCGGGTTCTGATACCAAATTTTGGGTAGCTGGGGTACGCTTTCCAAATACCCTCATAGAACACCACCCCTGCCTGACCCCAAACTCCAACCTTCCTAATTCAAATAGTAGTATATCTAAACTCCATTTCATTGACACTCTACTGTCTAATACTTCCAATACAATTTACAATTAATTAACATACATTACTGTAATGGTTGATTTATTTCCGTTGAATTTATGTTTAGTAGACATTCAGCCATTTTAGATTTGTATTCATTCAACCATTTTATAAAGAGCTTATTAAGCACATGAGGACAAATTTATAACGAATTGTTAATGATAATGATACACTATCATATGCATTTAGATTGCAGTACATTACAAGCATCAATGAACTTAACATAAAATGTTAGTTAATTTTAAAAAAATGTGTAAATCTGTTTAAATAGTTTTTTGTTGGTCGTTTGAGAGTCGAGACTAGAGGTGGGCACATGAGCAGATTAGAGCGTGATTCACGTAAATCACGCGTGATCACGCGTGATTGTGACTGAATTCAATTTTACTCACGTGATTGTGAGTGACTGTGAGTGGAGAAAAAAATTGCGTGAGTCAGTGTGCGTGAGTAAGATTTTTGCGTGAGTGAGTGTGCGTGAGTCAATTTTTTGCGTGAGTTTGCGTGATTTATTTTCTCTTTATATTTCCTTTCGGACCAAAAAAAGCAACAAAAAAATTGTAAAATTTGGCTTAACTTAAGATTTTGCCCCAAAAAAGCAAAAAAAAAATGTAAAATTTCGCAGAACTTTAAATTTTGCTGAAAATTTTGAAAGGTTTTTGAAATTTTCGTCATTGAAATTTTTTTTTTTTTTGTATAAAAAAGAGTTTCGTGAGTGTGAGTGTGAGTGAAGCTTGCGTGAATGCACGTGAGTGTGAGTTGTATTAAATTTACTCACGTGATTGTGAGTGAGTGTGAGTAGAAAAAATATGCTTGTGAGTGAGTGTGCGTGATTCGAAAAATCCCGTCGTGAGCGTGAGTAAGTGTGAGTCAAAAATCACTCACGCGCCCATCTCTAGTCGAGACTATACAAATTTCTTCTTCTAATTTTCAATGAGGGTAGAGTTGAATATGTATTAATCTTTTAGTTTGAGCATAAGCGATTTGTCATTTAAATTCACTATGCTAATTGTAGTATAGAGTTTTTATATTTTCTGAATAGTCTTGACAATAGAATCTGACAAATTCCGAAACACGTGTCGACTAAGTATTGCAAAAATGACAAACACAAAAAAATATTTTTTTTTGAAAATTATTCTATGAGAATATAGTTTTAGTTAGTAAAGGAAAAATGACCTCGAGCTACAATAAAATTAAAAAACAATTTGCTAAAAAAAATTTCGTTTATTTACAAATGAAATCACGAATAATTAATTTAGCTTCAATCCGAAAAATTCAGAAAAAAATCTGGAAAGCCCAGAATATTTTAAAAAAATTGTAAAAAAAGAAAATTAAAGCAATCTGAAAAATTGTAAAAATAATTTTGGTTTGGCGCAAATGAATATAGCATGATTTCCTGCAGAAATTAATCTCATTAATGATGTAGGTTGCGCGTTTCATATTATTTAGGCTTGATATTTATAAAAAAAAAATTAATGCAAAATTCTGTATTAATTTTTAAATTAAAATTAATTTAAACAGAAAATTTCTTTAAATCGTGAAAGCGTTGTAAAATTTGTAAATGCAAAAGTTTGCACTAACACAAACAAACCCTTGCTAGCTTATAATAACAAAATTGTGTTTCTTTCTCACGTTAATAATCCCCCATCGTAAAAATCGTTAGAATTTTCTTTTATAGTGAATATAACAAAACGTCTCAAAAAAATTGTTAACTTTACAGTAATTTTATAATGTAAAAAATAAATAAAAAGTTTTTCATAAAAATCTCGTATTTTTATACCCTCTACTTATTGTTAATGGAGGGTATAAATAAGTTTATCATTCCGTTTGTAACTCATCAAAATATTGGTCTAGGACCCTATAAAGTAAATATATTATTGATTGGTAATCTAGTCTAAGACATTTTAGCGATGTCCGTTTGTTGAAATGGCACAGAGAAATTCGAGGAATTTTTTTTTTCACCAAAAAAATTTTTACGCCGATTTTTTTTTTTTCAAAAAAGTTTTTTTTTTTTTAAAACTGATTACTCTTACCTATATGTATTTTTAACAAAGTTAAAAAACAAATTCAAATAAAGTTTTTGCAAATAATCTTTTTACATTGAGGAGTGTATCCATACATTCGGTAAGGACGAATTTAACTTTTTTACCTGTTTCCTACTCAAATTATTGTTGAACCAACCACCTGTTTGGTTTTCAACTTGCAAAAGAACTTCTAAGTCAACCATTTATTTTTATGAGTTTTTTCTCGCTCTTTTAGTGAGAATTCATTATCGCATTGAACAGTGGGAAAATTAATAATAATTTTGGAAATAGTTTGCTAGTGCATTTGATTTTTTTTTGTTTTTCAAAAAATTTACGACAAAAGTTGCGAAAAAAAATATTAATAAAATTTTCATGAAGTAATTTTGGTTCAGCGTTGCATCTTTATGACACACAGAAAATAATTTTAAGAAAATCAATTTGAGTAGTCACTTGTTCAAATTAAAAAAAAAAAAAAATGAGAAATCCCGGGTAAAAAAAAAAGCTTTTATTATCTAATTTGATTATTATATCAAAACTTTTTTACTAGGGATTTTTTAATTGGCGCAACTAAAAAAAATGAGTAAATAATTTAATACAAATTTAATATTTAATATTTAATACAAATTTAATATTTTTTTTGTTCACTTGGTGTTTTGAATTCACATTTAGTTTATAGTTTTTTGTATATGGGGCATTCCATGTCAAATCGGACACTTTGAATATTTTTTTTTTAGATTTTCCCAATTTGTTGACAGTTTTTTTTAATACCCTTCGAAAACTCCATTGTGGTAAATTTTCAGATTTTTTTATGACCCATTCAGTGTTGACATATATTTTATTGAAAAAACTTTTTATTTCTGAAAAAAAATCTTTTTTTTTTGTGAAAAAATCTTTTTTTTACAAAAGTATTGAAAAAATTAAAAATTAATACATTATGTATTTTCATTATGTATTTTCAATTCATTTTTTATATCAAGAAAAGACTCGAAAAGACTCATAAAAGAGTTCTTAGACGTTAAGAAAACATAATCCCTTTTTCTTAGCGCTCTTATAATATTATAATAATAATTTTAATCCAACGATCAGTTTTTATTTAGTTTTCGCAATTTAATTACAAATCATTTTTAATAATTAATTAAACCTAACCGAGAACTGGTTACAATGACCGTCGTCTCGTTGTATCGAAATCGACCAAGGGTTTAGTGGAAATCGAACCCACGACCCCCTGTTTCATAGGCTAGCATGCTACCAACTAACCTACAGGGGCCTTATATGACTCATAAAAGATTCTGAAAAATATATGTTAGTATTCTTTCCTGACTCTTTTATGAATGTTCAAAAAAACATATTTTGAATTTTTTACATATGTATCCAGAATTAAGAGTCAAACATGAATCATTCAGGAATCCAAATGTCGAGCGTTCTATTAATTTTTTGGAGCCTTGAAAGAGTCATAACTTATGAAGGCTCAGAAAATTGTACACAGTAAGCAAATATCAAACACCGGCGCATGCTCGACAATATATGACGGATTGGATCTATATGTGGTAAAATCTTTTATTAGTGCAACAATTTAAGAGAAAAATTATTCTATGTTGGCAACTTACAGATATAAGTGAATATCGTGTGGAATTTTCATATGGCGACCAAGTCAAAGAATGGTCTGATTTTAAATGGATTTAATAAGGTTACCAAGCTAAAAACAAAATTGTAATCGAATATCTCATATTTTCATAGAATAAAGAGTACTTAATTGTAACCGTTTACATATACTGAAGGACGGACACACAGTCAAATCAGATAGTGATTCTGAACCGGTCGGTATACTAAAAGCTTGGTCTACGACCAATATTTCGGGTATTTACAAAAAAAAAATGATGCTTTTTGTATTTCTTAACTAATTAAGAAAAACTTGAAAAAACTTTATTATTTTCCAAAAAACTTATTTTTTTAGAAAAAATCTTGAAATCTTTTTAGCACCTCAAAAAACTTGCAAAAAAAGGGAAATCTTGATATATGGCAACACTGGACCCATTCAAAAGATATCGAATTTTTAAAAACTTCTTTTACTCATAACTTCTTTAAATTGCAATTTTTAAATTGCATGCAAAATTTTTAAATTGCATGCAAAATTTTTTTTTCTTCAAAAATTTTATTTTTTTATGTACTTTCTAAAAAAAAAAAATCTTAAAAGTGCTCTAGTATGCGATTTTTAAGTTTTAGGCCCTTATTCATATTGAAATTAACAAACTTATAACAGGTTTATAAAACGAATTTCGTATGGAAATCTGTTTTATAACCCTGTTATAAAGTGTTCAAATTCGAATATGAATAAGGGGCTTTAAGTTTAAATCTCATTTTTGAAATTGTATGTACTTTTTGATTTTTTTTTGTGTAAAACTTCTATCGATTCTACAAATTTTTTGCCAGTAGGATTGTGGGATAACGATTATTAAGGTGCTATGATGTACACTAGTGTGGTTCATATATGGCACTTTTTTTTTTTTTTTGGATTTTTGTATGGGGCACCCGGAATATATATTAAGCACCATGAAAAACTGACCCGTGATTTTTTTCAAATTTTTTCATTAACATTTAGGGGTCGCTTTTTTCAAATTTTTATATTAAGGTTTAGGGGTCGCTACCGGGCCCTAAACTTTGGGTCATAAAAAAAAAAAATTTCACACAATGAAAAAAAAAAAATTTCGTTTTTTTTATATTTTTTTTTTTATTATAATTTAACTTCATTAGCTTATTAACGGCAAAAGATTTCATTTTGGTGGGACAAGTTTTTCAGTTCCAAAATTGACCATGAAAAAAAAAATTGAGGCTGGTTGGGGTCTTACTCTAAAATTTTTTAAAAAAATTTTTTTTTTTAGTTTTGATAAGCTTACATTATAGGTCTGTAGTCCCTCTTGATAATACATTCATCGTAAAAATTTTTGTTCTTTCCGAAACATCATTAACATGCGGCAAAAATCAAACGGATATTACAAAAAAAAAAAAAAAAAACGGTGAAAAAATCGATTTTTTTTTTTAATCATTTGTAACGCCAAGCGAATGCAAGGTTGCGCACTTATACAGGCGCGTTAAAACGGGAGAGAAAATTGGTATATTAATAGCTAATTTCAATTCGGAGCAACTAAATTTTTTTTTTTTTTTTAATATCCGTTTGATTTTCGCCGCATGTTAATGATGTTTCGGAAAGAACAAAAATTTTTACGAAGAATGTATTATCAAGAGGGACTAAAGACCTATAATGTAAGCTTATCAAAACTAAAAAAAAAATTTAGAGTAAGACCCCAACCAGCCTCAATTTTTTTTTTCACGGTCTATTTTGGAACTGAAAAACTTGTCCCACCAAAATGAAATCTTTTGCCGTTAATAAGCTAATGAAGTCAAATTATAATAAAAAAAAAAATATAAAAAAAACGAAAATTTTTTTTTTTCATTGTGTGAAATTTTTTTTTTTTATGACCCAAAGTTTAGGGCCCGGTAGCGACCCCTAAACCTTAATATAAAAATTTGAAAAAAATCACGTGTCATTTTTTCACGGTGCTTAATATATATTCCGGGTGCCCCATACAAAAATCCAACTTTTGTTTTTATGAACCACCCTAATGTACACTTGTTTTCATCAATTTTTCGTCTTGATAAAGAACAGTTGAAAAAGTGCGACTATATTCCAATAGGTTTTGTAATGAGTAAAAAACAAACACTATAAAAACAAAAAAGTTATTTCAAGTCAAAATTTCAAGTTTCTGAAAGCAGAGAAAAAGCAGCAAAACTATAAAAAAGACAAAAATTTTTGTCTTTTTATTATTTTTCAACTAGCAGTTTTTTCTTTTTCCAAAACAAATAAACAAAATTAAAAAAAAAACCGAAACAAACAGGAAAAAAATATTTGAAAATTACAAAAAATATCGAAAATTGTGTTTATTTTTAATAAAAATGTGCAAAAAAATGGAGAATAAATTAATAGCAAAATAAATCTATTTAAATTAGAGATGGGCGCTGGTCACGTGATTTTTGTTTTAATCACGTGATTGTGAGTGAGTGTGAGTTGAAAAAAATCTGATTGAGTGATTAGTGAGTGAGTCATTTATTTTTTGCGTGATTAGATTTTTTGATTTGCCCAATTTTTTTTTAATTTTTTGTAAAAAAAATTTTTTTGGATTTTTTTTTTCTTTTTGGTAAGAAAATTTTAGTTTTTTATTAAGTATAAGTTTTTTATTACTCACGTGAATGTGAGTGAGCGTGAGTAAAAAAAAAATTGCGTGAGTGATAAGTTAGTGATTCGATTATTTTTTGCGTGATCGTGAGTGAGTGTGAGTCAAAATCCACTCACGCGCCCATCTCTAATTTAAATATCATAATTTCAGTGTATTTTATTGCATAAATTTGGCAAAAATTTGCATTTTTGTTAATATGTTATTTTTTTGTTCGAACAATGGGACAATTTCGTAAATTTTTTCGAACAACATTTGTATACTTAATTTTTTTCTATGTATACAACGCGGTTTGTACGGTTTATTATGAAAAATGTGTTTTATTTAATGCTTTGAAGATTTTTTGTGTCTTTCATAAATAAATTAAATTTTTTATAGAATTTTTAAATTTGTTTAATTTATTTTACAAATAATGATATTTGCCCTATTGTGTTATTAATAAAATGGAAATAAAAAACGTCAACTTCGAAAATTCCATGTAGTTTTTATTCTTTTACTCATATATGAGAGTTCCGGCTAAGACTTAAATTTTTAGGTAAAAAAGATATGATTTTTGTTTTGATGGCACATCGATGAAAGTTGGCATAAATATTAGAAGCTATTTAAGAATAAGAAATTCGTTCGCGTCAATTAAATCGCGCAAGGGGGTCAAAAGTTAGGGCGGTTTTAAGATTTAGCGGTTTTAAAAAATCTTAAAAATATTTTAAATATTTTTTTTCTACATATTTGTTGCATGCGTTATTAAAACATGCCAGGATATATCATTTCTTCTAAAATATATGATATAAATTTAACCCTTTAATGACCAAACGATTTAAAAAAAAAATATCTAAGTACCTAAAATCGCGATTAATTCGCGGTAAAAGAAAAGTTTCATAATTTTTTATAACGTATTTAGGCAATGCGCGTTGGTATTACTGAAAAAAAAATCACGGAAAATCGTATCATTTTACCAGTGTTTAAAAAAATCGGTGATGCTTTTTTATAACAAGAAAATTTAATATGGTCCAAAAAATCTATAATCATCAAAATTTTTTAACCCGCCTCTGATTTAATGACGACACATCAAGTGGGCTTTCATTTAAAAAAAATTTCATCCGATTTCGTGTAAAGCCTTGGATGTGCCAGATCAAAACAGGTTTAGATAAAATCATCGAGCTTTCCGCTCAGAATGGCTTAAAGTAAAAAGTCAAAAAGCAAATCAGTTCTACTCGTTAAGGCACGTCTTTTGGTGTATTAAAATGAACATGATGTATTAATTGCTACTAAAAAAAAATTGGAAACAGATTTGCAAATTTCGCACAATTTTCAAAAATGCCATAAAATTTTTGCAATTTATTTTTTATAAACCCGCCAGTGATTTTTTTATGTAAAGTCCTAAAAAACTCGGTTTACGCAAGAGTCCACCAAATTTCGAATAAAACCGCGAATGTGCCTCGCGAAAAACTGGTATTTTAAAAAAATTTCGTTTTTTCTTTCGAACTTTGATCTGCTGAAACTCCTTAACTATTCGTGGCACATTAACGGGATTAATTCCAAAATGTTAAGAAATACAACAGCTACCAACTCTAGTTCAACTTTTTTCATTTTATAGAGGGGGCCGAAATCCCTGATCAAAAAACCTCGAAAATTTAAAAACCCTTAATTTTTGGTGTAGAGAAACTCATAAATTCCAAATCGAAACTGATTGTATTTATTTTATTTTTTTCAAATATAAAACATTGAATACAAACAATACTAAGACTACTTGAGTAAATTACAAAGTTAAAAAGCAAAGTATAAAATTATAAGTAGTTTAATTCTAATACAACATCTTCCTTTTCTATTTATTAATAATATAATATTATTAACTATATTATTAATAAAGATAGGATCTAAACATCTTAAAACTAACTTAGAGCTATGTACTGATAAAGGTAATGTAAATATTTATTTATTTAGGAATGTAAAAAATTAATCGGCTTATAAAAATCTGTTTGATATTTTATACGACTACTTTTACGAGGAATGACAGTATTATTCGTTTTATTTTCAATATAGTCATCCGTTCTTCTAAATTTAATATGAAATGAATTTCTTCTATATGTTCGTTCATCTGACAAACTTTTTACGATATATGACCTGGGCGTATTATGACAAGCTACTATAACTCCAGGTATCCACTTACGGGACGAATCTATTCTAAAAAATATACTATCCCCAATATTAAAACTTCTTCTCTTCTTTGTGTTTCGATTGTAATATTTTCTAACATTTTTAGTCTTCTCCTCCATTTCCTCCCTTACAAATTTATTGTTTATATATCTAGGGTTAGGTTCTAACAATTTATCCGTAATAGGAATTTTCGTTCTTAGCCGTCTATATAAAAGAAGCTGTGCCGGGGAATAACTTAGGTCCTTGATAGGAGTATTACGATATTCCCACATTGCATTAAAAACTTCCTCCTTTGTTTCCGATTTCCTTAAAATCATCTTAGCAATGCCCACAAATCTTTCAGCCAATCCATTACTTCTAGGGTAATTAGGACTGCTAGTTATTATTTTAAAATTCCACTTTTTAGAAAATTCCGAACATTCATACGACCCAAAAGGCATATTATCAGCCACAACTACCTTCGGTATCCCAAACCTTGAAAACACGTCTATCCACCCTTCAATAACATCAGCTGAAGTCTTAGATTTTAAATAAATCAATTCAAACCACTTACTATAGTAATCCACAACAACGAGAAAATTTTTTCCAGAATGCTCCAAAATATCACAACCAACCTTTTCAAAAGGTAAATCTGGAATATCGTGTGGAATAATTGGTTCCTTGATATTAGATGGTCTCAGTTCCTGACATTTTCTACATTTCATTATTATATTCTCAATGTCTTCATTCATATTCATCCAATAAAATAACTCGGATGCTCTTTTCCTAGTTTTAGAAATGCCCATATGACTTTCATGTAGTTTATTCAAAACATTGTTTTGTAAATTTTTCGGTATCATTATACGTTCATTATAAAAAACTAAATTTCCTTCTACTGTTATATCATTTTTCTTGCTGTAGTATCCTTTAGCATAATCAGGAATTTTATTCTTCTCAGGCCATCCTTCAAAGCAGTATTTTGTTATTAAACTTAATAAATCGTCCTGTTTAGTAGCATTAGCTATTCTTTCTAAACTATCATCTGTAACACTAATACTATGAATCATTTCCGTTACACCGTTTTCATGTTCTAAATTTCCATTATCAATATAGTTTCTTGAAAAATAATCAGCAGCAACAATGCTCTTTCCGGGCTTATAAACAACCTCTACATTATATGGAAACATTTTCAACTTTAATCTTTGTAATCTTGTCGATCCGATTTTGTTAATATCCTTTTTAAAAATGGTTTCTAGTGGTTTGTGATCCGAAATAATAATGACCTTTTTCCCATAAATATACTGATGAAATTTTTTACATGAGAAAACAATTGCTAAAAATTCTTTTTCAATCTGTGCATATTGTTTTTCTGTGTCAGATAAAGAGCGTGAAGCAAACGAAATAATTTTATCATTTTGAAATAAACAACAACCTAGCCCATCTTTTGAAGCATCAGTCTGGATAACAACATTATCCTTTTCATTAAAAGGCGTGAGAATTACATGAGTGGATACAACATTTTTAATTTTATTAAAACACTCCTCATGAGCGGGTAATATAACATAATCTATATTTTTCCGAAGTAATTCTCTTAACGGAGCAGTTAAATCTGCTAAATTCGGTATAAATTTTCTCAAATAATTTACCAAACCCAAAAACGATTGTAGTTCAGTTCTATTCCTCGGAAAGCTGAGTGCTAATATAGATTCAATGCGCTTTTTATCTGGTCTTATACCATTATTTGAAATTATGTGTCCTAAGAAACTGACTTCTTTTACTCTAAATTGAATTTTATTCTTATTTATCTTTACATTCTGTTCCCGTGCTCTTCTTAAAAACAGATCCACATTTTTATCATGATCATCTATGGTTTTACCACCTATTATTATATCGTCTATGTATATGTTTACCCCAGGCAAATCACTAAATGTCTTAGAATTGTATCTCTGAAACACTTCAGATGCTGTAACCAATCCAAACGGTAATCTTTTAAATTTATAGCATCCAAAAGGAGTACTAAACGTTACTAAATCACTTGATTTATCTGTTAAAGGCACATGCCAAAACCCATCTTTGAGATCAAAAACCGAAAAATACTCATATTCAACTAAATTTGCACTTATCTCTTCAAATGTTGGTATTAAATAATGATTAGGAATTACATGTTTATTAAGTTCCCTTGGGTCTAAACACAAACGCAAACTCCCATCTTTTTTCTCACGAATAACTAAATTGTGAACCCATGCTTGAGGCTTTTCTGTTTTTTCAATAATATCCATACGATCTAATTCGTCTAGTTTATCCTTTAATTTATCTTTAATTTTTATTGGTATTCTTCTTGGTGGATGAGCCACCGGAACTGCATTTGTATCTATTTCAATGTTATATGGCTCACTAAATCTACCTACTCCTTTAAAAACATCTTTATATTTCGCAGCTAACTTTTCTAGTCAGTCTGAAGTATTGTCAATATTCAAAACTCTCTTGATTAGGCCTAATTTAACACAAGAATCTCTGCTGAATATTGGCTTATACCCATTGTCAACAATTAAAAACAACTCGTCAGAAATATAATTTTTCGAAACACAACGAAGAGTTATTTCACCTAAAGGACGTATTTTATGACCACTATATGTTAACAAAGTAGTGTTAGTAGGTTTTAATTTCATATTCGTACAAATATTTTTAAATATAGATATTGGAATTATATTTGCATCAGAACCAGTGTCCAATTTAAATTTAACACTATAGTTATTGACCATGATATCATGGTACCAAACGTCTTTGACTCTATACGAATTAATACTGTCAGTCAACGCAAAATCACAATCAGAATCACAACTATTACAATCATCTTTAGATAAAGTATTAACTTGAATATTTGATTTACACGCAACCGAAAAATGGTTTAATTTTTTACATTTATTGCAAACCTTACCAAATGCAGGGCAATTGTTAATTTTGTGTTTTTTCAAACATCTTTTACAATTAATTACGTTACTCTTCTGATTTTGATCATTTCTAAATCTACTTTTCTTATATTTATTTATAAAATCTAATTTTTCTGTCTCACCAGCATTTTCATATCCCTCTCGAATGTCATCTGTATTCTGCCTTGTTTCTTGAACATCTCGTACCTGTTGTTTCTGCTTCTCATAAATTCTGCATTCTAAAATTATCTTGTCAATTTCGATGTCCTCCTTTTTTAATAACTTTTCTTGTAGATGGTTATCAGCAACACCCAATACAATTCTGTCTCTAACTATTTCAGATGGATTTTCAAATTCACAGCTACAGGATAACTCCTTCAAATCTTGAATAAAGTCCTCAATTGGCTCATTTGGCTTTTGATTTCGGTTGTAAAAAACAAATCTTTCATATAGAATGTTTTTCTTTGGCGTGAAATAGTCTTCAAGAGCTTTGATGACTTTGTTGTAGTTGTTACTATCTTCCACTGCAATATCCAAGTTTCTGATTATTTCTTTACCTTCACGTCCAATTTGGTTTCTCAAAATAGCAAGCTTAATAGCATCACTTAGTTTCGTATTTTTAGCTATTATATAATCTTCAAAATCTCTTAGAAAGATTGTCCAATTTTTGGCTTTGTTGCCGGACACTTTTAGGTCTGGGATAGATTTTAAATCCATTGTTCTTTATGTCTAATTTATTAATTTTTTCTCCTTTTTTTTTTATATTTATTTGCAAAAAATTATTTACAACTTTTTCTTGTATATGTTATTTTTTTTTCACAGTCGCGTAGGTTATTTTTCTAAAATTTTATTTATTTTTTAGACTGCGCCATGTAGAGAAACTCATAAATTCCAAATCGAAACTGATTGTATTTATTTTATTTTTTTCAAATATAAAACATTGAATACAAACAATACTAAGACTACTTGAGTAAATTACAAAGTTAAAAAGCAAAGTATAAAATTATAAGTAGTTTAATTCTAATACAACATTTGGTTTCAAAACTTAACCGCCTTATAACTTCTTACCAAGCGATGAAGCATCCACCAAGCCAACATTAAAATAATCTCTTATATGTACTGACTTTGTGTTATGCCGGAAAAGATTGAAATATAAGGAGAACTTAAAAAAAAAGCGAAAGAAGGTAAAAACTTTGGATTATTTCAAGCCATTTTTATCGATTTTTCAACTTTAACCCTCTGTAACTTTTACGGATAAAGTGGGGTAATCCAGTGATGGTTCAAGGTCTTGTTTACACAACTGCATTTACAGTTTTTCTAAATTCCAAAAACTGCCAGTTTTTTTAAACATTTATTTCAGTTTCACTGAGTTGAAATTTAAAAAAGATTTCATGACATATCTGTTTTGCTCACACATCTCTTGCCAGAAAAGACAAAAAAAAATACAACAAAAAGACAACATCATAATACCTTTACTATTTTTTTAAATTTTTTGAAAAAATTTTATTGTAATTTTCCAATCTTAAAATCACTTCTACTGCTCCAATGATGCGTCATAGAGGGGTCATTTCCAAGACCGACCCCACTAATTTTTACGTCTTAACAAACTAAAACCCTATCTCTAATTTCTAAGGGGGCTCCCACACAAAATGACATATTTTAAAATTTGCTCCAACTGCCCTTAGAGTGCCCTTAGAGCTATCAAATGTATGACCGACCCACAATATTTTTTTAGTCCAAACATTTTTCCTGAACACACCTACCCTCAATCTTTAACTACACTGCGTGACAAAACTAACCACTATTTTAGAAAACAAGAGGTACGACCATCATTTCAATATATTTCGGACATGCTGAATCGAATGGCGTACTCCGTTTTTCGATGTATGGTACAGTTTTCTTGTAAAATGTCATTAAAGATTGGCTGATTTTCAGCTGCTTTTTTAACAAAAAAAATTCCAAAGCTAATGATTTTTAAATTTTATGGCATGGAAAACAAAGATATAACTTGTAGCAATATTTCTAATATAAATTTGGTTTAAAGCTTTTCATCTTAACCCCTTTAATTCGCGGATTTCTTCATTTTTTTAAGTTTTCGCGAAATTAACCACTTAATTGGTCTCTGATAAAACACTTGCATTTTGTGGATCATAAAGGCGTCCACGACACTACGAATAGTGGACAAAAAACATCTATGTTATATGGACCATCATGAAGAAAATCGCGAAAAACCGTTTTTTTTTGTATATGGCAGCATCACTTTAGGAGATGATTTGTGGCTTCATCTTTTAGTATATAATATAATGAACCTTAAACAATGAACTGACCCAAAATTTGTCCAAAAAAGTTTTCATTTGCAAAAGTTATCTTAACAAAAACTGTTATTTCAGTGTTTGCGATACAATAATTATAGTTTTTTGTTAAGATAACTTTTGCAAATGAAAACTTTTTTGGACAAATTTTGGGCCAGTTCATTGTTTAAGGTTCCCACATTATATACTAAAAGATGAAGCCTCAAATCATCTCCTAAAGTGATGCTGCCATATACAAAAAAACGGTTTTTCGCGATTTTCTTCATGATGGTCCATATAACACAGATGTTTTTTGTCCACTATTCGTAGTGTCATGGACGCCTTTATGATCCACAAAATGGAAGTTTTTTATCAGAGACAAATTTAGCGGTTAATTTCGCGAAAACTTAAAAAAATTAAGAAATCCGCGAATTAAAGGGGTTAAGATGAAAAGCTTTAAACCAAATTTATATTAGAAATATTGCTACAAGTTATATCATTGTTTTCCATGCCATAAAATTTAAAAATCATTAGCTTTGGAATTTTTTTTTGTTAAAAAAGCAGCTGAAAATCAGCCAATCTTTAATGACATTTTACAAGAAAACTGTACCATACATCGAAAAACGGAGTACGCCATTCGATTCAGCATGTCCGAAATATATAGAAATGATGGTCGTAACTCTTGTTTATTTTTTAGTGTTCCGCAGTGCTATTAAGGCGGTCCCCATACATTTTTTTTATTTTTTGTAAATTTGTTTTATTTAATCAGCTTCTACCGCTCCAATGGTGCGTCCGAGAGGGGTCATTGGTGAGACCGACCCCCATTTATTTTTACTCTCCAACATTTTTGTAAAACATACCTACGCCCTATCTCCACTCTCTAAGTAGGCTCCCATTCAAAATTACATTTTTATAAAATTTGCTCCAACTGTAATTTATATGGGAGCCTATTTTGGGAGTGGAGATAGGGCGTAAGTATTTTTAAAAAAATGTTGGAGGGTAAAAATAAAGGGGGGTCGATCTCACTAATGACCCCTCTCGGAAGCACCATTGGACCGCTAGAAGCTGATTAAATAAAACAAATTTACAAAAAATAAAAAAAAATTGTATGGGGACCGCCTTAACAGTTAAAGAGTTGGTTACCGAAACAAACATTAAAAAATTGAAAAAACATTGTACTGAAAGTTAAAAATATTTTATAGACCCAAAAAACAGTATAGATTTGATTTTAACATTATTTTTGTCATTTATTTTATGATAATTTGCAAATTATAATTTTAAAATAATGTTAGCAATTTGATTTTATTTTTTGTTCATTAAAAACCCTTAAAACAGGTAAAATTTGGATTACCGGTAACTTCTAATAATTATAACGGTAACGGTAAGGATAACGGTATTTCAAAAATATTTTAGCGGTATCAGTAACGGTAAAGGTATTCAATTTGAAAGGGTTTTGAATCGGTAACGGTTTTGTAAGGGTAATCAACCATCAAAAATTACAAAAAAAAAGTTTATGACTCAAAATAAAATATTTTTAATCAAAATTGTTTAAATTTTTTCATTGATTCTGACAGGTCGCATTTAACTTTTCTACTGGTGTCCTTTTAAGCAAAATTATTTTAATCATTGTTTTATGCGTTTTTGTAACAAACAAAGAAATTTATTAAAATTGTAAATAGAAGATTAGTTTCTTTTTGAATTTTTTCGCATTTTGACTAAAAACTTTAGTAAAAAAGACTTTCATTACCTGTGCCTATTCAGAAACGTCTAAATTATTTCCAAATATTTTCGTTAATTCCCCACAGTACTTTGTTTTATAAATTTTGCTTTTCATTTTGTTATGAAAAGAATTTTTTTCTATTTGTAAATTATGCAAATTCTTTTAGCTTTTTGCAGGATACTCTTGCACATAACTAGGATATTTTTGTACATAAAAAACCTTTTGTTTAAAATATTTTGCATTTGTTGTAAAACCAAACTTTTTCCACTTTAATTTTTCTTCATGAGGCGTGTTAATGGGAGTTAGTGAAAGGATTTTTATTTTAATAGCGGGGGGTTTACTTTTAAATTTATTCTACATTTTTACAGAAACTTAAATAAGAAGAAAGAAAAAAAAGGGTTTAAATGGGTTAAAAAAAGTGAGGCTAAACAATTTTTTATAAGTTTTATTTTTATATATGTATACGAGTCATTATCATTGAAGTTTTAAATCCATTAATTTAATATCCTTCACTTTTTGATAGAGGTTATACAGTTGATTAGAGATAATGTTAATTCTGGGCTATATCTTTGACTTTGTTAAATTGTTTAAATTTACCAATTTTATTTGAATTTCTATTTTTTTTTTGTAAATACACGGAGTTTTTTTTCTTAATTTTAATTTTTATTCTTTCAACTTAGCAGCTCATCGAAATATCGGTCTGGGACCCCATGAAGTATATATTGGGCATTCCATGTCAAATCGGTCACTTTGAAAATTTTTTATTTAGATTTTCCCAATTTGTTGACAGTTTTTGGTACCCTTCGAAAACTCCTTCGTGGTAAATTTTCAGATTTTTTTGATGACCCGTTCAAAAGATATCGAATTTTTAAACATTGGTAGATTGTTCCTTTACTCAAACTTCTTTTACTCATAACTTCTTCAATAATGGTCCAAATTGCAATTTTTTTTGTTAAAAAAAAATCTTAAAAGTGCTCTAGCATGCGATTTTTAAGTTTTAAAATTTAAATCTCATTTTTGAAAATGTATGTACTCTTTGATTTTTTTGAAATTTTTTTGTGTAAAATTTCTATCGATTCTAAAAAATTTTTGCCCAGTAGGATCGTGGGATAACGATTATTGCTATTTTTTTAAAATTTTTGGAAAAAATTTTATTGTAATTTTCCAATCTTAAAATCATTTCTACTGCTCCAATGTTGCTTCATAGAGGGGTCATTTCCAAGACCCACCTCAATTAATTTTTACGTCTAAGCATTTCTTCGGAACAAACTAATACCCTATCTCCAATTTCTAAGGGGGCTCCCACACAAATTGACATTTTTTAAAATTTGTTCTAACCGCTCTAACTGCCCTACGAGTGCCCTTGGAGCAATAAAATGTATGACCGACCGACAATATTTTTTTAGTCCAAACATTTTCTCTGAACATACCTACCCTCAATCTTTAACTATTAAGTCGGTCCCCATACAATTTTTTTATTTTTTGTAAAATTGTTTTACTTTTTCAGCTTCTACCGGTCCAATGGTGCGTCTGATAGGGGTCATTAGTGAGACCAACCCCCATTTATTTTTACCCTCCAACATTTTTGTAAAACAAACCTACGCCCTATCTTAGGGAGTCCTAAGTTGCGTAACGGAAAATAATTTTTTTGTTTTTTTAAGTTTTGTAGTAGTACAATTTTTTATTTATTCTTAATTTTTCTGAACTCTTCAGAATGTATCAGAATTTTTATATTTTTTTCCACTAGTCTAATTTCAAAAATTGTTCTGATTTTTCCATATTTGTTTCTATATTTTTCTACCGGCATTTTTTGAATTGCAAAAAAAAAAAAAAATCTTTCAATTAGCAAGATGCTGGCAATTTTTTATGGAACGAGGCCAAAAAATTTATGGTACTATGACTAACAATTATTAAAGGGACAGAAAGGGGGTTAAAAAGAGGACCTTTTTACTTTTTTTTATAACTAAAATGGTTAAAAGTGTACTTTGGTACTTTTTAGTTATCCTGAAATAACGGCCATAAAAAATTGATTTTTAAACATAAACAGCAAAACCTTCAAAATGGTAATGAATTCAGAGGTTGACAAAAGTTGAACTTTTTCAAATTGCCTGAACTTTGACAACTGATTTATATGGACTTTGGTGTCCATCAGCTCTCGTTCGCGAGCAAATCGCTGGTAAAGAGTTAAAAACGTGCGTTTTTACCAACTTTGCAAGGCTATAATTCCTAACACTAATTTTAGATCCTCGGTATTTAACACGAACTTAACTATATTGGATGCAAGGACTCCAAAACTGTTACTAACTTATTTCTGACAGCTTTAGTTTTCGAGTTATAACGGAAGTTAATTTCGAAAAATCTTTCTCATCATTCCATCCAAACTACTTGTCTGATGGACTTCATATTTATGTCATGTTTTAATTTGTTTTCGAGAATTGTTCTTAGTAAAATCAAAATGAGTTGACAAACCCTTTGCAAATGTCTGAGGTTGCTTAGTAAATGCTAATAAAAAGATAACATTTTTCAATTATATGATTAAAACAAATATGTTATTTCGTTGCTTCATACATCAAAAACCTAAGCCTGCAGGAGAAAACTTATACCATTTTTGAAATCCGCGTGCCCTATTTAGTCTAAATCGTGTCCTCAAACTCTGGCACAGTGATAAAGGTGCTTGATTTAAAAAGGGCATGAACGAAATTTTTTTAAATTTTATTTTAGCGATATCTCAAAAACTAAAGATGACTCAAGAAAAGGAAGAGCATTTTTGGAATCAGCATAGTCAACATAATTTAAATTGTGTAAAGACAAAAGTCGCATAACGCTTGTTTTTGTCAACACAAGTTTATTTTCAACAAATTATTCTTATAAATTTAAATTTGAATTTAACGGAAAATTTTAAGACAACTGAACACAGCTCACCACAACAGCTGATATGTACACAGTTGATATCTGCCATCGGACCACTGTTGCCAAGTTGGAGGTTTTCCCGCTAAATCTAGCGCTTTTTGTTTGGATTCAGCGGGGAAAAATTGGGTTTAGCGGGAACGGTGCTTTAGCGGGAAAATCTAGCGCTTTTTATTTGGATTTAGTGGGACAAATTTAGAGGTTTTTTCCAATTTTTCAATCGAAAACGCCAAGTTTGTCTAATTTTGGCGCTTTTTTTGAAATTAAGCGGGAGAATTTTGTATTTTCCCGCTAAAATTTTTTCGACCGTTTCTTGCGTATTTTTAATGAAAAATAAATTTTTGTAAAAAAAATAATTTGGAGGTTTTTTTTTTAAATTTTTCTTTTTTGTCAATCAAAAATGCCAAGTTTTTCGGTTTTCAGCGCTTTTTTTTGTAATTTAGCGGGAAATTTTTAAATTTTCCCCGCTAAATTAATTTTTGGCGGTTTCTAGCGCTTTTTTCGTGAAATTTAGAGGTTTTTGGTTAAAAATAGTTGGCAACAGTGCATCGGACACACAACCTCTGCCAACGTCATAAGCAGAACGATGAAAGAAAAATGATATAAAAGCAGAGCAACAATGAAGAAATGATCAGTCGGTCGGTAACCGGCAAAGTGAACAGTGCTCGTAGTGATTAGTGCGCGTAGTGAAGAGGAGTTCCGTCGTTAGGTACCTCTAGTGTTGAGTCGTGTTATTAAGAGGTGTTCCGTCGGTCGGTACCTCAAGTGATTCAGTGCGTTTTTGAAGGGAGTTCCGTCGCAGGTTCCCTACTGTGCTCTTTGGTTTTAAGGGAGTTCCGTCGTAGTTACCCTATTGTGCTCTTTGGTTTTAAGGGAGATCCGTCGCAGGTTCCCTATTGTGCTCTTTGGTTTTAAGGGAGATCCGTCGCAGGTTCCCTATTGTACTCTTTGGTTTTAAGGGAGATCCGTCGCAGGTTCCCTATTGTGCTCTATGGTTTTAAGGGAGATCCGTCGCAGGTTCCCTATTGTGCTCTTTGGTTTTAAGGGAGATCCGTCGCAGGTTCCCTACTTTGCTCTTTGGTTTTAAGGGAGATCCGTCGCAGGTTCCCTATTGTGATCTTTGGTTTTAAGGGAGATCCGTCGTAGGTACCCTTTTGGTGCTCTTTGGTTTTAAGGGAGATCCGTCGTAAGTACCCTTTTGTGCTCTTAGGTTTTAAGGGAGATCCGTCGAAGGTTCCCTACTGTGCTCTTTGGTTTGAAGGGAGATCCGTCGCAGGTACCCTTTTGTGCTCTTTGGTTTTAAGGGAGATCCGTCGCAGGTTCCCATTTGCGCTCTTGGATTTGTTAATAGAATTACTCATCGTTTACTTTGGATTCTCATAGTAACACCGTAGTTTAACTCTCTTCAATTGTAAGCAGAATTGCCATATCAACACTTGGTTCCAGTGTTGGCTACCGTTACCCTTTCAATACCGTTACCGATTAAAAACCCTTTAATATTGACTACCGTTACCGTTACCAATACCGAAATAAAAATGTTTAAATACCGTTACCGATAAAAAACCGTTACCTTTATTCGGATTTTTACCGGTATTATATCGGTTTTGTTTCGGTTGTATTAATATTACTTATTTTAATTTTTTTTGTGGATTAAAAACGTAGTAAAATATTTTTAATATACCGTGAACCTATATTCAAAATATGCCAACTCAAATTTGACGGAAATGAGTTTCCGATGGCAAATAGTTCCCCTATGTAATACCTATCTGCCATAAAAATTTGAGAGCAAAAAAGTAATTTGTTGTCGTTTTACATCCATTTTTGTTATTCTGCTAACTCAAAGTACATAATTTTTTGGTGAAAATAAATGCCAACTCCCATTGTAAAAATCCAAAAATTTTTCAAAATTAAAAAAAAAAAAAAATTAGACCACATATCTTATTGCATTTGCCATGCTGAGCACGAATCTGGTACAGATTTTGATATCTAATGGCTAGTTTTCGAGATATTGTCATTTTTAAACAGTGTTCGAAAAAAAACAGTACGTTATTTAATGTTCCGTTCTAAGAACACATTCACTTAAAAGTTTTTTAGTGGTTGTGAAGGTGTTTGCAAACAGAATACCGAACGTTATGCCTGCGAGTTGAAGAACAGAAACTTTACGATAACGTACCGAACTAGGTTAGAAACAAAATAAAGTTCTTTTAGTGTTCTGTTTGCGAACTTTTGAGACATTTTTTTTTTAATTTAAAATGGCGATATCTCGAAAACTAAGCAAGATAGAGCAAAACGGACCACATTTTTGGTTCTTGGGATCTCCATAGTATCGCTAGGCCTCTACACATGGGTGGACCCCATTGGGTCCTTATTTTGAATCTAAAAAAGTTAGCATTCCGGGAAATTTAAAAATGCACATATCTCGCTAAATACTGCCGACACGACATAAAGTCTAAAAGCGGTCAAGATCCACAAAAATGCTCTTAGACTTTTCCTCGTGTCGGCAGTATTTAGCGAGATATGTGCATTTTTAAATTTCCCGGAATGCTAACTTTTTTAAATTCAAAATAAGGACCCAATGGGGTCTACCCATGTGTGGAGGCCTAGCGATACTATGGTGATCCCAAGAACCAAAAATGTGCTCCGTTTTGCTCTATCTTGCTTAGTTTTCAAGATATCGCCATTTTAAATATAAAAAATGCCTCAAAAGTTCGCAAACAGAACACTAAAAGAACTTTATTTTGTTTCTAACCTAGTTCGCTACGTTATCGTAAAGTTTCTGTTCTTCAACTCGCAGACATAACGTTCGGAATTCTGTTTGCGAACACCTTCACAACCACTAAAAAACTTTTTAGTGAATGTGTTCTTGGAACGGTACGTTTCGATAACGTACGGTCGCTCCATAGTTCCGTACAGAACACTAACGTACCGTACGTTAGAGTTTTTTTTCAAACCCTGTTTTTAAAATATCGGTTAATAGTGTTTGCAAAAAAAAAAATTGCTTATATAGATGTAACTTTCAAACTATTTATCAGATTGAAACATTATGAATGGGGCAAATAAAGTCAATGATATAATCTTTCAAAATAGTTAGTTTGGAGTGACCCTATTGCAATACAGCGTGAGTTACAGAGTGCCAAAGTTGACCACCCTGAGATTAAAAGGCTTTCGGAGCTAGTAACTTTTAAAAATATGCAAAGATTTTTAATTTTTTGTTCAGTTTTTGCAATTGCCGTACTAAGGATAACAAAAACCAAAAAAAAAAAAAAATATTAAAAATTTTTCAAAAAAAAATGTATTTTTATTTTCCGACAAAATATGCCAACTCTAAAAAAATATTTGTTTTTTGATATAGCAATAAATGCCATCTCTGAAAAATACGCAAACAAGTGCAAAATATGAAAATTTTTGCATAGGTAAAAATTGTTTAGAATATTTAAACCATCTTGTGGAAGGTACATTGTTTATTTTTGCAATAATATGCGAAATAACTAGTTTTTTAGCTCTCCTGAACAGTAAGCTTTTTCGAGTTGGCATTTATTGAATATAGTTCGACGATACGTAAAATGCCAATCCAACGTCCGTCTGTAAAGACACGATAAAATCCAAAATAAACGGGCTATTCTGCAGGTACGAATACGCCTTATGCTCATAGTTCGGAAATGGGTAAAATCGGACCAGATGAAAAAATGTTCCATATTTTATTTAATTTTTTTGTCTATTTGTTTAGAAAATCAAACAGTTTTATGCCGTGTGAAGTTTATTGACAAAGATTAGAAAATGCGATTTTTTCGGTCCGCCCCTTTTGGGGGCTTTGCCATAGAAAATAAAATTAAATAATAACACAGGTTGACAAAATTTGACCTTTTTCAATTTGCCTGACCTTTGACAACTGATTTATATGGATTTTAGTGTGCTGATTCCGAATCTGTTATCCAATTGTTTCCATCAGCTCGCGTTCGCGAGCAATTCGCTGTTAAACAGTCGAAAAGTGCGTTTTTTACCAATTTTGCTTGGCTATAATTTCCAAAAAAATTTTAGTGCCTCAGTTTTAAACACGAACTTAACTATATTTGATGCCAGGATTCCAAAACTGGTATTAGCTTTTTTCTGACAGCTTTAGTTTTCGAGTTATTAAAAAGGGCATAAATATTCAGACAAAATTAACGAGGAATGAATTTAAAAATTTTATTTTAGCGATATATCCAAAACTAAAGATGACTCAACAAAAGTAAGAGCATTTTTGGAATCAGCATATCCAACACACCTAAAATCGTCATTCCCTTTTTGGATGTAAGACAAGTGTTGGTAAATATGGACTCACAAACATGCCAAAAACAGCCTATTTTCAAAGTTTCCTTAGGCTATATCTCGAAAACTAGAGCTGACCCAAAAAAAACGGTAGCCGGATTTGAAATCAGCGTACCCCTAATACCCAAAATTAGCTATCAGAACCCGGGAAAAAAAAGTGTTGCCCTGTGTAATAAAATTGCATTACATATTTAAGCGTAAATATAAATAAAATGAATTTCATAGTATTTTATACCAGTACAAATATAATTATGTACTATATAGAAAATATACTGAATTTAACAGTTTTTTAACTTGTATACCTTCCAACCACAGTATAGGGGTATACTCACTTTGTCATTCCGTGTGTAACGCATCGAAATATCGGTATAGGACCCCACAAAGTATATATTTTATTGATCAGTGATCGATTCTAAGACATTCTAGCGATGTCCGTCCGTCTGTAGAGGACACGATACAGTCCAAAATAAATGAGCTAGACTTCCGTAGTTTGGCATGAATATGTCTTATATTCCTAGGCAGGTTAAGTTCGGAAATGGCCAAAATCGGACCAAGGGGAAAAAGTTCTCCCTTGGAGAACTAAACCAACCTAAGAAAAAACGCATTTTTTGCAGGGTTTTTTTGTTCTTTTGCTAAGCAAATACAACTTTCTTATCTCAGAAGAAGTTCAAAATTTCGAGGGGTAGGTGCCCCCTAACGTCACCCACGTGTTTTTTTGCAAATTTCTGACTTGTTAACATTTTATTCATAATACCGGTACGTACCGGTATTGATGTTTCGGTAACGGTGAACCGTTACCGAAATAATCGAAAATACCGTTACCTTTACCGTTACCGATATAAAAAATATGTAATACCAATACCGTTACCGATACCGTTATTCGTTTCGGTTGCCAACCCTGCTTGGTTCCAATCCAGCTAACCCGTCACCGGCTGTCCAGTGGGAAGCAAACCATATTTTAATTTATTTCGTATACAATACCATTTATCATTTTTTACTAGTTTTAAGTAATGAATTAATAAAAGAATTATATTAATTTTTAAAAGAAAATAAACAACTCGTTTCATTTCTCATTCTCTGTCACTGCGAATATAAATTTCTGTGACGAACCTGGCCCCCGTGAGCTATACCCCAGCAACCTGAGGAAACTCGTCGTTACAATTGTCATACACTTTTTTGATGCAAGACCAGTGTTGATAAATATGGACTCACAAATATGCCGAAAATAGCCAATTTTCACAGTTTCCGTAGGCTACATCTCAAAAACTAGAGCTGACCCAAAAAAACGGTAGCCAGATTTGAAATCAGCGCACAGTGGACCAAATGCTGAATCTAGCGCGCAAGTGAGTATAATTCGACTTTGAGTGCACCTAGAAACATGAAATTTGTAATGCACAAGGAAAATGAGATGAGCTTCTATATAGTCCAAGTGTGGGCGGTATTTGAAGGGCCACGCCCACTTATTGAAACATTGTAATAAAATATAGGTAAAGTAGAGCCAATAATAAGCAGAGAAAGTATTTTTTTTTTAACGTAAAAAAGATTTTGAAACAGTTTAGAAAAGAAATATTTTATTTTGAGTAAAAAAAAATTTTTTTTTACTCATTTCTGTAAAAAAAAATTTGTTCGAGTGAAAATTTTTTTTTGAGTTTAAATTTTTTTTACTTGTAACATTTTTACATTGGGTTAAAAAATGTTTGAGAATGTCAAAATTACTCAGTAAAATATTTTTGTGGCTCTTCAATGTCATTTAAAGCGTTTAAGTATTTTTTTTTTTAACGTAAATTCAAGGTACACCAATCTGAAATTCACGGTTTTTGCTTACAACTTCTGAACCACTGGACCGATTTGGTTGATATTCAATACCAACCTGACTAAGAAAATTTAAAATATATATGCCAAGCCTCAGCAGCAACAGAGTTGCCGTTTGAAAGTTATCGTGTTTTAAACAGACAGACGGACGGACATCGCTAGATCGACTGAAAAACAAAAACCAGCAAAAACCAGCAGCCAATTTTTTTATTATTTTGGACCTCAATATCTATTCTTTTGAAATCATTTAAAAACCCTATAGAAGTTAGTGGGATTCGTACCTAAATTCATTAACAAAATTCAAGTTTGCTTGAAAAATAATTCCATTGTGGACTCTCTTTTTAATTTACGTTTTTTACGAACAACCACACAAATTAGCTTCAAATATACATTCCTTGAGGTTAAAATATAACAAATAATTTGATAAATTGCCTTAATACGGTCGTGAAATAGCAGTTTAAACAATCAACACGTCTACACAGAACTTGAAGAAATTTTTTTATAAAAACTAATTACTCATGTTTGGCTGCCTACTACGATGGTGTTTTTGCAATAAACAAAGAAATTTTATTAGCGTTAAGTAAGGTAGGAATAGTGCAATCATATATGCGATACTAATTCAGTATTGTAAAAACTTAATTTTTCGACAAACTGCGCACCAGATTCAACATTTGGTCCACTGTGCAGCGTACCCCAATTACCCATTATTAGCTATCAGAGCCCGGGCAAAAAAAAGTGTTGCCCTGTGTTATGTAATGCATTACAATTTTTATTGTTTTGCTGGGTATTGATTTAAAAAAAAAGAAAAAATAGTTTTAACATCATCATTTTAATATTATTCCTTTCTTCCTTCGTAAGAGGAATGGGTCAAATGTATTTTATTGTTAGTCTTGTGGGAATTTGTTCAACATGTAAAACTTTTTTCCATTGTGCTTGGTGTGAATGAATAAAAAAGAAATACAAAACTTTTTAGTACGTTTATCATCAACATGATACATTTATTTAGTTTAGTGACTTTTTTTTATTGAACTTTAGCACTTTGTTTATGATTTAAACATATTTTTCTTTTATTGTTAGCATTTTTACAAGATTAATTTAAATACGAATACAGCAGTAACAGATTTTTATTAAGAAAACTATCCATTTAAAGAAAGATGCCATGGACGTATACAGGGGGTGGGCACAGGGGGCACGTTGTAATGTACCATTACAAATAACCTACTTAATGATCTATTATATTATAATAATTTCTAATAATCATAAATGTCTTTTTCCACCAACCAACATCAGAACTCAAACACATACCCAACAATTCTATTTTTATAAGAAATAGTTATGTAGTGTTTTACGTATGTAATTCACATTGAGTTTGTAAAATCATACACATATAATGTCAAGGTTTGGTCACACAAGAGGCGAACCAGTTTCGACGTTGATGTCTTAGGTACACTCCGGCCTAAAAGCCGAAGTGTACCTCGAGAATCCGACCCGATTCCAGTTCACCGTAGCGACACGTGCCGTAGATGTATAAGTAGTAACGAATAGTTTTGTTGTAGTTAGTCTGATATTTTACGTATTTAACACCCGACTCACCTGCTATTGTTTCTTCTCGTGAGTTACCATTCGTACTTAGACCCGATCCGACTTACCCGATTTAATCCGACTCACCTGATGTTGTTTCCTCGTGAGTTACTTAGATTATACTAATCGTATTTAGAATCCGACTCACCTGCTATTGTTTCTTCTCGTGAGTTACCATTCGTAGTTAGAACCCGATCCGACTTACCCGATTTAATCCGACTCACCTGATATTGTTTCTCTCGTGAGTTACTTAGACTTATACTAATCGTATTTAGAATCCGACTCACCTGCTATTGTTTCTTCTCGTGAGTTACCATTCGTATTTAGAACCCGATCCGTCTTAACCCGATTTAATCCGACTCACCTGATATTGTTTCTCTCGTGAGTTACTTAGACTTATACTAATCGTATTTAGAATCCGACTCACCTGCTATTGTTCTTCTCGTGAGTTACCATTCGTAGTTAGAACCCGATCCGACTTAACCCGATTTAATCCGACTCACCTGATATTGTTTCTCTCGTGAGTTACTTAGACTTATACTAATCGTATTTAGAATCCGACTCACCTGCTATTGTTTCTTCTCGTGAGTTGCCATTCGTAGTTAGAACCCGATCCGACTTAACCCGATTTAATCCGACTCACCTGATATTGTTTCTCTCGTGAGTTACTTAGACTTATACTAATCGTATTTAGAATCCGACTCACCTGCTATTGTTTCTTCTCGTGAGTTACCATTCGTAGTTAGAACACGATCCGACTTAACCCGATTTAATCCGACTCACCTAATATTGTTTCTCTCGTGAGTTACTTAGCTTAATACTAACGTGGTTAGACTCGTGTTAGACCCGACACAGCTGATATTGTTTCTCCTCGTGAGTCATTCGCCCTTGTTAATACACCGACAGATTTCACGAGCCCGACTACTTACTAACCCTAGATTAAACCGACGTTAGACATATTGAAGCTGTGTACGATAACAAGGAGGCAGACCTTTGACGACTCTGGACAGACCGAGTCATACCTCAGCATAGTAAAATAAACTGCATCACAAATGGCGCCCGAGCAGGGACCCGACTCCCAAAACACGACTTGTGGAAAAACTTTACAGCAAACCACCAACGAAACGGGAGCGGGTCACGTACACAGCATTCAAACCGGCTCTGGCAAAACCCCATTGACTCTTCAATCCAAATCGTTGGGTGGATTTATTTACAAATTAGTGGAAGTTTGTCATTTGCATCGCAGACCAACCGAAGGTGCCCCGGTGAAGTCTCTGAGACGACGGCTAATTGAACTAATTCGTAATTACCACCATATGAGGGTGGAGATGATTAAATCGAGTTCATTGAACGACTCGAAGAGCAAGCCGAACCTCTTTTATAGTTCGGGTACTATTTTTTTTTTAATGAAACGAAAAAGTACAAGTACTTTTTCTCACAAAGTAGGGGGGGAATGATCTATTATATTATAATAATTTCTAATAATCATAAATGTCTTTTTCCACCAACCAACATCAGAACTCAAACACATACCCAACAATTCTATTTTTATAAGAAATAGTTATGTAGTGTTTTACGTATGTAATTCACATTGAGTTTGTAAAATCATACACATATAATGTCAAGGTTTGGTCACACAAGAGGCGAACCAGTTTCGACGTTGATGTCTTAGGTACACTCCGGCCTAAAAGCCGAAGTGTACCTCGAGAATCCGACCCGACTCCAGTTCACCGTAGCGACACGTGCCGTAGATGTATAAGTAGTAACGAATAGTTTTGTTGTAGTTAGTCTGATATTTTACGTATTTAACACCCGACTCACCTGCTATTGTTTCTTCTCGTGAGTTACCATTCGTAGTTAGACCCGATCCGACTTACCCGATTTAATCCGACTCACCTGATGTTGTTTCCTCGTGAGTTACTTAGATTATACTAATCGTATTTAGAATCCGACTCACCTGCTATTGTTTCTTCTCGTGAGTTACCATTCGTAGTTAGAACCCGATCCGACTTACCCGATTTAATCCGACTCACCTGATATTGTTTCTCTCGTGAGTTACTTAGACTTATACTAATCGTATTTAGAATCCGACTCACCTGCTATTGTTTCTTCTCGTGAGTTACCATTCGTATTTAGAACCCGATCCGTCTTAACCCGATTTAATCCGACTCACCTGATATTGTTTCTCTCGTGAGTTACTTAGACTTATACTAATCGTATTTAGAATCCGACTCACCTGCTATTGTTCTTCTCGTGAGTTACCATTCGTAGTTAGAACCCGATCCGACTTAACCCGATTTAATCCGACTCACCTGATATTGTTTCTCTCGTGAGTTACTTAGACTTATACTAATCGTATTTAGAATCCGACTCACCTGCTATTGTTTCTTCTCGTGAGTTGCCATTCGTAGTTAGAACCCGATCCGACTTAACCCGATTTAATCCGACTCACCTGATATTGTTTCTCTCGTGAGTTACTTAGACTTATACTAATCGTATTTAGAATCCGACTCACCTGCTATTGTTTCTTCTCGTGAGTTACCATTCGTAGTTAGAACACGATCCGACTTAACCCGATTTAATCCGACTCACCGGATATTGTTTCTCTCGTGAGTTACTTAGACTTATACTAATTGTATTTAGAACCCGACTCACCTGCTATTGTTTCTTCTCGTGAGTTACCATTCGTAGTTAGAACCCGATCCGACTTACCCGATTTAATCCGACTCACCTGATATTGTTTCTCTCGTGAGTTACTTAGACTTATACTAATCGTATTTAGAATCCGACTCACCTGCTATTGTTTCTTCTCGTGAGTTACCATTCGTAGTTAGAACCCGATCCGACTTACCCGATTTAATCCGACTCACCTGATATTGTTTCTCTCGTGAGTTACTTAGACTTATACTAATCGTATTTAGAATCCGACTCACCTGCTATTGTTTCTTCTCGTGAGTTACCATTCGTAGTTAGAACCCGACCCGACTGAACCCGATTTAATCCGACTCACCTGATATTGTTTCTCTCGTGAGTTACTTAGACTTATACTAATCGTATTTAGAATCCGACTCACCTGCTATTGTTTCTTCTCGTTAGTTACCATTCGTAGTTAGAACCCGATCCGACTTACCCGATTTAATCCGACTCACCTGATATTGTTTCTCTCGTGAGTAACTTAGACTTATACTAATCGTATTTAGAATCCGACTCACCTGCTATTGTTTCTTCTCGTGAGTTACCATTCGTAGTTATTACCCGATCCGACTTAACCCGATTTAATCCGACTCACCTAATATTGTTTCTCTCGTGAGTTACTTAGCTTAATACTAACGTGGTTAGACTCGTGTTAGACCCGACACAGCTGATATTGTTTCTCCTCGTGAGTCATTCGCCCTTGTTAATACACCGACAGATTTCACGAGCCCGACTACTTACTAACCCTAGATTAAACCGACGTTAGACATATTGAAGCTGTGTACGATAACAATTATTTCAAAGGAGGCAGACCTTTGACGACTCTGGACAGACCGAGTCATACCTCAGCATAGTAAAATAAACTGCATCACAAATGGCGCCCGAGCAGGGACCCGACTCCCAAAACACGACTTGTGGAAAAACTTTACAGCAAACCACCAACGAAACGGGAGCGGGTCACGTACACAGCATTCAAACCGGCTCTGGCAAAACCCCATTGACTCTTCAATCCAAATCGTTGGGTGGATTTATTTACAAATTAGTGGAAGTTTGTCATTTGCATCGCAGACCAACCGAAGGTGCCCCGGTGAAGTCTCTGAGACGACGGCTAATTGAACTAATTCGTAATTACCACCATATGAGGGTGGAGATGATTAAATCGAGTTCATTGAACGACTCGAAGAGCAAGTGGAAGTTTGTCATTTGCATCGCAGACCAACCGAAGGTGCCCCGGTGAAGTCTCTGAGACGACGGCTAATTGAACTAATTCGTAATTACCACCATATGAGGGTGGAGATGATTAAATCGAGTTCATTGAACGACTCGAAGAGCAAGCCGAACCTCTTTTATAGTTCGGGTACTATTTTTTTTTTTTTTTTAATGAAACGAAAAAGTACAAGTACTTTTTCTCACAAAGTAGGGGGGGAATGTAATGTACCATTACAAATAACCTACTTAATGATCTATTATATTATAATAATTTCTAATAATCATAAATGTCTTTTTCCACCAACCAACATCAGAACTCAAACACATACCCAACAATTCTATTTTTATAAGAAATAGTTATGTAGTGTTTTACGTATGTAATTCACATTGAGTTTGTAAAATCATACACATATAATGTCAAGGTTTGGTCACACAAGAGGCGAACCAGTTTCGACGTTGATGTCTTAGGTACACTCCGGCCTAAAAGCCGAAGTGTACCTCGAGAATCCGACCCGATTCCAGTTCACCGTAGCGACACGTGCCGTAGATGTATAAGTAGTAACGAATAGTTTTGTTGTAGTTAGTCTGATATTTTACGTATTTAACACCCGACTCACCTGCTATTGTTTCTTCTCGTGAGTTACCATTCGTAGTTAGACCCGATCCGACTTACCCGATTTAATCCGACTCACCTGATGTTGTTTCCTCGTGAGTTACTTAGATTATACTAATCGTATTTAGAATCCGACTCACCTGCTATTGTTTCTTCTCGTGAGTTACCATTCGTAGTTAGAACCCGATCCGACTTACCCGATTTAATCCGACTCACCTGATATTGTTTCTCTCGTGAGTTACTTAGACTTATACTAATCGTATTTAGAATCCGACTCACCTGCTATTGTTTCTTCTCGTGAGTTACCATTCGTATTTAGAACCCGATCCGTCTTAACCCGATTTAATCCGACTCACCTGATATTGTTTCTCTCGTGAGTTACTTAGACTTATACTAATCGTATTTAGAATCCGACTCACCTGCTATTGTTCTTCTCGTGAGTTACCATTCGTAGTTAGAACCCGATCCGACTTAACCCGATTTAATCCGACTCACCTGATATTGTTTCTCTCGTGAGTTACTTAGACTTATACTAATCGTATTTAGAATCCGACTCACCTGCTATTGTTTCTTCTCGTGAGTTGCCATTCGTAGTTAGAACCCGATCCGACTTAACCCGATTTAATCCGACTCACCTGATATTGTTTCTCTCGTGAGTTACTTAGACTTATACTAATCGTATTTAGAATCCGACTCACCTGCTATTGTTTCTTCTCGTGAGTTACCATTCGTAGTTAGAACACGATCCGACTTAACCCGATTTAATCCGACTCACCTAATATTGTTTCTCTCGTGAGTTACTTAGCTTAATACTAACGTGGTTAGACTCGTGTTAGACCCGACACAGCTGATATTGTTTCTCCTCGTGAGTCATTCGCCCTTGTTAATACACCGACAGATTTCACGAGCCCGACTACTTACTAACCCTAGATTAAACCGACGTTAGACATATTGAAGCTGTGTACGATAACAATTATTTCAAAGGAGGCAGACCTTTGACGACTCTGGACAGACCGAGTCATACCTCAGCATAGTAAAAAAAACTGCATCACAACGTGCCCCTCCCTTTCGATTTGAAATTTTTTAAAATTTAATACACAACAATGCATTATACAAGAAAAATACACAAGTTTCTAAATATTTTGGGTTTTAAAGAAAATATTTTAGTTTCTTTATAAAAACTCTAGAGTTTAAGCAAATTTGGTCTCTGAAAAGTAATTTTTATTGAAATATCTGAAAAATATGTTTCAAAAACGCATAATATTGGATTTATCCAATAAAAATTATGCATCAGGATAATGAAAATAAATTTCTGTAAAAAATGTTCAGACTATAAGATTCTAAGACACTATTTCTATATTTAAATCTGAGATTCTCAGCTATTATTTTTAAAAGAAATTCTCAGGTTATGAAAAGTTTTTCTATAACAAAATTGTTCAGATTCCAATACATTTTTTCATCAGAAAAGTTTTATATTTTAGATATTTTATTTCTTATTGAAAAATTGTTAGATTCTGAAACATTTTCTCCATAGAAAACTTTTAAATTCTTAGTATTTCTTTTATAGAGAAACTATCAGATTCTAAGATATATTTTCATATCAGATTCTGAAACAAATTTTCTATAAAAACTTTTTAGGTTCTGAGACTTTTTCTATAAAAACAACTTAAATTTTGAAACATTTTTTATAGAAAAATCCCCAAATGAAACCATGGAACAAGCTCAAATCTAAAACAGTGCGATCAGCAGACATATTTTTATTAATATTAATTTGGTATATCTAACTAACAACAATTTTAAAATAAAAATCTTTAATTTTCAATCTACCACTTTTTCCGGGTTTGATTGCACAGATTGCAATTTCGAATTTTCAAAAATAAACCTCAAAAATACATATATTTTGAGCCATATGAGCAATCTGCTGATTTTATCAGACACGGTTTGCTAAATTTCTGTCTGAGTAATTTAGGTCGATCCAGCAGCAAATAGGTGTCAAGACAGCAGAAAAATCAGATTTGAGCTGATTTTACCAAAAAAATATGCTGATTTTGGATGAGCAATCTGAACATCTAAAATGTGTATTATTTACATAAGTAGTAGTGATGACTAAAAAAAAAAAATTGGGAGTTGTGCCCCCCGTTTTCAAATTCCTGGATACGTCGCTGAAAGATGCTATCTTTAATTATTTAGATTCAAAGACATTTTTTCTATAGAAAAATTTGCAGATTCTGAGATATTTTTGTAAAAAAGTCTCAGATTTTGGGACATTTTTTGAATTAAAAGTGCCAGATTCTAAGACTTTTGTCCTATAGAAAAAGTCTCATATTCTGAGACATTTTTGCTGTAGAAAAAGTCTCACACAGAAAAAATTTAAAACGCGGATTCAATCAATATTTCGATTTAAATTCCTCCAATTAAAAAAATTGTTATACCAATCATCAAATTGTAGGTGATTGTTTGAAAATTTTTTCAATCAAACGTTTTTGTGATTTTGATCAAAAATTTGATAAATTTTTTATTTATAGTCAATCAAAATATTGATTGATTTAATAAATGAATTGTAAGCTTATGACAAAATTATCAAAAAATTCATAATTTTTGCTTTCCAATATGTTGCCAAATCTGACATGTTGAAAATTTGTTAAAGAAAATAAAAAAAATTTTAATCAAAACATTGAATGACTCGTTTTAATTTTGTAGATTAAATTGAACATTTTTAGCCAATAAGAGACATTTTTGCTATAGAAAAAGTCCCAGATTCTGAGACATGTTCGTATAGATTCTGAGACATTTTTTCTATAGAAAAAGCCTCGGATTCTGAGACATTTTTCCTATAGAAAAATTCTCAGATTCTGAGACATTTTTCCTGTAGAATAAGTCTTAGATTCTAAGACATTTTTCCTGTAGAAAAAGTCTTAGATTCTAAGATTCCTGTAGGAAAGTCTCAGATTCTGAGACACTTTTCGTGTAGAAAAAGTCTTAGATTCTGAGACATTTTTCCTTAGAAGTAGTGTTAGATTCTAATAAATTTTTTCTATAGAAAAATTTCTCAGAATCTCAGACATTTTTCCATTCAAAAGCTGTAGAATCTGAGACATTTTTCCTATAGAAAAAGTCTCAGATTACGAGACATTTTTCCTATAGAAAAAGTCTCGGATTCGGATACATTTTTCCTTTAGAAAAAGTCTAAGATTCTGAGACATTTTTCCTATCCAAAAAAATATTCTCAGATTTTAAAACATTTTTCCTATAGAAAAAGTAGAAAAGTCTGAAATTCTGAGACATTTTTCCTTTATATTCTAAGCCATTTTTTCTTTAGAAAAAGTCTCAGATCTCAGATTCAGAGACAATTTTTTTTTTTATAGAAAAAGTTTCAGATTTTGAAACATTTTTCTTATAGAAAATGTTTCAGAATCTGAGACATGTCTTAAATTCTGAGACATTTTTTCTATAGAAAAAGTCTCAGATTCTGAAACAGTTTTTCTATAGAAAAAGTCTCAGATTCTGAGACATTTTTCCTATAAAAAAAGTCTTAGATTCTGAGAATTTTTTTCAATAGAAAAATTCTTAGATTCTGATAAAGAAATTCATGTTGCAATTGATCGAAGGATTTCACTGTGCAACATGAATTTGTACTGGTAGTCAAACCAAAACTCTGAAGTATTTAAAAAACTAACAATAAGCTCAATTTTTTATTGTATTGGGGAAATATCAATAATGTCTTATTAAACTGGAAACGAAATGAAATAAAGTGGGGGAAAAGTGGAATGAATTTGGGAACGAAATGGTTTTTTTGTTCTTAAAATAACTTTAGAGTCCCCGCACAACAATGTCGGAGCGGTTGACGTTTTCGGTCATGAGAGAGTATAGGCGCAAAACAAAGACGGCAGCGGAAAATTCTGTCATATGTTGATTTTTACACTAGTTTTTCACTTTTTCGTCACTTTTTTATTTAAATTAATTGTATTTTTAATAATCAATATGATTTTTTCATATTGATTCATTTTTAATATTTTTTCTTTTTAGAGATCATATTTTTTTGTTTACTTTGTCGGAAAAAATCGAAATATTTGTAAAAAAGTGGCAACATTTTCATTTCAAAAATTAAGGGAGAGAGAGAAGCCGACACAAAAATAAAATTGATTTTATTCTGGCGGATTTCGGTCGAGCGTTTTTTCATGCCAAATTTGTATGAAAAAAACGTCACCGACATTGTTGTGCGGGGACTCTTACTTTGAATATTATTATATTAACTCAATATTTTTTATCACAAGGTTTTTTTATTCCAAATATTCAGATTTTATAGGGTTATTCTCGAGCTCGAAAATTTTCTAGAAGTTTTCATTTCTATATATCTTGCATATGCTGATTCGAATGGCGTTTCCGTTTTTCGATGTATGGTTCAGTTTTCTTGTAAAATGTCGCTAAAGATTGGCTGATTTTCAGTAGGTTTTTTAACAAAATTTTTTCCAAAGTTAATGATTTCTAAATGTTATGACATGGAAAACATAAATATGACTTGTAGCAATATTTCTTATGTTAATTTGATTTAAAGTTTTTCATATTAAGCCCTTAAATTCGCGAATTGGTTAATTTTTTGACGTTTTTCATATTTAACCTATAAATTGGTCTTTGATAAAAATCTTGCTTCTACACACAAAAAAAAAAACTTTGTCAAATTACTAGGAAAAGTCTCGTAATCCAATTTTACCAATATTTGACAGTTTTTCTTGTTTTTTAACAAATCGAAATTTACATTTTTTTTGTAATTTTACAATTTTTTTTGTAATTTAACAAATTTCCTAGATAATTTTGCAAAAAAAATCTAGTAAATTTACGAGAATTCCTTGTAATTTTGCCAAAAATCTGAAAAATTTACAATTTTATTGGTAAAAAGCTTGTAAATTTACAAAATTAATGGTAAAAAGCTTGTAAAATTACTAGGAATTCTCGTAAAATAGTAAAATTACGAAACCTCGTTGTAAATTTTATCGTGTCAAAAAATTTGTAAATTTACAATTTTATTAGTAAAAACCTTGTAAAATTACAAAATTATTGGTAAACATATTGTAAAATTACTAGGAATTTTTGTCAAATAGGAGGTAGCAAACAAAAAAAAGTTACAATTTTTTCTTGTAATTTTACAAGGTTTTTTTTTGAGTCTAGTGAATCATAAAGGCATTCATAATACAAAAAACATCTATGTTATATGGACCATCATAGTAAAAATCGCATCACTTTACGAGAAGATTTAAGGGTCCATGTTTTAGTATAAAAATGTGGGAGTCTTAAACAAAAAAGTGACCAAAAATTTCGCCAAAAAAATTTCATTTGCAAAAGTTTTCTTTACAAAAACTAGTGTTACAGTGTTTGTGAATGACTTAAACGTCCATAATTAAATAAATTAAAGTTTGCATAGAGAAAAACTTTGGAAATAAGGTGGGGTTGTAAGTGGATGCTGATGCTTTACATCACTACAAATAGACTCTATGGTACTTTGGGATACCACGGGCAACTTTTATTTTTTATTTTTTTAGAATTGGGGACTCTCATCCTGATGTTTTTAGTATCTAGTACACTCAAAAAATTATGTTAGTAAAATCAACTGAAAATGTCAGTTAAAATAACTACTTTGTAAGTTGTTTTGGGGTCAACTACTTTTTCAGTTAAATCAACTAACAATGTTAGTTATTTTAACTGACAAAAAACAACTGACTTATGTAGTAAAAACTACTTACATTTGTAGTCAAAACAACTAAAATGTAGTAAAAATAAAATAATCAATATATAATTTTTTTTCAAAACATTAAAAAAAAAAAAAAAATTGAAGACCAAATTTTTTCAAAGTTTTTTTTTTTTAAAAAAGTTGTGAAAAATAAAAAAAAACGAAATTTTTTTTTGGAAAAAAACTTTGAAAATTTTTGAGCGATAAAAAAATTAATTTAACTACTTTAAATAACTCTGTGGCAAAAAGGAATAAGTGCATAAGTGTTTTTATACTACTTTTCAGGAGAGCATTTTTAAGTTTTAATTTCAAATACCAAATCTGGGTTTACAAATTTGGACATTTTGGGCATGTAAATATCTCAAGCATTATTATCGACACTATCTTCGCTACTTTAAAAGTTGATATATAGAAAGACTATGGAGATATCGGGTGAAAACCATTGATGTTGTTATTGCGTTTTTCAAAATTACATTTTAATCTAAGCATATGTCGAGATATGCAGTTATGTATCCCTGTAAAATATATTTTAGCATCTTCAACGATTGCTGATTTTAAAATAAGGAATAAAAACATAACTCAGATATGCTGTTACGATTTTTATTTTTCCTTTAAGAAAAAATGAGTTGTGGAGTTCTGAAATCAATATCTCAGAAAGTTTTAGTCCGATTTTCATAAAAATTTGATACAATACGAAAATGTATAAGGAGATTCCGAAAATGCAAAAACACGTTTTGGACATAACTCGACTTATATTGTTATGGGTTTTTGCCACAGAACTGTTACTACATCACAGTACTTTTTTGTTAGTTGTTCAAAAAAACGACTTAAAATAACTAACAGAAATAGTTGTTTGATATTTTTAATACAAAAACAACTGACTTTGTAGTTGAAAGCAACTAACTACTGTAAAATATACAAATAACTAACATGCAGTAACTTACAGAATTTTCTGAGTGTATTTAACATTACCAAGTACTGAACGGAACGAACATGCCGCTTTATATTTAACCACCATTTTATTTCTACATTTTCTTGTCATTTTATTGCATTTAAACATTTGATATGGACAAACAAAAAACTAAAACAATTTGTGGAAATAGTTACCATTTTTTTTTTAATAAAATAGAATGTCAACAATTTATGATTTTTTTTTAAACTGAAATAAATCACTTTGTTTTCATTAAATTTTTGCTAAATGTGTAAAAGTATAAAAAAAAATTTAAACAAAAAAAAAAAAAAATAAACCATTTATCTAAAAAAAACAACAAATGTTAACCATTTTCCTTAACTGCTTTCAAACCGTTTCCTCATCTACTTCCATTAAATTTTGCGCCATTACAATGTTATTTTTTTTTTAACTTTTTGTTTGTCTGTCTATGTGTGTGTCTGCAACTTGTTATTTCCTCTCAAAGGATATTGAGGTCTTTATATTCATTATTATATGTGTGCGTTGTTTTAGTTTTAAAAGCACTATGGGATTGATAAGTAACATTTTTTTAATTTATTTTTTTTCAGAGGAAAAATGTCTCAAAATCTAAGACTTTTTATTTGATAGAAAAATGGTCTCAAAATCTAAAACATTTTCTATAGGAAAAATGTCTCAAAATCTGAGACATTTTCTGTATGAAAAATGTTTCAGAATCTGAGACTTTTTCTAAAGGAAATATGGCACAGAATCTGAGAATTTTTCTATAGGGAAAATTTCTCAGAATCTGAGACTTTTTCTATGGGAAAAATGTCTGTATAGTAAAAATGTCTCAGAATCTGAAATTTTTTCTGTAGGAAAAATGTCTCAGATTCTGAGATTTTTTCTATAGGAAAAATATCTCAGAAATATCTCAGAATTTAAAACTTTTCGTAAAGGAAAAAATGTCTCAGAATCTGAGACTTTTTCTGTAGGAAAAATGTCTCAGAATCTAAGACTTTTTCTATAGGTATAATGTCACAGAAACTGAGACTTTTTCAATAGGAAGAATGTCTCAGAATCTGAGACTTTTTCTATAGAAAACATTTTCTAGAGGAAAAATGTGCCAGAACCAAAGACTTTTTCTTTAGGAAAAATGTTTCAGAATCTAACAAGGGAAGTATCTCAACCCTTATGAACCGATTTGCATGAAACATAAAATATATATAAAAGAGACAATTCTAAGGTTGGGGTGTCTCGGCTTAGCGGCCATATCGGGGATTTAGGGGTTCAAAACATGGGTCAAAAAATGGCGAAAAAATCGTTTTTTGGATTTTCAGTCATTTCTTTCTAAGAAACTATGTATATGATGTTTGCATATGAGAAGAAAGGTTTTCTTAATTCCTTTTTTAACACCTTGTACAAGTTTGGCTTCGTTAAATACTTTTTTCATGAAAATATGCAATTTTTGGGGGTATTTATATGAAGACATAGAGCTACGATGCACATTGGATCCTAGACGCGCATTTGAGAGCCAAACAAATATTTAGTTATTTACAGTAAATGCTCGTATTCGTTAAGTAGACACCCTAGGAGAAAGAAAACCGTTTATAGAAAGAAAATCCATCGCTTAGTTTAGTTAGGACATAAATTCAAATTAAGGACTTTTTGCTTAAATTTGAAAAAAATATTTTTTTTTGAAGACTTTTTTTATTTTATTTTTTAAAAATACTTCCAATAATGCGATTTTCCTGAAATTAAGTGGAGATTGTAACTATAACTATTACCTTTGTTACCCATTTTATGGTTTTTAATATTACTCTTTTTAAGTAGGAAATACAGGCCATCAAAAAGTGTTAATTTTTGAAAAATTTGAAAAAAACTATTTATATTTTGGATTGCAACTTTTGTGGGGAACGGAAGGGAATGGCGATTCTTTTTGTACAATAAACTAGAAGTATTTCTTAATACTCCTGGGGTAGAAACTTTTGCAGCCAGTTGCAGCTGCGCCCTGAAATGAGGTTTAAAGTGGGGTCTTCTAACGAAAAAATAAGTATTTTTAAAGTGATTATTTTTTAACAAAATTTACTGTTAATCGTTTTATTACAAAATTTTACTTAAATGATCTATATTGTTAACAGACAACCGCGGTTTCCAATAATAATTGATTTTGATACCCTACCTCACTTTAATAAGGCAAAAGGAGTTTCACCTAATGCTTGTAACTAAAAGGCTTTCTTGACCGCAATTACGGCCAAAATAACTGGAATAGTAGAAGATATTATAAAACGGGTTGTTATAACACTTCTGTGTATCAACGCAAATGAAAAAAATAATTCAGTTAAGTTTAGAAAACACATACATGGAACTGCAAAATTATAAGTTGAAAAGCATGGTTGGTGAACCATGAGTCCCACTATGCATGAGTCCCACTATTCTAGCTCATGACACTATTTTTACAAGAATTGTGATTGCCCGTTGGTATCAAAATTACCCTTAACTAATTAAGTTACATTTAAAAAAAATTTGCCTTCTTTCATGGCAATTATAAGAGTAAGCTTTGAAAAGATCACATAGGCATTTTAAAAGCTATAAAAGAAACTTTAACAGAGAAAACTCAAAAACCAACAACCTGCAAGATGTTTTTAGTATGGTTATGATTGAGTCCGATCCAAATATATCCCTAATAAGACAGACAGACAAGTTGAAAGTACTGATTATAGAGTTATGTTTTTATAATATTTTTTCCCCCAAATAACTTAACAATTATTGCAAATAATGCGTATTTACCGTGTGTTGCTTCTTTGTTTGATTATTTTTGTTTAAAAAATCGAAAATGATAAAAGATAGAAAGCAGTTAATTTCCCCGGCTATTTTAGTGTAGGGTGTAGACTTTGCCAAAATATGAAAGAAACACTTTGTATTGAATGGTAAGCTGTTATATTGTCACTTAAAATCCGTAACAGTTTTAAATAATTGACCACCATTTTATTTTTTTATATGAATAAATTAACCAACTTTGCCTTAAATTTACAAGTAGGGTACTAATGTGAAAAATGTCCAATCCACATGTGTGAGTTCTTTAAGGTCTCCAGTTTATATAGTGGTAAAGAATGTCGTGAAATTCTTATCCGTTCAAGAGTTATAACAAAAAAACGTTGATGCGCGCCTTTTCCATACAAAGTTCCCAATGTGCGATGTCCATATGAATACGAAATAATCTTTATTAAATTTAAGTCGACACGTATTTTTGCTCTAAACAACACCTAACATTTGTGTCTACAAAATATAGACCATGTTCTGGCAAGGTTGCAAAATAAGTACTTAGATCAGAGTTGATGAAGGAGAGGAGGAAGAATGATGATTACTAAAAAATTTAATTTATTCACCATATTGCAATTACACCTTCTTCTGGGAAAAATCAACAGCAACAACCACAAGAATTAAAAAAAACCATGATTTAGTTGATACTTGCTTAACAGCCAACTTAGCGTATCGGTCTAGAGTTAATAGCAAAAATATTACAGATCATGGGTTCAATCCTTGGTGGCTGCGATCTTTTAATAATTTTCACATATAGAATATAATTGACTATTAACTAGGGTTGCCAGACGTCCCGCATTTGGCGGGATTGTCCCGCTTTTCATAACCGATTCCCGCGTCCCGCGCGGGATTTCATATTCCCGCTTTTTTTGCAATTTTTTTTTAACAACAACTATTTGTTACTTTAAAAGCCTAAGTTTTTAAAAGGCTTGTTTGTAAGCTTTTGTAAAATTGGTTTTACCTTGCCGACCAAATGAAGTGGATTTATAACCTTTTTAAAGAAAAAATAATGGCCTATTCACACCTGAGGTGAAATCGCGTTCGAACGAGACTCCGATCATATGATCTGCATCATTTTATACACAACCATATCGCTAACTTACTTGTATAGTGTCATAACTCAAAATATGTCGTTTCTGGGTAAACAATACAGAATTTTTTGTTATATCCTGCTTTATATTGTGTCAAAAATTCGTATTAATATCTTTAAAACTCACCGTTTGAGAAGAGAACACGCCATTATAACATTTTCTACTCACGGGCCTTTTGCAACGTAAACCAAGTTTCAATTGTAAACTTTAAACAGGTTTTCTGTAAAATCAAATATTTTGAGTTATGACACTATACAAGTAAATGAGCGATATGATCGCAATCTTGTTCGAACGAGATTTCACCTCAGGTGTGACTTAGGTATAACAAAAAAATTTTCAATCTTAGTGTTTGTTTGAAAAAAAAAATATTTTTCAAAAAAATGTACGCCAAAAAGTGCACAATATAGAGTACGTTCCGGGAAAAATAATTATAAAATTTCCATGGAGTAATTATGGTCCAGCGATGTATCTTCAAAATGGAAATGTGAGTACTAAAATTTACTTAAGCTTAATTAGTCTCTAAAGTAGCGCGAAAAAAAATGTTTTTGAAAAACAAAAACACTTTTTCTATTTCAAAATGCACTAGAGATTGGTAGTCTTTATTTAAAATTCGACAACAGCTGCTAAATTTTTCAGTTTTGTTCATAAAAATATTTTTGTCCCGCGAAAATTTTTAAAATCCCGCCATTTTTGTAATTTTCGGGCGTTTGTCCCGCATTTTCGAAATAAAATTCTGGCAACCCTACTATTAACTGAATAAATTTGACATTAAAAGTTTTTCTGATGATTATAATAACTGGATTATATGAAACTAGTAAAAAACGAACCAGGATGTCTTAAAATTTTTAGAAAAATAAATTTTTCTTTCACACCTTTCTCAATTCAAACCATATATAACATGATTAAAAAATTGTAATACATAATTATAATTAGAGTCTGAGCTCAACTGTCTTTACAGAAAAAACAAAGATATTTCTGTTAGTTCGGGAGTTATAGAAATTTTCCCGGACGTCCACCTTGTTTCATAAGGGGACAACGAAATTTTGAAACACTGATATGGCCGATAAGCCGCAATCGAAAAATTATGTTAGTAAAATCAACTGAAAATGTCAGTTAAAATAACTACTTTGTAAGTTGTTTTGGGGTCAACTACTTTTTCAGTTAAATCAACTAACAATGTTAGTTATTTTAACTGACAAAAAACAACTGACTTATGTAGTAAAAACTACTTACATTTGTAGTCAAAACAACTTAAATGTAGTAAAAATAAAATAATCAATAAATATTTTTTTTTTTTTCAAAAAATTTTTTAGAAAAAAATTTGAAGACCAAATTTTTTCAAAGTTTTTTTTTTTTTAAAAAAAAAAGTTGTAGAAAATAAAAAAAACGAAAATTTATTTTTATTTTTTGGAAAAAAACTTTGAAAATTTTTCAGAGATAAAAAAAATAAAATTAACCCTTGCGAAATAATGTAAGAGACAAAAAAGTTGAAAGAAAGTATGAAGTGAGGTTGAGATTGCTAGAAATAGAATTATTGTGTTGGAAACTGTCAAAATTTATTCTGTAGAAACTAAAAATATTCACATATATAAAAAATAGTTTTCATTAACAAGACAAACCGACATTTAAAATCCTACTGATGATGACACTAACTGGGGTGCTTGAAACCGGTATAGGAAATACCAGAAATGTCTATAATTTTTAGAAATTAAATTTTTCTTCTGCATTTTTTCAACTTGAACCCTTATAACAAATATAATTAGAGCCCAGTCTCGATCTGTACTTACAGAAAAAATCAAATAAAATTAACTACTTTAAATAACTGTTACTACATTACAGTACTTTTTTATTAGTTATTCAAAAAAACTACTTAAAATAACTAACAGAAATAGTTGTTTGAAAATATCCATACAAAAATAACTGACTTTGTAGTTGAAAACAACTACCTACTGTAAAATATACAAACAACTAACATGTAGTAACTTACATAATTTTCTGAGTGCGAGACACCCCAACTTTAAAATCGTCTCTTTTATATATATTTTAAGTTTCAGGCAAATCGGTTCATAAGGGTTGAGATACTTCCCTTGTAAGATTTTTTCTATACAAAGAATGTCTCAGAATCTTAGACTTTTTCATAGGAAAAATGTCTCAGAATCTGAGACTTTTTCTATAGAAAACATTTTTTTTTAAAGAAAATGTCTCAGATTCTGAGACTTTGTCTCAGAATCTGATACTTATTCTATAGGAAAAATGTCTCAGAATCTGAGACTTTTTCTGTAGGAAAAATGTGTCAGAATCTGAAATGTGCCAGAATCAAAGACTTTTTCTTTAGGAAAAATGTTTCAGAATCTAAGTTTTTTTCTATAGGAAAAATGTCTCAGAATCTGAGACTTTTTCTACAGATTTTTTTTTTTTTTAAAGAAAATGTCTCAGATTCTGAGACTTTGTCTCAGAATCTGATACTTATTCTATAGGAAAAATGTCTCAGAATCTGAGACTTTTTCTGTAGGAAAAATGTCTCAGAATCTGAGATCACCTATGGGAAAAATGTCTCAGAATCTAAGACTTTTTCTGTAAAAAAATATCTTAGAATCTTATATTTTTTTTTAATAGGAAAAATGTCTCAGAATCTAAGACATTTCTATAGGAAGATATCTCAGAATCTGAGACGTTTTTAATAGGAAAAATATCTCAGAATCTGAGACTTTATCTATAGGAAAAATGTCTCAGAATCTGATATCCTCTGTTGTGTATTAATTTTTGGCCCATGTGCTTGTTTAATTTGTGCTTTTAACATAAATTGACTTCTAAAGAATCCCGAGTAAAAATTTTCTGGTCTAATCATATATAATTTGATACAATCTTATATGAGTTAATATGCTTCCGTATAAATTTATATAAAATTTTATCTATCACTTTGATACGGTTGATCCACTTTATATGGTTAGATATTGCTCCATATATGATTAGATTCGTATTTTGGGTTTGCTCATCAAATTATATAAAAATAGATATTATAAGATCAATTTGATCTAATTAGATTTGACCAAATTCAGGATCAAATTGTATCAATTTTTATATTTTTTGATCTAAAGTAATACAATTAGATATTATTTGATACAACCATTTTACGGATCAAATTAGATCTATTTAGTAAAATTAGCATAATATTTTTACTAGGGATGTTAAATTGACAGAGTTCTTTTACATTTTCCGTTTCTTTTAGATTTTTTTTTGTTTTAAAACACTTAACTTCTATTTTCTACATTTTAGGTGTTAAGACAACAATATGTGTTAACCTTAGTAAAGAGTTAAGCTGTGGGTTTTTGTTTTTTTTAAACTCATTAAAATAATTTCAAGTAATTCTAGTAATTTATTAAACAATTTATTTGTGCTAGTTTAAATTTAAAATTGCTGCAGGAATTTATATGATTGAAATTCCTGCTTAATTCATTTAAAAAAATAAATTTAACAAGTAAAAAATTAAATTCGAGTTGGACGAATCTATGAATACCGTCCACAATACCCAATATATTTTTAATACAAATGGCAATTTTTTTTTAGTGATTGTAATTTTTTTAACGAAAAATATAAAAATTTTTACTAGGATAATTTTATTTTAAGTAACAAACAGTTTTTAGTCATTTTGGTAAAAAAATATGTTTGACTAGAACAATTTTTTGAGTGTGAATTTTTTTTTGGAATAGTATAATTTTTTTGAGTGATTAAGAAATATAAAAATTTTTACTAGAACAATTTTATTTTGAGATTAAGTCTTGCAAAAATGACCAACATAAATAAATTTAAAACAAAAAATAATTTTCTTGAAAATTATGCTATGAGAATATCATGGTTTTAATTAGTAAAGAAAATAATGACCTCGAGCCAGAATAAACATCCTCACAAAATATAATATTTTAAAGGTCGAATAAAACAATTTTTATTTTTTAATAAAAATTAATCAGAATTTGTAAAAAATCGAGTTTAATATATTTTGAGTGGAAAAAGTTTTTGAGTGTGAATTTTTTTTTTTGGAATATTAAATTTTTTTTTGAGTGACATAAAAATTTAAAAATATTTTTGTTAATAAATTTAAAAATATTTTTGTTTCAAATAGTGTTAAACGAGTAATTTACAAAGTGAATTCGAGAAAATTCCCCTGTCGAAATTTACGGGTTTTTGCTTATAACTTATGAACCACTTGACCGATGAAGGTGAAAAACAATACGAACCCAACCAAGGTAATTATAAACAAATATACCAAACTTCAGTGTTGTCTTTCGAAAGTTAGCGTGTTTTCTACAGACAAGCAAACGGACGGACATCGCTAGATCGACTTAAAATCGATCGAGGAACATAAATAAAGTATATTTTATGGGGACATATACCTTTATTTAGATGTGTTACAAACTGAATGACAAACTTTTATATAACCTCTATCACTAAAGTGAAGGATATAAAAAAAGCTCATCATGTAAAAGCTGTTAGACATTTAAATATTATATCTTCAGACGTGGTGTGGGCCAAATTCACTTTATGGTTAGTCTTGGGGGGAATTTTTAGGAATTCGTAAAACAAGTTAAACTTTTTATACCCTCCACTCTAGTGATAGAGGGTATATATAAGTTTGTCATTCCGTTTGTAACACATCGAAATATTGGTCTAGGACCCCATAAAGTATATATATTCATGATCCTTGATCGATTTTAAGTCGATCTAGCGATGTCCGTCCGTCCGTCCGTCCGTCTGTCTGTCTGTCCGTTGAAAACACGCTAACTTTTGAAAGACTTTACGGAGGCTCCTGAAGTTTGACATATATGTTCTTCATTTACCGGGTCAGGTTGGTATTGCAATCCAGCGAAATCGGTCCAGTGGTTCAAAAGTTATGAGCAAAATAGTAAATTTCGGGAAGGGTATTTTTCGAATTTACAAGATTAATACCACTATAACTTTCGAAAGACAATTCTGAGGGGACTGAAGCTTAGCATATATATTTATTGTTCCCCAAGGCTGTTTGGTTTTGAATTTCAGCAAAATCGGTTCAGTGGTTCAAAAGTTATAAGCAATGCACTGAATTTCAGATTTGTTTCACCTTAAACTGTTGAAAACTCGTTAAACAAGTTTTAATAGCATGGTGAAATACCAGTTTTGTAAAACTTGTTGTTGTTTGTTTTCTTGTCGTGGGGTGCAGTTTAGTTGTTAGACAAGTAAATATTTGTTATTGTTAGTGTAACTGTATGTAACGGGAAAAAATCAAATAAAGTATGTGTATGATTGAATGTTAATTTGTTTTTGGTTTTTAAAGAAACGGATGGTATTATAAAAAGAGGAAAATATGTGAAATAGTTTTTTTTTGTATTACATATATGTAGGTATAAAACAACAAAAATATTTAACAAAGTAATTTGTTACTCAAAGAATTTGTACACTAAAAAAAATTTACACTCAAAAAAAAATTTACACTCAAAAAAAAAAATGTTACACTCAAAAAAAAAATTTACACATTATTATTTTTTTGAATGAAATGGCAGACTCAAAAAAATTTTGACAGTCAAAAAAATTGTACACTCAAAAAATTTTGATTGATTAAAAGAAAGTTTGACTCAAAATAATATACATATTTCTAATAAAAAATTTGTAATGCAATTTTTTAAAATTTTTTTTAGAAAATTACTATCAGATAACATTGTGGAGGGTATTCATAGATTCGACCAAGTCGAATTAAATTTTTATACTTGTTTTTATTTTATTTGGTAAAATTTTACAAAAAAAATATGTACAAAAGTTTTTAGTACTGTTATTATCGACTTGTTATTTATTTTAGTTTAGTGACTTTTTTTGGCACTTTATTATTTTTTATGATTACAATATGGCAGCAACTTTAAATGGTCAATTTAAAAAAGAATGAAATACACCATCCGACAAAAATGAAAAAAAGTCGTTAAACACAAACTGGATAAAATACGTTTGAAACTAGAGACTTAATGTAGTAAAACTGCATTTAAAGTTTTTCATTTCGTGATCCTGTTTCCTTTTATAAGGACTTAAAAGTCTTAGAGGATTAAATTTTATAAAATATTTTTTTAATATTTATACATGTCCTAAGATGCCACTAGTAATAATAACTGAAAGGGGAAGATCTCCCCTAATTTTCCTTTTTTTTATGATTTTTACATATCACGAAAAAGGAGGTAAGTTACAACATTTCAAAACTTTATCCTTCAATATCGTTCAAAATTTCAACAAAATATTTTGAGAAATATTTTGTTTACATCCTTTTATCCTGATATGGTAAAATAAAAAAAATGGAAAAATTATGGGAGATCCTCCTCTTTCATTTGTCATCACCAGTGGCATCCTAGGACAAGTACAAATATTTCAGAAATATTTTACAAAATGTATCCTTTAAAACTTTGAAGTCCTTTTAAAAGGAAACAGGATCACGACATGAAAAACTGTAAATGCAGTTTTACTCCATTTGATCTCTACTTTCAGACGTATATCATCCGGTTCATGTTTAATATTGGCTGTCGGACGGTGCACTTTGGCTCAATTTTCAATTTTGGCGGCAAAAAGTCAATTTTTCAAGTATAGATTTTTAAACATTTTTTGATTGTGTTCAATTCCCAATATATTGTGAAGAAAAATTTTAATAAAAATTATGATAGTTGGCAACACTGTCTATGTGTAAACAGTTACTAATGATACAGTTTTTATAACACGTGTTGCAAGTTGTGACGCAACCAAATTTTAATAAAACTAGATATTTTTTTTTAAATATATTTTGGTTAAAAAAAATGTTGTGAATATGAATTTTAATACTCGAGGTGAGTATTTCTACGAATTGTTAACATATTTGGAAAAAAAAAAATATTTCGTAATTATTATTAAATTGCCAGTTCCTGGGGCATGTCACAAGACTTAGAAAATTATTGCAGTTACTACATGCCGGTCATTTGTGTAGTAAGTAGTTGCTGTTGTTTTCAACTACAACTTCAGTTGTTTTAGTATGAAAAATCTCAAACAACTATTTTTTGTAGTCGTTTTAAAAAATAAATGCAAAAAAATACTATATTGTAGCAACAGTTGTTTTATATAGTTGTTTTTAGTATATAAAAAACTTTTAATTTTCTTGAAATTTTTAGAAAAACGAGCAGCAGAAATTATTTCCAAATAATTTTAACCGTTTTTGACGTTTAGAAGAAAATTTAGACAATTTGAGTTACAGTAAAAACAACTGTTATTTGAAGTAGTTTTTACCGTTTTTTGTAGTTGTTAATCAATAGTTAAAAACAACAACAATTTTTGGTTGATTTTACAGTAAAATGTAGTGGACGCCTAAACAACAACAAATGTAGTAGTTTTAACTGTCTTTTGTAGTGGAATCTACCGTCATAATTTTTTCAGTGAATCTGTTAATTAAACCCGTCCTAGGATCTTGATATATAAAAGTGGCAGATAGATCCCTTTCATACAAATGAAGCGGCCCTTGACTGCACTCAAAAAAATCTATTAACTTAAACTTTGGAAAAATTTTCTTCATAATAGTTTATAAATTTTCCCACAATTTAGTTAAATTTAACTAAAATTTGGGAAATTTTCCCAACTTTTAGGAAAAAATTTTAGTTCATGGACTGTTAAATAGGCCATAATTTTCCTTAAATGGAATTCCCTAATACATGGAAGAAATTCTTACAGTCAAATAAATTTTCCCTAAATAATTGAAAAATAATCTTGATTTTTAAGACATATTTCTAAAAGCAAAATTTAGTTCAAAAAATTCAGTTTTAGGACGTAATTTCCTACAAATTAGTTCATCATATTTATCTTCTTTAATTTGAGGAAGTTTTTTCCACAAGTTTAGTAAATTTTCCGTAACTTGAAATTGTTTTGTTGATTTATTTTTTTTTTTTCATGCTTGCTTGTAGTTCACATTTTGTTTATTATTTGTAGTATATGAAAAAGAGAGTTTGGTCTTGTATAACAAGTAATAAATTTAATGTTTACATTTTTTTCTACACATGTATGTGTTAGGGAAAAAATAATATTTTAATCACAACAAAGGCCTTGGCTTTGGCGTGTTTTCCCAAAGTCTGGGAACAAACGTTAAGGACAAAGTCTTTGTTGTAATTTAACTTTAAAAACTAATGAAATTTATTACTTGACCACAGTGTTACCATATATTTTTTTGAAAAATCTTATTTTTTCTGAAAAAAAATCTTATTTTGTAAAAAAAATCTTTTTTTTTTTTGAAAAAGGAATTAAAATCATTAAAAAAACTCACAAATTGTATTTTAAATTCAATTTTAAAATAAAAAACAAGTTACAGTATAGCGTAGAATGAAAAAATAATATTAAATTTAGAAAAAAATTATATTTCTGAGGTAATTTGAGATTATTTAGAAATTAAATTTCTGTTTTTACCTTTTCAAAAATCTTTTTTTCAGAAAAAAAATCTTTTTAGCACCTCAAAAAACTTGCAAAAAAAGATAAATCTTGATATATGGCAACACTGCTTGACCATAAGAAACAAACGTTTTTTTATATTTAAAGTAAAAAATGTACATAATGAGAATTCTGTGTGTATTCACATGCTATTCTATAAATAAACCAATAAAAATATGAAATTAACTTATTTTTAGGAAAAATGTCCGCATCAGAAATGTTTTTTAAACTAAAAAATGGGAAATTTTTTCCCACTTTCTAGTTCACATTGGTCCTTATTTTTAGGAAAAATATGGACTAAAAAGTAGGAACACATGGCAATGAAGCTAAATCATTATCAATTTTCCTTGGATTTAGTTAATTTTCCCATTTTTTAGTTAGTTTTTTTTCTGAGTGTGGTGACCTTTCTTGCAGGAATTTTACTGTCAAAACTGGAAATTCAAAAAAAAATAATAAGTTGCGTGGAATTTAATAAGAAAATAAGAAAATATATAAAAAAGAAATATTGGCTTTTTTTTAGCCTTTAACTTGGCACTAATTGCAAATTCTCAAATACCAGCACTGGTATGAAGTAATGTTGAGATTACTAAAAATAGAAATTTGTTGTTGTTGTTTAAAATTGTTTAAAAATCATTCTGTAGAAACTGTTACATAATATGAGAATTCAGCAGTAATAGAACAAAAAACGGCTATTTGTCAAAGAATATCATGTCAATTTTTTTATAAATACTTTATCTCCAATTATCTGCATAATTAAAAGAGATAGATCAAAATAGGCAAAATTTGGGGATCACCATCAAAATTTTTAAAAAAATGTATTTTTTAAAATTTTTCTTTGCAATTATCTTCCAAAAGATAGAGCAAAATAAAAGAAATCTGGGCATCACCAACAAAAATTTAAAGTATCAATTTGTGTGTGAAGTTTTTAAAGTCTTAGTTTGCAATTATTTCCTTAAATAAAAGATGTAGAACGAAATAGATGAAATATGGGGATCACAATCAAAAAAAAAAACTTGTTTTTAGTATGAAATTTTTCCTCAACTTAATTTGTAATTACTTATTTTCTTAAATAGAGCAAAATAGACAAAGTCTGGGGATCACCAACAAAAAATTAAAAAAAAAACAAAATGTTTTTTAAATAAATTATTCTTTAAAATTTTATTATTTCCATAAATTAAAGAGATAGAGCAAAATATACGAAACAAAATTTCAAAAACGATTTTTGTATAAATACTTTTTGTTATAAATACTTTATTTGCAATTATCTGCTTAAATAAAAGAGATAGAGTAAAATAGACAAAATCTGTGGATAACCATCAACATTTAAAAATCTTCTTTTTTGTTTGAAATTTTTCTAAAATTTTTTTTTTGCAAATATGTTCTTAAATAAAGAAAATAGAGCAAAACAGACAAAATCTGGGGATCACCAACACAAATTTCCAAAATATATTTTGGTATTAAAATTTTCCTTAAAAAAATGACAAAATGATAAATTTTTGAATGAAATTTTTCCTAAGATCTTTATTTGCATGAAATTTTTATAAATACTTTATTTACAATTATCTGCTTAAATATAAAAGATTGAGCAAAATATATATAATCTGGGGATCACCACCAAAATAAATTAAATCTTTCGATCACCAACAAAAATTTCAAAATCTATTTTTGTTTCAAATTTTTCTTTTTTGCAATTATATTCTTAAATAAAGAAGGTAGAGCAAAATAGACAAAATCTGGTGATGATCAAAAAAACTAAAAACTAAAAAATATTTAAAAAAAGAAATGTTGGTACTTTTTAGCCTTTAAATTGGCACTAATTGGAAATTCTAAAATACCAACACTGATATGAAGTAATGTTGAGATTACTAAAAATAGAAATTGCTGTTGTTGTTTCAAATTGTTTAAAAGTCATTCTGTAGAAACTGTTACATAATATGTAAACTCATCAGTAATAGAACAAAAATCGGCTATTTGTCAAAGAATATCATGTCAATGTGGTGGCTATAGCTTCTTAGGTAACGCTGCAATTTCCCACAAACAAAATATTTTTTTAGTTCAAGTTCACACCTTTAGCACCCTACAACCACAGTATGAGTTTTGTCATTCCGTGTGTAACGCTTAAAAACTCTACACGGTAAATCCATTTCCATGGTTAACAAAGCTGCTTACTTTCCCACCACTTATTCTTCTTCCAATTCTTCTTCCAATTTTTATTTACAACTCATTTTAAATAATTTTAACCTAACCGAGAACTGGTAACTATGACCGTCGTCTCGTTGTAGCGAAATCGACCAAGGGTTTTGGTGGGAATCGAACCCACGACCCCATGTTTCATAGGCTAGCACGCTACCAACTAGCCTACAGGGGCCCCACCACTTATTCTACCAAATAAAGTACTTTGCCAGTACTCTTCCGTCTGTATTTTGCTGCAATTTTTAGTATTAAATTTTTCTTAAAATCTTAATTTGAATAAAAAAGAACGAGGGGACCAAAAACAAAAATTTTTAAAATGTATTTATGTATGAAATTCTTCTTGGGGATCACCATTATAATTTTAAAAAGTCCTTTTAATTATGAAATGTTTCTTAAAATTTTTATTCTTAATTATCTCCTTTAATAAGTTTGAAGTATGAAATTTTTCTTAAAATCTTTATTTACTATAATAAAAGAGATGGGGAAAAATATACAAAATCTGGGGATTACCATATTATCTTTAAAAAATCCTTTTAAGTATGAAACTTTTTTTTAAAATCCTTAAATAAAGGTAATACAGCAAAACAAGCAACATTTTCAAAAATTATTTATATATGAAATGTTTCCTAATATCTTTATTTGCACTTATCTCATTAAATATAGGAAAAAGAGCAAAATTGTTGAAATTTGGTGATCACTATCAAAAATTTTAAAACTCCTATTAAGTATGATTTTTTTCTTAAAGTATTTTTTGTAATGATCTCCTTGAATATAGGCGAAAAAGCAAAATAGACGGAATCTGGGGATCACAACGAAAAATTCGAAAAACTGCTTATAAGAGATATTCTTTAAATCTTTACTATTTCTATAAATAAAAGAGATACAGCAAAATATACGAAATTTTAGAATGAAATCTGGGGATTACCAACAAAAATTTAAAAAATCGATTTTTGTATGAAATTTTTTACAAATACTTTATTTGCAATTGTCTGCTTAAATAAAAAAGATAGAGCAAACTATACGAAATTTTAGAAAGAATCCTAAGGATTACCAATTAAAATTTTAAAAAATCAATTTTTGTATGAAATTTTTTATAAATACTTATTTTGTAATTATCTGCTTAAATAGAAGAGATACAGCAAAATAGACGAAATCTGGGGATCACAATCAATATTTAAAATTTTTTCATAAACTCCTTATTTGCAATTATTTAATTTAATAAAAGAGATAGAGTAAAATAGACAGAGTCTCGGGATCGCCAACAAAAAATTCAAAAATCTGTCTTTAAAATTATTCTTAAAATCTTTATTATTTCCATAAATAAAAGAGCTAGAGCAAAATATACGAAACAAAATTTCAAAAATCGTTTTTTTATGAAATTTTTTAAAAATACTTTATTTGCAATTATCTGCTTAAATAAAAGATATAGAGCAAAATATACAATATATGGGGATCACTACTAAATATTTTTTAAAAAAATCTCTTTTTGTATGAAATTTTTCTCAAAATTTTTTTTACACTTATATTCTTAAATATAAAAGATAAAGCAAAATAAATGAAATCTGGGGATCACCAACAAAAATTACCAAATATTTTTTTTTTAAATTTTTCTTTAAATCAATTTTTTGCAATTATGTTCTTAAATAAAGGAGATAGAGCAAAATAGACGAAATCTATGGATCCCCAACAAAAATTTCAAAGATAAATTGTTGTATTACATTTTTCTTAAAAATTGACAGTCTAGTTTTTAAGAAACTTTTTCTAAAATCGTTATTTGCAATTATCGCCTTAAATTAAAGAGAAATAGCTAAATTGGCGAAATCTGGGGACCACCACCAAAAATTAGAAGAAAAATGTCTATTTTTTTGGTATGAAATTATTCTTAAAATTTTTATTTGAAATTACCCCATCAAATATAAGAGATAAAGCAAAATAGATGAGATCTGGTGATCACCAACAAAAATTTTAAAAATATATTTTTGTGTGAATTTTTTTTTTTTTTTATAGATTTTTAAAAATCTTTGTTTTCAAATATCTCCTTAAATAAAAAAGATAGAACAACTTAGACGAAATCTGGAGATCGCAATTAATATTATAAAACTCCTTTTTAGTATGAACATTTTTCCTATTTGTAATTATTTCCTTAAATAAAAGAGATAGAGCAAAATAGATAGAATCTGGGGAACACCAACAAAATATTCAAAAAACTGTTTTTGAGAGAAGTTATTCTTAAAATCTTTATTATTTCCATAAATAAAAGAGAAAGAGCAAAATATACAAAACAAAAATTTTAAAAATCGATTTTTTATGAAATTTTTTATAAAAAGTTTATTTGCAATTATCTGATTAAGAGATATAGCAAAATATACAAATACTGGGAATCACCACTAAAAATGTTAAATCAATTTTTTATGAATTTTATGAATATTGCTTTGCAATTATCTTCTTATATATAGAGCAAAATAAATTAAATCTGGGGATCATTAACAAAAATTTGCAAAATCTATTTTGGTATTTAATTTTTCTTAAAAAAAAATTGCAAAGTCTATTTTTTTATAAAAGTTTTTAATTGAAAAATGTTTATTTGCAATTTTCGCTTTAAATAAAAGATATAGAGAAAATTAGACTAAATCTCTGTATCATGTAATATTTTCTTTAAAACTTATTATCTCCTTAAATATAAGCGGTAGAGCAAAATAGATGAAATCTGGGGATCACCAACAAATATTTAAAAAATCTGTTTGTATGTGATTTTATTTTTGTAAATCTTTATTTGTAATCAGGGTTGGCAACCGATACCCACCTAGAATAACGGTATTTGGCTATTGTACCGTAACCAATAAAGATATGGACATTTTCAAAAGCGATTATGAAAGCTGATGAAATTTCTGTTATTTTAAATGTGTCACTTCGTGTTTCTACCGGTTCGTTTTCGAAATATAGGTCAATACCTTTATAATACCGTTTGAAACGGTATTATAACGGTATTGTCCTATATAACTAAAACGAACCGGTAGAAACACGAAGTGACACATTTAAAATAACAGAAATTTCATCAGCTTTCATAATCGCTTTTGAAAATGTCCATATCTATATTGGTTGCGGTACAATAGCCAAATACCGTTATTCTAGGTGGGCATCGGTTGCCAACCCTGTTTGTAATTATTTCCTTAAATACAAGATAAAGAACGAAAAACGACATCTGGGGATCACAATAAATATTAAGAAACTCATTTTTAGCATGAAATTTTTCCCAAACTCTTTATTTTCAATTATTGCCTTAAATAAACGAGATAGAGCAAAATAAACGCAATCAGGGGATCACCAACAAAAAATTAAAAAAAAACAGTTTTTGTAAGAAATTTTTCTTAACAACTTTATTATTTCCATAAATAAAAGAGATAGAGCAAAATATAACAAACAAAAATTTCCCAAATCGATTTTTGAATGAAATTTTTTTAACAATCCTTTACTTGCAATTATCTGTGTAAATAAAAGAGATAAAGCAAAATAGACAAAATCTTGGGATCACCACCAAAAATTTCCAAAATTTATTTTTGTATTAATTTTTTCTTAAAAAATGATTGGCTGTTTATTTTTGTATGAAATTTGTCATAAAATCTTTATATGCAATTATCGCCTAAAATAAAGAGCAACATATACGAAATCTTAAAATCACCAATTTTTTTGGTATGAAATTATTCACAAAGTTTTTATTTGCAATTACCTCCTTAAATATAAGGGATAGAGCAAAACAGATGAAATCTGGGGATCACCAACAAAATTTTAAAAAATTTATTTTTTTAAATCTTTATTTTCAATTATCTCCTCAAATAAAAGAGATACAACAAAATTGAAGAAATCTTAGGATCGGAATTAATGTTAAAAAACTCTTTTTTAGCAATGTCTTCTTAAATAAAAGAGATATAGCAATATAGACGGAATTTGGTGATCACCAACAAAAGTTTCGAAAATCTGGTTTTTAAGAAATTTTTCGTAACATCTTTATTATTTCCATAAATAAAAGAGCAAGAGCAAAATAAATAAAATCTGGGGATCAACAATTTTAAAACTAGTACTTTGAAGTATGACATTTTTCCACTTGCATTCAGTTCAACGAAAGCGTAATTCGCTTACGTTGACATTTTTGTTGATTTATCTAAATTTTAAAATAATCACACAACACAAAATACACTAACAAGCAGTTCTACTTCCTAAAAAAAGATTTGCTCTTTTAGACGAACTAAAAATAGAGTCAAATAGTTTCAGAAATTGGGTTAATTCTAACATTGCAAATGAAAGTGAAGGATTTCCAAATTAAAGAGTAAAAAAGTTTAAATATAATTATGTAGAACTAGCTTACCATCCCGGTACTTCGTTACCGGTTGTGTTGAATACTTTATAATAGAAGGATCAGGATTACTCTATCGATTTCCAAAAAATTCCCCTACGTAGTCTTTGTTTTATTTACTTGTGGACGTTTAAGTCTTCCATAAAAAAATATTTCAATGAATAATTTAAACAATAAAATTTGAATAACTTCGCTGGTATGTTATCATGTTCGTTCCGGGGGAAAAATATATTGACAATTTTCGAGCCCTTATGTCGCGATTTTGGATTTTGAGTGAATAAATATTTCAGTGAAAAAAGAAATTGGAAAAAGAGGGGAAAAATATGGAGAAAAAAGCTAAACACGAAAAATTTGAGTAAAAAATATCATTCCATATTGTTCCCTGCTCTATTCCATTTTTTCCCCCGTTCTACTCCATTTCATTTCTAATTCCATCTCCTTCTTCTAAGGTCATTATTATAGGAACAAAAAAAGTACCAAAAGTACACTTTATTTCCTCCATTAGAAACGGAATTTCCAAAAAGTACCTCTCCCAGAATGTTTTTTCTTCACCGAAGTATTCTATACTCCATATTTCAATTATATATGATCATTGTTTCAGCAAATATTAAAAGTACTGTTTATCCCCGTTAAGAAACGGAATTTCCAAAAAGTACTTTTCCCAATCTTTTTTTTCACTGAAGGATTTTACATTCCAAATTTTAGTTTCTGTGACCATTATATTTTTTTGGACCTTTTCCAATTTCAAGTTTCAATGATTATTATTTCAGGAAATAAAAAAGTACCAAAAAGTGTGCTTTTGGTACTTTTAAAAAAACGTACTTTTTATAGAAGGTACTTTTTACAAAAATTGCTTTTTATAAAAGGTACTTTTTATAAAAGGTACTTTTTATAAAAGGTACTTTTTATAAAAGGTACTTTTTATAAAAGGTACTTTTTATAAAAGGTACTTTTTATAAAAGGTACTTTTTATAAAAGGTACTTTTTATAAAAGGTACTTTTTATAAAAGGTTCTTTTTATAAAAGGTGCTTTTTATAAAAGGTACTTTTTATAAAAGGTACTTTTTATAAAAGGTACTTTTTATAAAAGGTACTTTTTATAAAAGGTACTTTTTATAAAAGGTACTTTTTATAAAAGGTACTTTTTATAAAAGGTACTTTTTATAAAAGGTACTTTTTATAAAAGGTACTTTTTATAAAAGGTACTTTTTATAAAAGGTACTTTTTATAAAAGGTACTTTTTATAAAAGGTACTTTTTATAAAAGGTACTTTTTATAAAAGGTACTTTTTATAAAAGGTACTTTTTATAAAAGGTACTTTTTATAAAAGGTACTTTTTATAAAAGGTACTTTTTATAAAAGGTACTTTTTATAAAAGGTACTTTTTATAAAAGGTACTTTTTATAAAAGGTACTTTTTATAAAAGGTACTTTTTATAAAAGATACTTTTTATAAAAGGTACTTTTTATAAAAGGTACTTTTTATAAAAGGTACTTTTTATTAAAGGTACTTTTTATAAAAGGTACTTTTTATATTAGGACTTTTTATAAAAGGTACTTTTTATAAAAGGTACTTTTTATAAAAGGTACTTTTTATATAAAGGTACTTTTTATAAAAGGTACTTTTTATAAAAGGTACTTTTTATAAAAGGTACTTTTTATAAAAGGTACTTTTTATAAAAGGTACTTTTTATAAAAGGTACTTTTTATAAAAGGTACTTTTTATAAAAGGTACTTTTTATAAAAGGTACTTTTTATAAAAGGTACTTTTTATAAAAGGTACTTTTTATAAAAGGTACTTTTTATAAAAGGTACTTTTTTTAAAAGGTACTTTTTATAAAAGGTACTTTTTATAAAAGGTACTTTTTATAAAAGGTACTTTTTATAAAAGGTACTTTTTATAAAAGGTACTTTTTATAAAAGGTACTTTTTATAAAAAGTACTTTTTATAAACGGTACAGAATTTTCAAAAAGTACTTGTTTCAGAATGTTTTATTTAACTAAAGTATCCAACATTTCAAATTTGAAGTTTGAATGACCATTATTTCAGTATATAAAAAAAAGTACCAAAAGTACACTTTTTTACCCATTTTACCCCCGTAGAATCAACATTGGCAAAAACCCAGACTTAGTGAATCTTTTTTCCGGGAGGTGAACCTACATTGCAAATTTCAAGTTTCTAGTACTATTATTTAAGGAAATGTAAAAGGTACCAAAAGTACAGTTTTTTACCCTTTTTACCCCCTTAGAATCATCATTGGCAAAAATCAAGCCATAGTGGATCTATATTCCGGGAGGTGAACATACAGTCCAAATTTTAAGTTTTTGTGACCATTATTTAAGGAAATGTAAAAGGTACCAAAAGTACAGTTTTTTACCCTTTTTGCCCCTTTAGAATCAACATTGGCAAAAATCCAGCCTTACTGGATCTATATTCCAGGATGTGAACATACAAACCAAATTTCAAGTCTCTATGACTATTATTTCAGGAGATATAAAAAGTACCAAAAGTAAATTTTTTTACCCTTTTTACCCCCTTAGAATCAACACTGGAAAAAATCCGGCCTTAGTGTATCTATGTTCCGGGAGGTGAACATACAGTCCAAATTTCAAGTCTCTATGACCATTATTTCAGGAGATATAAAAAGTACCAAAAGTACAGTTTTTTACCCTTTTTACCCCCTTAGAATCAACACTGGCAAAAATCCAGCCTTAGTGGATCTATATTCCGGGAGGTGAACCTACAGTCCAAATTTCAAGTCTTTAGCTTCAACGGTTTGGGCTGGGCGATGATGAATCAGTCAATAAGTCAGTCAGTCAGTCAGTCAGTCAGTCAGTCAGTCAGTCAGTCAGTCAGTCAGTCAGTCAGTCAGTCAGTCAGTCAGTCAGTCAGTCAGTCACATTACTCTTTTATATATATAGATTATATATAAAGGATTTCTACTCGGTACACTCAAAATAATAACTCTGTAAAATACTCTGTAAAATGACTGTAATCTCAATTCAACAGATATTTTACAGAGTTTTCTGTCAAAATACTGATTTAAAGAAAATACTTTGTATTTTGTTGTGACAAAAAAAAAACAAAGTTTCCTCTGTTATATTACTTTTTACTTTGTAATTTTAATTTTACAGATAACTAACAGAGTTTTCTGCTAAAATACAGATTTAAGCAAAAAACTTTGTATTTTTTTATAAACAAAGAAGTTTTCAGTTTTGAGTAGTTTTTGATTTTGTTACCAAATATCAAAATTTTACCTGTATATTTTTTTTTTTTGAGAAAAAATTGAAGAAGTAGCAAAAAAAGTTATCAAAAAAATCTTTTCAGAAATCTTATAAAAATTTTACAAAATAACATGCATTTAACAAACTCTGTAAATTTACAGAGTTTTTTCTGTAATTTTTTTTTTTTTTGCATCAAATGCATTTTGCAAATATATAAATTTACATATATTTGCAAAATGCATTTGATAGTTTTCTTTGCAAAATGGTGACTTTTTTATCCAATATTTTAATAGAAACTCTGTAAATTAACAGTTTTTTTTGTACAAATCATTTTACAGAGTTTTAAAGTAAAATTACAGAGTTTTCTCTGTCAAAAAGCTTTCATATTTAACCAATATTTTACTATAAACTCTGCAAATTAACAGTTTTTTTTTGTAAAAATCATTTTACAGAGTTTTTTTGTAAAATTACCAAGAAATGTTGTTAGCTGGAAAAGTATGGTGTACTCTGTTAAATTAGCAGAGTTTTTCTGTAATTTAACAGAGTTATTATTTTGAGTGTAGTAGTTTAAATTTCAAATAAATCAAACTATATCTGAAACAAACCCGAACACAATGTGAGGTGTTACATGGTCGGTTTTGATTGGCCATAACATTTACACTGTTTTTATTTGTTTAAAAATAAAATTCTTAATTCCGCATAGATGTTAAAACACAAATTGTGTGCAATTTTAACCACCAACAATTAAAAAAATATAATGATTTCATGCTCGTTTGAATCAGTCTTTTTTATACTTCTCTTCTAACAAGACGTTTTTGCAGTGAAAAAGTAATTAAAAAGATATGGGCGATGAAGAAGATCCATGGGGAACAGATGATGCTGTCGATGATATACCACCACTGCCAGGAAAAGCTGAAGATAAGGCTCCCCAACCAGAACCAGCAGCTGCTGCTCCAGCAGAAGTAGCTGCACCCCAACCAACAGAAGCTGAAACAAAACCAGAGGAAGAATTGGCACCACCCCCACCTCCACCAGAAGACGACGGTTACAGAAAACCAGTTCAACTATATAGACACTGGGTCAGGCCAAAATTCCTTCAATACAAATACATGTACAACTATAGAACAAACTATTACGATGATGTAATTGATTATCTCGATAAAAAGCAAAGCGGAGTAACACGAGAAATACCAAGACCACAAACATGGGCAGAGCGTGTTTTAAGAACTAATTATTCCACTGGACATTCGACTTGTTACGAATCATCCACTAAGAGAGATAAACAACTAGTTCAAACTTTGGCAGCATCCATCCGGCCTTATAATTACCATACTAAGGCTTACGTTAACCAGAAATATGCTAAGGTTCTCTAAATAAAAAATAAAAAAAAACAATTTAATTAAGTATTTATTAGAGCAATTTAATTATAAGATAATATTATGAATTGTAAATATAATATCCGGAAACTTATCATATTAAATAAATATTAACGAAAAGTAAAAAAACAAGTAGAAAAGTTAAATTCCACTTTGGTGAAACCATAAATGAGCTCCACATTGCCCTCCTTAAGTGATAGGAAATTTTCTATTGTGAATAAAATTGTGTAAAACTTTTGATTAGAAATATTTAATTTTCAGAAAAAGTTTTTTTAGTCATTTTTGTAAAAAAAAAATATTTTTTTTTTTTGGGTGTAACATTTTTTCGAGTGTAATGGCTTTTAGTCATTTTGGCTTCGGAAAAAATTGAAAATTTCTTTAGTGAATTTATTTTCAGATATTTTTTTATTTTAATTTTATTTTGGGTTGATTTGAAATTTAGAAAAATATAAAAAATTCTTGAAGAAAATTTTCTTACGCAAAATTGATTTTTTTAATGGCTTTTTGGTCATTTTGGACTCGAAAAAAATTTAAAAATTTTTAGCGAAAAAATTTTTTTTTAGTTAATTTTATATATTTATGTCTTTTTTGAGTTGCTTTTAGATTAAGAAAAAAAAAATAAAAAAAAAAAATATTGACGAAATTTTCTTAAAAAAAATTGATTTTTTAATGGCTTTTGGTCATTTTGGCTTCGGAAAAAATTTAAAAATTCAGTGAATTTTTTTGCTTTAGTTAATTATATATTTTTTTTTCTTATTTAGGTTTTATTTGGGCATTAGAAAAATAAAAAAAAAATTCAAGAATTTTCAAGTGATTTTAAATGTTTTTGTATTGATGAAACTTAATGATTTGGTAAAGTTTTACATAACAAAAATTCAATAATTGAGTACTTCATAAGCCAATCTGACCAAATCCATTTTTTTGATTTTATCATTTAAAAATTTTGATTTTTTTGGCTTCTGGTCATTTTGGCAGGGTGAAAAATTTAAAAATTCTTTAGTGAAAATTGATTTTTTTCAGTTAATTTAATGTTTTTTCTATTTATTTTGGGTTGCTTTGAGATAAAAAAAAAGGTTAATAAAAATATTCCTCGTAAAAATTGATTTTTTAATGGCTTTTGATAGTTTTGGTCTCGGAAAGAAATAAAAAAGTTCTTCAGTGAATTTTTTTTTTTCAATAAATTTTATATTTTAATCTAATTTTGGTTTGGTTAGAAAAAAACAAAAATCCTAAAGACAATGTTCTACCTAAAAAATTGATTTTTAATGGATTTTAATGGGAAATAATAGAAAATTCTTAAGTATTTTTTGTCAATTTTATATTTTTTTATCTTATTTTGATTTGCTTTGAGAATTAAAAAAAAAAAAATTCTTGACGAAAATGTTCTTCCTAAAAATAAGTTTTCTAATGGCTTTTGGTAATTTTTGCAGCAGAAAATTTCAAAAATTCTTTGGTGATTTTTTTTCCCATATTAACTATATATTTTTATCTTATTTTAGTTTGCTTTTAGATTTAGAAAAAAAAATAAATAAAAAATCTTGAAGTTACTTTTCCTAGGAATGGTTTTAATAGTTCTGACCTCAGAAAAAAATTAAAAAATTCTTTGCAGATTTTTTTTCAGTAATTTTATATTTTTTGTTTTGCTTTGATATTTAAAAAAAAATAAAAAAAAATTTCTTGATGAAAATTTTCTTAAGAAAATTTGATTTTTTAATGGCTTTTGGTAGTTTAGGCCTCCAAAAAATTTAAAAATTCTTTGGTGAATTTTTGTTATCAGTTAATTTTTCATTTGTTTCTTATTTTAGTTTGCTTTGAGATTTAGAAAAAAAATAAAAAATCTTGAAGAAAATTAGAAAAATTGATTTTTTTAATGGCTTTGGTCATTTTGGCCTCTGAAAAAAATAAACATATGTTTATTTTTAATTAAGATATAAGTTTTTTTTTTTAATTTGAAAGAGATTTAAAGTAAAATCATTTAAACTCAAAATTCTCAGAAAGTTCTAAAAATACATTAATGTCACAGCAAGTCGCTAAAAAATTCATTCAATTGCATTTAAAAGAAAACATTATAGTTTTAAATACGTCTACTTAAAATATCTGATCAAATCTAATTATAAGAGCGCTTTCTGAAAAAAAAGACAAAATCTTAATAAATTAACATTAAACAAAACAAGTACAAAAATTAAATTCGACTTGATCGAATCTATGAATACCCTCCACAATGTTATCTGATAGTAATTTTCTAAAAAAAAATTTCAAAAAATTGCATGACAAATATTTTATTAGAAATATATTATTTTGAGTAAAACCTTTTTTTTAATCAGTCAAATTTTTTTGAGTGTAAAATTTTTTTGACTGTCAACATTTTTTTGAGTGTGACATTTCATTAAAAAAAAAAAAAAATAATGTGTACATTTTTTTTTGAGTGTACCATTTTTTTTGAGTGTAAATATTTTTTTTAGTGTATAATTTATTTGAGTAACAAAATTACTTTGTAAAATATTTTTGTTGTTTTATACCTACATACATATATGTAATACAAAAAAAACTATTTCACATATGTATTTCTCCCTTTTTATTTTACCATCCTCTTTTTTAAAAACCAAAAACAAACTAACATTCAATCATATACATAAATCCCACTGTATTTGATATTTTTCCAAAAATACTAACTATACACCGTTACATACAGTTAGTCCAATTTATACAGGGCAATTTTAATTGCCGCAATTCTTAGTTTATAGGAGAGAGAGGTAAGAGGAATGGAAAGGGGAAAAAACTTGCTCGTACTGGCAATTCGTTTTGTTTTTTCATTCGCAACTCTCACTCTATAGAGTATTTTCATATTCCTTTTTGGAATTGCCGAACAGAATTGCCAGTGTGTAAACATATACGGCAAGTTCAAAAGAGAAACACAAAAATTACCGCAATTAAAATTGACTGTTGTGAATTGGGACTTACAAAAACAATAACAAAACAATAACAAATATTTACTTGTCTAACAACTAAACTGCACCCCACAACAGGAAAACAAACAACAACAAGTTTTAAAAAAAAACTGGTATTTCACCATGCTTGTTAAAACTTGTTTAACGAGTTTTCAACAGTTTAAGGTGAAACCAATCTGAAATTCAGAGCGTTATAACTTTTGAACCACTAGACCGATTTTGCTGAAATTCAAAACCAAACAGACTTGCGGAAGGACAAATATATATGCTACGCTTCAGCACCCTCAGAATTGTCTTTCGAATGTTAGAGTGGTTTTAATCTAGTAAATTCGCAAAATACCCTTGCCGAAATTTACTCTTTTGCTCATAACTTTTGAACCACTGGACCGATTTTGCTGGATTGCAATACCAACCTGACCCGGTAAATGGCCAACATATATGTCAAACTTCAGGAGCCTCCGTAAAGTCTTTCAAAAGTTAGCGTGTTTTCAACGGACAGACAGACAGACAGACGGACGGACGGACGGACGGACGGACGGACATCGCTAGATCGACTTAAAATCGATCAAGGATCATGAATATATATACTTTATGGGGTCCTAGACCAATATTTCGATGTGTTACAAACGGAATGACAAACTTATATATACCCTCTATCACTAGAGTGGAGGGTATAAAAAAACAAGTAGAAAAGTTAAATTCGACTTGGCCGAATCTATGAATACCCTCCACAATGCCCATTTTAAGTGATAATAAATTTTCTAACGTGAAAAAAAATAACAGTTTTGATTAGAAATATTTTATTTTGTTTAAAAAAATTTTTTTTTAGTAATTTTTGAAAAAAAAAAAAAATAATTTACTAATTTTTTTTTGAGTGTAAAATTTTTTTTTGAGTGTAAAATTTTTTTTGAGTGTATTTTTTTTTGTTTTGGTATAAAAATATTTTTGAGTGACAAAAATACGTTGTAAAATATTTTTGTGACTTAACAATGTTTTTAAACCAGGTTTAACGGGTTTTCAACACGTGAATTTTAGGTGAAGCTAATCTGAAATTCACGGTTTTGCTAATAACTTTTGAACCACCGGACCGATCTGGCTGAAATTCAACACGAGCGAGGCTGGAGGAACGCAAAATATATACGCCAAGCTTCAGCATCCTCAGAATTGCTTTTCGAAAGTTATAGTGCTTTTTATCTCAAAAATTCACGAAAAACCCTTGCCGAAATTCAGTCTTTTGCTCATAACTTTTGAACCACAGACAGACAGACGGACAGACGGACGGACGGACGGACGGACGGACGGACGGACGGACGGACGGACGGACGGACGGACATCGCTAGATCGTCTTAAAATCGATCGAGGATCATGAATATATATACTTTATGGGGTCCTAGACCAATATTTCGAGGTGTTACAAACGGAATGACAAACTTATATATACCCTCTATCACTAGAGTGGAGGGTATAAAAAAAACTTTGTAAAATTACAAGAAAAGTTTGTAACTTTTTTTTGCTAACTTCTATTTCACAAGAATTCCGTGTTATTTTACAAGCTTTTTACCAATTATTTTGTAATTTTACAAGCTTTTTTCCTATAAAATTGTTAATTTACAATTTTTTTGACGCGATGAAACTTACAAGGAGGTTTCGTAACTTTACAAGATTTTTTGCTACCTCCAATTTTACGAGCTTTTTTGTAATTTTACAAGATTTTTACCAAAAAAATTGTAAATTTACAACTTTTTTGGCGAAATAAAAAAGTCCGAAACCTTGGATTTTTTTCTGAAAAACTATAAAAATTCTACTCTAAATTACGCAACTTTTCAATTTTCACAATTCTTTAAATTTTTTTAAAAATTTTTAAAATTGCACCTTTAATTTTTTGGCTCTGATTTATTTTATATAGTGCTCCAAAAAAAATAAATTGGTAGATATTGACCCTAACTTACCCTAGATATATTAATTTCCAGGTAAAAATACGTCTCACAAAAATTTAGTACGATCGGAAATGGGTAAGGCGTTTAGTATGGTCCTTGAAATTTAAAAAAACGGATTACAAGGAAAAATATCCTAATATATAATAGCCTAATCAAGTGGTCTGCCACACGTTAGATGCCTGAGGAAGTTGTAATAACTTGGCTGATTTTCAACCGATTTTAGTTTTTGGTACCTTATTAGAGAGGTACTTTACTTCGTATTATAATTCTGTAACCACTTGAATTTAAACTTAACTTAAAATACAAAAAAAATTGAGAAAACAGAAAAAAATTCATATTTTTCCTTGTAATCCGTTTTTTAAACTTCAAGGCCCATGCGGAACGCCTTACCCATGTCCGATCGTTCTTAATTTTTGTAAGGCGTATTTTTACCTCGAAATGAATATATCTACGGTAAGTTAGGGTCAGTATCTAACAATTTAATTTTTTTGGAGCACCATATAAAATAAATCAAAGTCAAAAAATAAAAGGTGCAATTTTCAAAATTTAAAAAAAAAATAGAACAAATTGCGTTCACATCTCGAATTATGGCTTAAAAGTTGCGAAATTTAGAGCAGAACTTTTAGACGATCTTAAAAAAAAATCGAAGGTTTCGGACTTTTTCAAAAAGTCGATTTTAATTTTTAAACGTTAAAAAATAAGTGATAACTACTTCTAATAATTTTTTAAATATTTTTTTCTAAAACTACATTTAAATACCAACAAAACATTGCCCAACTTTTTTAAGATATCAATATTTTTAACTGGTCAAAATTAATTGAAAATTTTAATTTTTTTGAAAAAATCGCCATTTTGAAAAATTGATTACTCAACACCATCTTGGAATAAATGGCTGAAACTTGGTGTCCAAGTTGCATTCAATAAGTAATAAAACATATCCAAAACTAAAATAAATCGAAAGGGGTCGGGTCTAAAATTGAGTGATTTGGCCTGGAATGCCCCATATATTTTCATGATCCTCGATCGATCTAACGATGCCCGTCCGTCCGTCTGTTTGTCTGTCTGTCCGTCTGTAGAAAACACGCTAACTTTGAATGACTTTACGGAGGCTCCTGAAGTTTGGCGCATATGTTGGGAATTTACCTGTTCAGGTTGTTATTGCAATCCAGCGAAATCGGTCCAGTTGTTCAAAAGTTTTCTTAGATTTACGAGATAAAAAACACGCTAACTTTCGAAAAGCAATTCTGAGGATGATAAGCTTGGCATATATATTTGTCGTTTCTCTGACCTAGTTCATATTGAATTTTAGCCAAATCGGTCCAGTGGTTCAAAAGTTATTAGCAAAACCGTGAATTTTAGATTAGTTTCATCTTAAATTCACATATTGAAAACCCGTTAAACGTGTTTTAAAAACATTGGTAAGTCACAAAAATATTTTACAACGTATTTTTGTCTCTCAAAAATATTTTTATATTAAAAAAAAAAAAAAAAAAATACACTCAAAAAAAATTTTACACTCAAAAAAAAAATTTTTAAATTATTTTTTTTACTTTAGAAATTTACTATCACCTAAAAAGAGCATTGTGGAGGCTATTCATAGATTCGGCCAAGTCGAATTTAACATTTCTACTTGTTTAGTATGAAATTTTTCTTAAAATTTTTATTTGAAATTTTCTCTTTAAATAAAAGAGATAAGGTAAAAAGACGATATCTTGGAATAACCTGCAAAAATTGTATAATCAATTTTTGTATGATGAAATCCATGAATCGCCATCGAACAATCCATGAAATTTTCCCTAATTTTTGTGTCCCGTAAATTTCTGAATAGGTTGTTTGGATTGCCCTATATGGAACTAAGATAATTGCGTTTTTGGTTTTTCTAATTTTCAAAAACTGGGCTTAGAAGCCGCGGTAAAATATTGGAAAAATGGTCAAATTTGTGGCGAGTTGCCTTGATTAAATATTTATCACATTAAAACGGAATGCACCACAATCTCAAAAATTTACATTCTTATATAGTTTTGTATGGGCTATCGATTAAAATTTTTTTTTTTTGAAAATTTTCAGAACCTGTTCTGAAATTTTCCATTTTTTAAAAATGTCAATTTATTAAAAAACATGTTACTTTTTTTTTCTTTTTAATTTTTTTTTAAAGTTTAGATGTCCATCCACACAAAAAAATTCAGAAACACGATCTTCGTTTTTTTCGAGAAAATCGCATTTGAACTTTAAATTTCATAACAATTTTGTAATTTGCTTGTATTTTCTTGATTTAACGTTGCGAATGAGTATTATTAATTGCATAAATATTACTCATTCGCAACGTTAAAACAAAGAAATACAAGCAAATTACAAAATTTTTATGAAATTTAAAGTTCAAATGCGATTTTCTCGAAAAAAAAACGAAGAACGTGTTTCCGATTTTTTTTGTGTGGATGGACAAACATCTAAACTTAAAAAAAAAAATTAAAAAAGAAAAAAAAAGTAACATGTTTTTTTAATAAATTGACATTTTTAAAAAATGAAAATTTCAGAACAGGTTCTGAAAATTTTCAAAAAAAAAAAAAATTTTAATCGATAGCCCATACAAAACTATATAAGAATGTAAATTTTTGAGATCGTGGTGCATTCCGTTTTAATGTGATAAATTTTTAATCAAGGCAACTCGCCACAAATTTGACCATTTTTCCAATATTTGACCACGCCTCCTAAGCCCAGTTTTTGAAAAATTGAAAAACCAAAAACGCAATTTTCTAAGTTCCATATAGGGCTATCCATACAACCTATTCAGAAGTTTACGGTACACGTGTTTTTTTCCATGGACATTTGGTGTGGAATGCCTCATATAGGAGATAGCGCAAAATAGACGAAATCTGGAGATCACCATAAAAAAATTGAAAACATATATGTATTGTCATAAATAAAGAGATAGAACAAAATAGACGATATCTGGAGATCACCAACAAAAATTCTTAAATCTAAAATTTTCTTAAATCTTTATTTGCAATTATTTCCATAAATAAAAGAGATACGGCCATAAATACAATAAAAAGATAAAAATAAAAGAGTAAAAGGTAAAGAGGGTGGTAACTGACTGATTAGTGATAATCATCGACCAGCCCAAGCCGCTGAAGTTAGTGACTTGAAATTCGGGATATAAGTTCGTCTCCCAACAAACCCACCCACTAATGAGGGATTTTTGGGAAAAATAAGGCACTTTGGGGCATTTTGTATCTTCTGAACTGATAGTTCGCGAAAAACATTTTTTTCCGCGAAAAATCTTTATTTTCGAGAAAAAATTTGTTCAATACATATATTTTTAGGTTTTTTTGAATTAACGACAGCCATCTGATAAAGCTAGTTCGTGTACACTAAATCCCATTGTAATATCAGTTTGTTCAAAGTCAACGTATGAATTAGCGATATTCGCGATTATTGTTTTTTATTTTTTATAAAAAAAACTTTTCTTTTTCATATTATTTAGACAATCGCTGAATTTTTATCATCTAAACTTTATTGAATATACAAAAAAAAAATTATTCGCGGAAATTTTTTTTCGCGTTTTTTTTTAGCGTTTTTTTTTGCGTAAAATTTTGTTTCGCGAAAAAAAACTATCCCAAAAGCATAAAAATATCGCGAATACGAGCTCTAACTTCGAAAAACGGCTTGCAGGGTGCCCAGCTTGTTAATTTTTGCAACTAGCACAGTGTAATCAATTGTATTTCAGAAATTTCCGAGGAACAAAAAAATACGAAATCTGGGAATTACTATCTAAAATTCCCAAAAATACTTTTTGTATGAAATTTTTCTTAAAATTTTTATTTACAAGTCTCCTTAAAAAAACAGGTAGATCATAATAAACCAAATCTGAAGATTACCAACAAAAAATTTAAAAGTATATTTTTATATGAATTTTATTTTTAAAATCTTTATTTGGAATTTTCTTTTTTTAATAAGAGAGATAGAGCAAATCAGATTTAATCTGGGTATCACCATCTAAAATTACAAAAACCCATTTTTGTATTCAACTTTTCCTAAAATCTTTTTTTTGCTATTAACTTCTTAAATAAAAGAGATAGAGCAAAATAGAAAAAATTAATGAACTTAGTTTTCGAAGTCAATTTAAACAAGTAAGAGTGTTAAATTCGGCTGTGCCGAATCTTTTATACCCTCCAACATGCAAATAAATAAAAAAAAAAAATTGCAGGGGCGTCTTCTTTTTTTTTTGGTGGGGGGGGGGGTTGGTAGTGGTAATTGGGGGGCACAATTCCTCTCGAATAAGTGTTAAAAAAAAATAATTCTTATGCTTTTTGCACTAAAGAAATACAAATTTATCATTATATAAAAAAAAAATTCTTCCACGCCCATAAAAGGGGGGGGGGGGCGGACCGTAAAACTATATTTTCTAATTCTGTGGGTCCAAATGCAGGACCTTGAACTTCTTGTAGCATAAAAATTTTGGATTTGTTAAACAAAAACACAAAAAATTATGTAAAAATATGATATTTTTCAGAGGTTGGTTTAGTTCTTCAAGGGGGAACTTTTCCCCCCCTGGTCCGATTTTGCCCATCTCCGAACTTAACCAGCCTATGAACATAAGACATGTATGTGCCAAATTTCAGGAGTCTATCACTTTTATTTTGGACTGTATCGTGTCCTCCACAGACGGACGGACGGACGGACAGACGGACGGACGGACGGACGGACGGACGGACGGACGGACGGACGGACGGACATCGCTAGAATGTCTTAGAATCGATCACTGATCAATAATATATATACTTTATGGGGTCCTAGACCGATATTTCGATGCGTTACACACGGAATGACAAAGTGAGTATACCCCCATACTGTAGTTGGAGGGTATAAAAAGGAAGGCTTTATCCTACCACAATGAAATTTTTAGTCGTTAATGAGCTAATCAAGTAATATAATAAAATTAAAAAAAAAATATAAAAAAATATACAAAAAATATTTATTTTGTTTGTATGGGAAAAAATTTTTTTGGACAAAACTTTAACCCTCAAAGGCATAGGATAATTTTATCCGATTTGGCTAAAAACTAAAACATAGAGGTTTTAGACTAAATTAAATCATAATTTGACCGGCGACCGACGAAATTCGGAAAAATTCATTATTCGTGCCACCCTAACGGACATGCTAGTTATTTTGGCTCTTATTCATAATACTTATAACAGACTTATTGTAGGTTTATTTGACAATTATTCCTGCAATATCTGTCAAATAAACCTACTTTAAATATATTTCAGGTTTTATGAATAACCACCTTTAAATTTAACCACAATTGTTTTCTGCTTTTAGTTGTCATTTTATTGCATTTGAACGCATGATATAGACAAACAGAAAAACTACAAATTTTGTATTTCAATAAAATTTTGCTAAATGTGTAAAAGTAAAAAAAAGTTAAAACCAAAAAAAAATTTAAACCATTTATCTAAAAAAAAAATTTAACCATTTTCCTTAATTCTTTTTAAACCGGTTCCTCTTCTACTTCCGTTAATTTTTGCGCCATTACAATGTTATATTTTTAAAATTTTATTTGTCTGTCTGTGTGTCTGCAACGTGTTATTTCCTCTCAAAGGATATTGAGGTCTTTATATATATTATTATATGTGATGTGTGTGTTGTTTTAGTTTTAAAAACACATTGGGACAGAAAAATTTTTGTTATAAGGGGTGGTCCAATAACTGGTATCTTTTTAAAACATGCAATGAAATGAACAATACTCAATAGTTTTGAAACCTTATGGCTTTATTTGAAAGAGCAAACATTCCCGTTTTTTATGGCAAACGACTTCATTGATGCGTCTTCGGCTTGCTCCGCTGTATCGCGTTGTAGCGCAGTACTGCGCTGCCAAACTGCACGTTTTTCGAAAAAAAGTTTTTAACCGAAATAAGGCACTCAAATGAGGTTATGTTAACAAACAAATTGGTGCATCTTGGGATCGTAAAACTCGCAAGGTATTGTAAAGAATCCAATTCATCTATAGAAAGCAATAGATTTGAGTATCAGCATCATTACACAATATTTTCAAAAATACAGCTGAAACTCCCATTTTCGTCAAAGATGAGCGCTACATAGCCATGATTACCGACTTTTTGTTGGCCGTAATAGAATATACCAACTTGGATGACATTTATTTTCAGAAGGATGTCGCAATATGTCCCACAGTCCATCAAACAATCGATATTTTGCGCACTTAGTTCGGAAATCATGTTTTTCGCCATATTCGCGGTGACAATTGATCACTTCAGAGCTGCCGATTAAAAACTTTAAAAATTTTTTTGAGGGGTCTCGTTAAAGATTCATGCAACATGGGAAATCCAGAAATGTTCTAGGCCCATTCGACGAATATCGTTCAAGCCATTCGTGAGATAGAACCAGAAACATTAGAAAAATGGGTGCCGAGAATGAGCTACTGCGGAGCTAACCCAGGCAACCGCATGAATGAAGTCGTTTGCCATAAATAATGGGAATATTTGCTCTTTCAAATAAAGCCATAAGGTTTCAAAACTATTGAGTATTGTTCATTTCATTGCATGTTTTAAAAAGATACCAGTTATTGGACCACCCTGTACAAAGAGTCTCAGAATATGAGACTTTTTCTATAGGAAAAATTTCTCAGAACCTGAGACTTTTTCTATAGGAAAAATGTATCAGAAACTTAAATTTTTCTATAAGAAAAATGTCACAGAAACTGAGAATTTTTCTAGAGGAAAAATATCTCAAAATCTGAGACTTTTTCTTGAGAAAAACTGTCTCAGAATCTGAGACTTTTTTTATAGAAAAAATTTATCAGAGACTTTTCTATAGAAAAAATGTCTCAAAATCTGTGACTTTTTCTATAGGAAAAATATTTCAGATTCTTAAACTTTTTCTATAGAAAAAATGTTTCAGAATCTCAGACTTTTTCTATAGACAAAATATCTCAGAATCTGACACTTTTTCTATAGAAAAAATGTCTCAGAATCTGAGACCTTTTCTATAGAAAAAATGTCTTCGAATTTGAGACTTTTGCTATAGAAAAAGTGTCTCAGAATCTGAGACTTTTTTATAGAAATAATGTCTCAGAATCTGAGACTTCTGAGACTTTTTCTATAGAAAAAATTTCTCAGCATCTGAGACTTTTTCTATAGAAAAAATGTCTCAGAATCTGAGACTTTTTCTATAGAAAAAAATTTCTCAGAATCTGAGATTTTTTTCTATAGAAAAAATGTCTCAGAATCTGAGACTTTTTGTATAGAAAAAATGTCTCAAAATCTGAGACTTTTTTTATAGAAAAAATGTCTCAGAATCTGAGACTTTTTCTATAGAAAAAATGTCTCAGAATCAGAAGCTCATTTTCTATAGGAAAAGCGTCTCAGAATTTGCGACTTTTTCTATAGAAAAATTGGCTCAAAATCTGAGACTTTTTCTATAGATAAAATGTCCCAAAATCTGAGACTTTTTCTATAGAAAAAATGTCTCAGAATCTGATACTTTTTCTATAGAAAAATGTCTCAGAATCTGAGACTTTTTCTACAGAAAAGTGTCAGATTCTATAGAAAAAGTGTCTCAGAATCTGCGACTTTTTCTATAGAAAAAATTTATCAGAAACTTAGAATTTTTCTATAGAAAAAATGTCTCAAAATCTGTGACTTTTTCTATAGGAACACTGTCTCAGAATCTGAGACTTTTTCTATAGAAAAAATGTCTCAGAATCTGAGAGTTATTCTAAAGAAAAATTTCTCAGAATCTAAGACTTTTTCTATAGAAAAAATTTCTCAGAGTCTGAGACTTTTTCTATAGAAAAAATGTTTCAGAATCTGCGACTTTTTCTATAGAAAAAATGTCTCAGATTCTGAGACACTTATATCTATAGAAAAAATATCTCAGAATCTGAGACTTTTTCTATAAAAAAAATTTCTCAGGATCTGAGACTTTTTCTATAGAAAAAATGTCTCAGAATCTGAGAAAAAATATAATCTGAGACTTTTTTATAGGAAAAATGTCTCAGAATCTGAGAATATTTTTTCTGTATGAAAAATTTTTCAGAATCTGAGACTTTTTCTGCAAAAAAAATATAAAGAAAAAACACAAAAATGCAAATGATTAATACCAAATTCATATTGAAAGGTATAATATCAGTCATACACATCGAGGTCTATCTGAGACTTTTTCTATAGAAACAATGTTTCAGAATTTGAGACTTTTTCTATAGAAAAAATATTTCAGAATCTGAGACTTTTTCTGTAGGAAAAATGTCTCACAATCTGTGAATTTTTCTAAAGGGAAAATAACTCAGAATCTGAGACTTTTTCTATAGAAAAAATCACAGAATCTGAGACATTTTTTCTATAGAAAAACTCTCTCATAATCTGAGAGTTTTTCTATTGGGAAAATATCTCAGAATCTGAGACATGTTTAACAATGTTCTCTGTTACGTTGTAATTTATGTCCGATTGTGTGTTTGTTTAATTGTGCTTTTAACATAAATTGACTTCTAAATTGAGTTTAAATGACAGTTCTTTTACATTTTCCATTTCTTTTGCTTTGAAACACTTAACTCCTTTTTTCTACAGTTTAGGTGTTAACACAACAATATTTGTTAACTTAAATAAAGAGCAAAGTTGTTGGTTTTTATTATTTTAAAACTCATTAAAATAATTTCAAGTAATTTCTAGTAATTTATTTAGCAATTTATTTAAGCTCGTTTAAATTAAGTATTGCTGCAGGAATTTATATGATTTAAATTCCTAAATTCCTACTTAAATTCATTTAAAAAATAATATAAATAAAAGTACCTCATGTAAAAGTTGTTAAGCATTTAAATTTTATATCTGCAAAACGTGGTGTGGGCCAAATTCACTTTATTGTTGGTCTTGGGGGAATTTGTTAAACATGATAAACTTTTTTGTATTTTATTTGGTAAAATTTAGCAAAAAATAAAATATGTACAAAAGTTTTTAAGTACTTTTATTATCGACTTGTTACATATTTTAGTTTAGTGACTTTTTTATTAGGCTTTATTTAGCACATTGTTATTTTTTTATGATTTAAACATATTTTTCTTTAATTGGCAGAATCTTTAAATTGGCTGTTTAAAGGAGAATAAAAACTAATAAAATTATTTAAACTTTTAATAAATAAGATGTAGATTAGGCTTCACTTTTGACACTGAAGACATCAGCGATATTGAATATTATAGCCAAATAATGTATAAAATTAAATTTGTTTTTTAGTATTGATCTTTATTGAATAAAATAATTTTTAAACAATTAAAAAACCAATAACGCAATTTTCTGAGTTCTATAAAGGGCTATCCATACCCCCTATTTAGACATTCACTGGACCAGGCACGGATCCAGCTCTTGGGGTTTGGGGGAGGGGGAGCATTTTATTTAATCAAATTTTTTTGTTGCAGGAAGCCTCAGGTCGGATTTGAATCATTCATAAAGTTTGTTTAGTTTTTACCTTTTGTTTATTGTTGTTTCTATAGAAACATTTCAAAATTGTAAAAATTTATTACTATAGGAAAGGTTTAAGAACTTAAGAAAATGTTTGATATTTTGAAAATGAAATTTTTAGGCTCTAAAGCATTTTTTTGACAGCAAAATACCAAGATTCTGAAACATTTTTCCAATAGAAAATATATTGGATTTTAGACATATCGGATTTTAGACAAAAAATCTTTCTGATTTTGAAATTTTTCTAAGTCATTTGCTTCAAAAGAAAGTTTATGATTTTGACACATTATCCCAATAGAAAAATTCTGACGTTCTGAGTCAATTCGCAAAAGAAAAGCTTTAAGAATTTAAAAAATTCTTGCTATAGAAAAATTTTCAGATTCTGATACATTTTCATATAGAAAAATCTCAGATATTTAGGCAATTGTCCCACCAAAAAATTCCTTTAGTTAGAAAAATTCTCAAATTTAGTTATTTGTTCCCCATAGAAAACTTCTTAGGTTTTAAAATATTTTCTTCTATTCTATTTTTTCTACACTCAAAATAATAACTCTGTTAAATTACAGAAAAACTCTGCTAATTTAACAGAGTACACCATACTTTTCCAGCTAACAACATTTCTTGGTAATTTTACTAAAAACCTCTGTAAAATGATTTTGATAAAAAAACTGTTAATTTACAGAGTTATAGTAAAATATTGGTTAAATATGAAAGCTTTTCGACAGAGAAAACTCTGTAATTTTTCTTTAAAACTCTGTAAAATGATTTGGACGAAAAAAAAACGTTAATTTACAAAGTTTCTAGTAAAATATTGGTTAAATAAACCACCATTTAGTGAAGAAAACTATGTAAATTTACATATATTTGTAAAATGCATTTGATTAAAAAAAAAAATTTACAGAAAAAACTCTGTAAATTTACAGAGTTTAGTTAAATGCATTTTATTTTGTAAAATTTCTATAAGATTTCTGAAAAGATTTTTTTCATAACTTATTTTGCTACTTTTTCAACTTTTTCTCAAAAATTTTGATGTTTGGTAACAAAAACTACTCAAAACAGAAAGCTTTTTTGGTTATAAAAAAATACGAAGTATTTTGCTTAAATCTGTATTTTAGAAGAAAACTCTGTTAATTATCTATAAAATTAAGATTACAAAGTCAAAAGTAATATAACAGAGGAAACTTTGTTTTTTTGTCACAACAAAATACAAGGTATTTTCTTTAAATCTGTATTTTAACAGAAAACTCTGTCAAATATCTGTTGAATTGAGATTACAGTCATTTTATAGAGTATTTTACAGAGTTATTATTTTGAGTGTACAGTCTAAGATACCGAAACGTTATTTCTACATCAGAATTTTCAGTTTTTAAAAAACGATTCTCTAGAAAGTACATGAGATTAGAAAAATTAAAGACTTTAATATTTTTTGAGGCAATATCCTAGATTCTGAGAAAATTTTCTATACACTCAAAATAATAACTCTGTTAAATTACAGAAAATCTCTGCTTATTTAACAGAGTACACCATACTTTTCCAGCTAACAACATTTCTTGGTAATTTGACTAAAAAACTCTGTAAAATGATTTTGACAGAAAAAAAAAATGTTAATTTACAGAGTTTGTAGTAAAATATTGGTTAACTATTAAAGCTTTTTGACAGAGAAAGCTCTGTAATTTTAATTTAAAACTCTGTTAAATGATTTGGACAAAAAAAAACTGTTAATTTACAGAGTTTCTAGTAAAATATTGGTTAAATAAACCACCATTTAGCAAAGAAAACTATGTAAATTTATATATATTTGTATTCGATGCAAAAAAAAATTTACAGAAAAAACTCTGTAAATTTACAGAGTTTAGTTAAATGCATTTGGTTATAAAGAAAATACGAAGTAATTTGCTTAAATATTTATTTTAGCAGAAAACTCTGTTAATTATTTGTAAAATTAAGATTACAAAGTTAAAAATAATATAACAGAGAAAATTTAGTTTTTTTGTCACAACAAAATACAAAGTATTTTATCTAAATCTGTATTTTGATAGAAAACTCTGTCAAATATCTGTTGAATTGAGATTACAGTCATTTTACAGAGTTATTATTTTGAGTGTATATAAAAACTTTCAGATTTTTTTTTTAATTGTAAGAAAAATTCCTAAATTATTCCTACAAAAAAATTTGTTAAATTTTTTTGTCTAGAAAAATTCCCAAATAATTCGTCTGGAGAAATTTCCAAATTTTTCGTGTAGAAAAATTCTTGTATTTTTTCTAAAGAAAATTTTTAACATGCCGAGACATTTTTCTTTTGGAAAAAGTTTAAGATTCTTATACATTTTTCATAGAGGAATTTCTATAAAAAAGTTTCTCTCCATAGAAAAATTCTTAGATTTTCCTATAGAAAAATTCTCAGATTTTCCTATAGAAAATTTTTAGGTTCTTCCTATAGAAAAATTTGCAAATTATAGCTACAGATTTTTTTTTTTTTTAATTTTTTCTATATAAAAATTCTTAAATTTTTTTTATAGAAAAATTTTAACATTAACGAGACATTATTCCTTTTGAAAAGTTTTAAGATCCTTTGAAATTTTTTATAGAAAAAAATTCTCACATTATTTCCTTTTTTTTAATTTTACTTTTCCTTCTCCATTTCTTTTTCTTTCTTCCCTTTCTTCTCTTTCTTTTTTTTTCATTTTTTTATTTCGATTTCGGTTTTAGGGGGAAATTACATGTTTTCCTTCGCTGGGCATTTGATGTGGAATGCCTCACATATAAAAATACTGGTGTAGGGTATTATATTGTCAGTATTGACCGACTTTAATTTTCTTCCTTTATTATATTGAATTTATGAAGAACAACTAATTTGTACTAAAACAAGTAAGAAAGTTACAGTCGGTCAAGACCGACCATATGATACCCTACACCAGTGTTTTCCGGAAAAAGGGTCCCAAGTCCAAACATGGACCGATTGTATCTGTCTTTTGTTAGATCTTTATTTAGTGTAGAAAACACACACAGATCAATTTTAAGTGGAATTGGTTAATTTTTTTTGTCAATATAACAATTTAACTGAATATCGGTCGAAATTTTGATATGGGGGACTAAGTCCAAAAATGGTCCAATTATATTCCGATTTGATAAGGTTGCTAAAGTACACGTTTAGCACCTAAAAATAATTTGTTTATCAAATATTTCCATTTTTATGAATTTTGAGGGAATTATGTGAATATCGGGAATGTGGTTTGTATGGGGACTACCAGAAGGACTGACCCGATTCCTTTGAAATTTGGAATGGTGATTTGTGCATACAAAATTTGATTACTTGCTGAATTTCAAAGCGATATCTATTATAATACGGTTATTAGAGTCATTAAAGCCGAATCCAAAGGGGGCGTTTGTATGGGGGCTAGGTCTTAACATGGACCGATTTTCTTCAATTTCAATAGGCTTCGTCCTTGGGCCAAAAGATGCTTAAGTTTCAAATTTCAGGTCAATTGATTGAAAATTGCGACCTGTATCGTGCTTAAACCGATAGATGGACAGACGGACGGACGGACAGACGGACGGACGGACGGACATCGCTAAATCGACTCAAAAAGTTATTCTGAGTCGATCGGTATACTTGAAGGTAGGTCTAGGACCAATATTTCGGGTAGTTACAAACATCAGCACAAACTCAATATACCCTGTACCACAGAGTGGTGTAGGGTATAATTAATTGACCTTAATACGTATGAGTGATATTATATTTTTCTATATAATTTAATATTAATCATACGCATTTCAGTGTTTTGTTAAAATCGCCTTACGACTTTTTCCTAAATAAAACTTAAGTAAAGAATGTTTTTGTATGTTGAAGTAACCTTGTTGTTTTTCCCACACATATCGTCACCTACAATGCAAAAGGCCCTAACTAACATTTTATTAATTTTACTGCAGAAGAAAAAAAACAGTATCGAATAATATTTGAAATTTGTTAATAACTTCGTGGTTTTTGATTGAATCATGCTAAAAATTTGTAAGGCTGTACGCTTTGTTAATATGTATCCAAATTAATCAAAAAATATTTTAAAAATTTATTTCTAGTTTCGTTCATTGGCGATTTCGCAAATTACATGTTTTTAAATTTTCGCTATAAAATCGCTAATTTTTATTATGCAACCCTAATTTTTATTAGCGTCTTATAGGTTGATGAAATACGTCAGAATCAATCAAAAACCCGATTTTGAATATTTTGTTAGTTAGGGCGTTTAGCGTTTTAGCTAACGATATATTCTTTTGAAAAAAAAAAAACTGTTTCAATGGTAAATATGACGAATAGTAACTAAGGATACTAATTTTTTCTTCCATTTAAATCATATAAAGATGTTTTCGGTTTAGCAAACTGTCAACTTTGTTTTTAGTTACTACACAAGTAAATGTATACCCAAGTAAAAAAGTTTTGAATTGATATGTTATAAGTTGAATTAAAAGGGGTAAAAGGAGTAAAAAATTGTACTTTTGATACTTTTTATATTTCCTGAAATAATGGTCCTAGAATCTTGAAATTTTAGGATCCTCCGGCAGAAAATATATTCCAAAACAAAATTATTTTTAGAATGCTGATTCTAAAAGGATAAAAAGGGATAAAATAGCTCACTTTGGCACTTTCCTAAAATAATGGTCACACAAACTTAAAATTTGATAAATAGGACAATTCAGCAAACGAAAAAAAAACATTATTAAAAAAAAAACTTTTTTAAATTCTAATTCTAAGGGAGCAAAAAGGTGGAAAAGAGAACGTTTTATAAATTTAAAAAAAAGACAAAACGGTTCTGAAAAAGTTTCTTTTGGAAATTCCGATTTTAACGGGATAAAAAAAATATGTTTCGGTACTTTTTATATGTCCTGAAATGCAGTCCTAGAAACTTTATCTTTATGTAAAAAACAACACATTAAAAAAAGTATATTTAAGATGTTTCGATTGCAGGAGCGTAAAAAGTATTAAAAAGTACACTTTGGTACTTTTAAAATTTCATGAAATAATGGTTCTGGAAACTTGAAATTTTGAATGTCCTCATATGGAAAAAACATTTGAAAAAGTACTTTTTGGCAATTCCGATTCTAAGGGAGCAAACATGGGTAAAAAAGTGAACATTCGTAGCTTTAAAATTTCCTAAAACAATTGTCCTATAAACATGAAATTCAGAAAAAAAATCTGAAAAAAGTTCTTTTTGAAAATTTTTAAGTAAAAAAGTGTACTTTGGTACTTTTTATATTTTCTGAAAAAATGGTACTAAAAACTTAATATTTGGAATGTAGTATCCTCTATGTAGTATCGCATTGTGTTCTTTGGCGCTTATTTTATTTCCTAAAATAACGGTCATAGAAACTTGAAATATGAAACGTGGGACCCTTAGACGAAAAAAGTTCTGAAATTGGTACTGTTTTGGAAAGTTTCGTTTCTAAGTGGGCAAAAAGGTGTACTTTGGTATTACTTTGATTTCCTCAAATAATGGTCATAAAAATTTGAACTTTGGAATGTAGCATTGATACAAAACATTCTGAAAGAAGAACTTTTAAAAATTTCTGATTTTTAGACGGTAACAAATTGTACATTGGTACTTTTTTTGTTACTTTATACTTCAGAATCTTAAACAATGAATATAGGATTCTCCGGCATATTTTAGGGTAAAAAGCGGTCGAAAATTGGTAAAAGCTTTATTGACTGGTACTTTTTATATCAATTGGTATAGACACTAAAGAATTTGTTTATTTATTTATGGCATGTTATACAGAAAGGTATGAAACGTATATGGAACGAAATGAAACGTATATGGAACGAAATGAGAATGAAACGGATTAGAACAGGGAACGAAATGGAATTGAACGGAAACGATAAAAAATGCCCAGTCAGTTTAGCGCTCGAAAGTTTTCAAGAATTTTTTTACCGAAATGGACATCATTCCGGGCTTAATGGGGTCATTTTCTATTTTTATACCCTCCACTTAGTGATAGAGGGTATATATAAGTTTGTCATTCCGTTTGTAACTCATCGAAATATCGGTCTGGGACCCCATAAAGTATATATATTCATGATGCCCGATCGATTTTAAGACATTCTAGCGATGTCCGTCTGTCCGTCTGTCCGTCTGTCCGTCTGTCCGTCTGTCTGTCTGTTGAAAATGCTCTCGCGGACAAAATATTGCACAGAGATGACTGAAACTTAACATATATATTGGAAGTTCTCCCGAGAAGTTTGGTATTGCATTTGAGCGATATCGGTTCAGCGGTTCAAAAGTTATGAACGAAAATGTAAGCACACCTCAAAAATTTCAGTACATTCAACATAACCTAAAAATACAAAATGCTTTAATTCGGCTTCTGGTTGACATATGTGAACATAATTGGACACCAAATGGTATTTAAACAAGTACGAACATATTTTTTGACAAAAAAAAAAAAATCGCGGATTTTTTTTTTACCAAAATTTTTTTTCGCGGAAATTTTTTTCAATTTTTTTTTTTTTTCAAAAGTAATTTCCATTTAAATAAAGTTGTTTGCAATAATCTTTTTGAAATTGTGGAGGGTATCACTACATTCGGCAAGGCCGAATTTAACTTTTTTACTTGTTTTTTTTTAATTGAGTCAGATTACATACAATCAAAAAAAGTTTTTTACCAATAAAATTGTAAATTTACAACTTTTTTGGCACATTAAAACTTAAGAGGAATTCTTGTGAATTTACAATTTTTTTTTGTAAAATTATCTTTGAAATTTGTAAATTAAAAAAATTGTAAAATTACAAAAAAACATGTAAATCTGTCAGATATTGGTAAAATGGGATTACGAAACTTTTTGTAGTAATTTGACAAGGATTTTTTTGTGTATAATTGTTTTTCACTAGGGTTTATCTGCATACTTCAAGTATATGGGGGTTTCCGTGTCAACTGACACAACTTTTGAAACCGATGTCTTCCGATCGGGATGAAATTTGCACCAAGGTTAGTCCTATTGGATAGTAGTTCAGACACAATTTTTCAACGAGATCGGTCAAGAACTCTCTGAGTTAGAGGGGGTCGAAATTTGACATTTTGGCCAAAGAGGTGTTGATTCTCATCCATGTAACTTCTTACCTATTGTTTTTAGCAAAATGTATCCTAAAGAGTTTAGATAGCTATTTCTTCAGTCTTTCGAAAAAAAAATATAAAAAAAATAAAAAAAAAAATGTTGATTTTTTTTCTTAAAAATCCAAAACTTTTTTGACTTTTTCCTCAAATTGGGCCTTTTTTTTTTTTTTTGATTCAAAAGAAAGCTTAGGTGATTTCCTTTAAGAGCTGTGGGCCGCTTAGTGGGATGCGGGTGGGATATCTATGAAATTTTTTTTTTTTTAACTTTGGATCACAAAAAACGGTTCTTCAATTTGCACTATTAGGCGTGGGATAGCTAACCAGTTTTCGATTTCGATCCGCGATACCCTCTAATTTTTTTGGGTTCGAAAAAGAAAGCACGAGCCAAAAAATGGGGGCGGTGGGGAGGGGCCATATGGCCCCTCATTGGGGTCAAAGTTGGGCGTAAAGAGGTAAAAATCTTCAAAAAGCCCCAAAACTCCCCTAGAAACGCCCCTGGAGGGGTGCAATGTGAGACCGACCTCCAATAATTTTCTGCCCCCAACATTTTTCTAGAACATACCTTACCCCTATTTCCACTTCCTAAGGGGGCTCCCATACAAACCATTTTTAAAAAATTTGATCCTACCATTCTAACTCACCCTAAAGTGCCCCTAGTGGGGCCAAATGTATGACCGACCTCCATTATTTTATTAATTCCAACATTTTTTGCAAACATACCTACAATGTATCTTTAACCCTTAAGGTGGTCCCCATACATTTATTTTATTTTTAATAAATTTGTTTTATTAAACCAGCTCCTACCGCCCCTACCGTGCCTCCTATAGAGGCAAAAATAACGACCAACCCCCTTTATTTTTTAGTTACCAACATTTTGTCCGAACATCATAACACCCTATCTCCACTCACTAAGGGGCTCCCATACATTATAAAAACATGTATTTTTAAAAACTAATAAAAAAATAAAAAAATGTATGGGGACCCCCTTAAGAGTTGAAAATAAAGGGTAGGTATATTCTGAGAAAATGTTGGAGTTGAAAAAATATTGGGGGTCGGTCATACATTTTCCTTCTCTAGGGGCACCCTATGGACAGTTAGAGCGGCAGGAGCAAATTTTATAAAAATGTCATTTTGTATGGGAGCCCCCTTAAGAAGTGGAAATAGGGGTACGGTATGTTCAAGAAAAATGTTGGGGAAAGAAAATTATTGGAGGTCGTTCTCACATTGCACCCCTCCAGGGGCGTTTCTAGGGGAGTTTTGGGGCTTTTTGAAGATTTTTACCTCTTTACGCCCAACTTTGACCCCAATGAGGGGCCATATGGCCCCTCCCCACAGCCCCCATTTTTTGGCTCGTGCTTTCTTTTTCGAACCTAAAAAAATTAGAGGGTATCGCGGATCGAAATCGAAAACTGGTTAGCTATCCCACGCCTAATAGTGCAAATTGAAGAACCGTTTTTTGTATTCCAAAGTTAAAAAAAAATTTTCATAGATATCCCACTCGCATCCCACTAAGCGACCCCACAGCTCTTAAAGGAAATCGCCTAAGCTTTCTTTTGAATCAAAAAAAAAAAAAAAAAAAAAGGGCCCAATTTGAGAAAAAAGTCAAAAAAGTTTTGGATTTTTAAGAAAAAAAATCAAAAAATTTTTTTTTTATTTTTTTTATATTTTTTTTTCGAAAGTCTGAAGAAATAGCTATCTATACTCTTTGGGACACATTTTGCTAAACACAATAGGTAAGAAGTTACATGGATGAGAATCACCACCTCTTTGGCCAAAATGTCAAATTTCGACCCCCACTAACTCAGAGAGTTCTTGACCGATCTCGTTGAAAAATTGTGTCTGAAATACTATCCAATAGGACTAACCTTGGTGCAAATTTCATCCCGATCGGAAGACATCGGTTTCAAAAGTTGTGTCAGTTGACACGAAAACCCCCATATGCATTAGTTAATGAAACGAATACAAAGATTTTTAGTTGTAAGAAAAGTAAAAAAAAAAATTGTTTAGAGAAAAGTATTGCTACTTTCATAACACTGTAAATTTGAAAGGATGTGTGCCAAAATTAATGCGAAAAAATCTTGATTAAAATCTTAAAAAATTGAGCTGTTTCGTAATTGGGATGAAAAAATAAGTTCATTGAATATCAACCTGGGAGGAATTGAAAAAAAAAATACAGAAATGTATATTTTGTCATGAAAATTAAGATTTTTTGTTTAGATATTTTATTAAAGAATATGTATTTTTAAATTTTATTTTTTTTTTAATTTTTAGGCTACACTAAAAAAAAAAACTTGTCAAATTACTAAAAAAAGTAATCCGTTTAGCAATATTTGACAGTTTTCCTTGTTTTTTTTAACAATTTTCAATTTAAATTTAAATTAGTTTTAGTAATTTTACAGTTTTTTTCGTAAATGTCCAAATTTCCAATGTTATTTAACAAAAAAACTCTAGTTAAGTCACGAGAATTCCTTGTATCGCATCAAAAAAATTGTAAATTTACACATTTATTGGCAAAAAGCTTGTAAAATTACAAAAAATCTTAATGTTTACAAAATATTATCGTAAAATAGGAGAAGGCACAAAATCTAGCAAAGTCACGAGAAGTCCTTGTAATTTTTATAGCATCAAAAAATTTGTAAAATTGTAATTTTTACTAGGGATTCTCGTAAAATTGGATGTAGCAAAAAATTATTTTACGAGGTCTATTTTTTAATTTTACAAGATTTTAAAAAACTTTTTAAAACTCTGTAAAATGATTTTGACAATTAGAAAAAACAGTTAACTTACAGAGTTTATTGCAAAATATTTATTAAATGTGAGCGCTTTTTGGCAGAGAAAACGCTGTAATTTTACTTTAAAACTCTGTAAAAAAGTTGGACCCAAAAAAATTTTAATTTACAGAGTTTGTAGTAAAATATTGGTTAAAAATGCCTGCGAATTTTGTACTCTTGCCCAAAACATTAAATCATGAAAATGTTTTGCGGAAGATTTGGGTGTACTTGCCAAGGAAATTTTTTTTTAAAAAAATAATGTTATATTACTTTGCTATTCCATGCAAAACGAATTGAAATATGAGTCGAGGACCCCATTAAGTTTATATATTATTGACCCATTTCTAAGACACTTTAGCTATATACATCCGTCCATCTGTCTGTGGTTTGCAGTCCAAACCAAAAAGCCTAACATTTTGTAAATGAGTACAAAAATAAAATAACATTTTGGAGAGTATAAAAGATTCGGCACCAAAGAATTTAACACTCTCACTTTTTTATGTACATTTGATAAACAAATAGAACATTTTTATGTGAAATGTTTAGACTTGTTGAAAAAATAGTTTTGGTAAAAAAAGGGGAAAAATTATTTTTGGTGAAAAAAAATGTTTGATGAAGAAAAAAATTTTTTGATAAATAAAATTAAAACAAGTGAGAGTGTTAAATTCGGCTGTGCCGAATCTATTATACCCTCCAAAATGTAAAAAAAAATTAAAAACAAAAATTTGTCAGGGGCGTTTCTTTTTTTTTTGGGGGGGGGGAGTTGATAGGGTCAGAGGGGGACGTTGAGAGCACCTTCCCATCGCGATAAATATACCAAATGTTTCATTTAATTAACAAAAATACAAAAAAAAACATGTTAAAAAGTGTATTTTTTTAGAGGTTGGTTTAGTTCCTCAAGGGGGAACTTTTTTCCCCCTGGTCCGATTTGGCCAATTTCCGAACTTAACCTGCCTAGGAACATAAGACATATTTGTGCCAAACTTGAAGGGTCTAGCTATTTTATTTTGGACTGCATCGTGTTAACTACAGACGGACGGACGGACGGACAGACGGACGGACGGACGGACGGACGGACGGACGGACGGACATCGCTAAAATGTCTTAGAATCGATCACTGATCAATAATATATATACTTTATGGGGTCCCCGACCGATATTTCGATGCGTTACACACGGAATGACAAAGTGAGTATACCTCCATACTGTAGTTGGAGGGTATAAAAATTTATGAAAAAATAAAAAATTATGAATACAAAAAAAAAAAATTGAGAAAAGAAAATTTTTTTGATTTAAAGAAAATTGATGAAAAACATTTTTTGATGTAATAAAAAATTTATGCAAAAAAAATTTGATGAAAAAAATAAAAAATATGTAAAAAAAATTATAAAAAAAATTTATAAAAAAAAAATTAAATAAAAAAAAAAAAAAAAAATTATTGAAAAAAAATGATTAAAAAAAAAATTGATGAAAAAAAAAAATAAATGAAAAAATTTGATAGAAAGAAAAAAAAAAATGAAAAAAAAAATTGTGAAAAAAATTGATAAAAAAAAGATTGATGAAAATTTTTTTTTTTTTTGAAAAATAATTATGTTACTTTTTATTCACCAGCTGGTGAAAAATGGTTTTATTCACCACGAGGTGAATTATTATCCAAGTTAGTAAAATTTTTGGTTTCAAGAAAATGAAAATAGTAATTCTCATTTTCTTTTTCGTTAATTGTTAGCTTATATAGTGGCGTCCTGCAACTTTTTTAAAATTAGACACCAGCCTAAAAACATTATCATGTTAAAACAAGTAAGAAAATTATAGTCGGTCAAGACCGACCATATAATACCCTACACCAGAGTTTCCCGGAAAATGATTCCCATGGACCGATTAGATCTCTATGTTTTAAAATCTTTAATAAGTGTAAAAAGCACTCACAAATCAAATTTGAGTGAAATAGGCTTCTATTTGTTAACAATAAACCGCTTAAACTGAATATCGGGCGAAATTTTCACAAGGGGCCTGAGTCCAAAACTGGTCCGATGATTACAAGGTTTGATAAGGTTATTTAAGTACGCGTTTAACATACACAAACAAAATTTTAATTAAATATTTTCTATTTTCATGAAATTTGAGACATTTATGTGAAAATCGGGAAGGTGGTTTGTATGGGGGCTACAAGAAGAACTGGTCCGATTTCTTTGAAATTCGGAATGGTGATTTGTGAAGACAAAACATGTTTACCTTCCAAATTTCAAAAAGATAACTATTATAATACGGTCATTAGAGTCATTTGAGCCAAAACTAAAGAGGACCTTTGTATGGGGGCTAGGTCTAAATATGGACCGATTTTTTCCAATTTCAATAGGCTTCGTCCTTGGGCCAAGAGAGGCTTAAGTTTCAAATTTCAAGTCAATTGATTCAAAATTGCGACCTGTATCGTGTTTACACCGTTTACATGGACAGACAGACGGACGGACGGACGGACGGACGGACGGACGGACGGACATCGCTAAATCGACTCAAAAAGTGATTCTGAGTCGATCGGTATACATAAAGGTGGGTCTAGGACCAATATTTCGGGTAGTTACAAACATCAGCACAAACTCATTATACCCTGTACCACAGTGTGGTGTAGGGTATAAATACCACCACATAGCAAAGAAAAAAATTTACATATGTTTATTTGTAAAATGCGTTTGATGCAACCAAAATTTTACAGACAAAAACTTTGTGAATTTACAGAGTTTAGTTAAATACATGTTATTTTAAAAAATTTTTATAAGATTTTTGAAAAGATTTTTTTTTGTTTTTATTTTTGGTAACTTCTTTTGGTAACTTTTTTCGGTAATTTTAAAATTAAAAAAAAAAAAAATACTGATAAAATTTTTTTTTTTTGTTTTTTACAGAAAACTCTGTTTTTAACCATGAAATTTAGATTACATAGTAATAAGTAAAAATACAGATAAAACTAAGTTTTTTTGGTTACCAAAAAATATAAAGTATTTTGCTTAAATCTGTTTTTTTTAGCAGAAAAGTCTATTAATTATCTGTAAAATAAATATTACAAAGTTTAAAGTAATATAACAGATGAAACTTTGTCTTTTTTGTCACAACAAAATACAAAGTATTTTCTTTAAATCTGTTTTTTGACAGAAACTCTGTCAAATAAGGGGTGGTCCAATAACTGGTATCTTTTTAAAACATGCAATGAAATGAACAATACTCAATAGATTTAAAACCTTATGGCTTTATTTGAAAGAGCAAACATTCCCGTTTTTTATGGCAAACGACTTCATTGATGCGTCTTCGGCTTGCTCCGCTGTATCGCGTTGTAGCGCAGTACTGCGCTGCCAAACTGCACGTTTTTCGAAAAAAAGTTTTTAACCGAAATAAGGCACTCAAATGAGGTTATGTTAACAAACAAATTGGTACATCTTGGGATCGTAAAACTCGCAAAGTATTGTAAAGAATCCAATTCATCTATAGAAAGCAATAGATTTGAGTATCAGCATCATTACACAATATTTTCAAAAATACAGCTGAAACTCCCATTTTCGTCAAAGATGAGCGCTACATAGCCATGATTACCGACTTTTTGTTGGCCGTAATAGAATATACCAACTTGGATGACATTTATTTTCAGAAGGATGTCGCAATATGTCCCACAGTCCATCAAACAATCGATATTTTGCGCACTTAGTTCGGAAATCGTGTTTTTCGCCATATTCGCGGTGACAATTGATCACTTCAGAGCTGCCGATTAAAAACTTTAAAATTTTTTTTGAGGGGTCTCGTTAAAGATTCATGCAACATGGGAAATCCAGAAATGTTCTAGGCCCATTCGACGAATATCGTTCAAGCCATTCGTGAGATAGAACCAGAAACATTATTAAAATGGGTGCCGAGAATGAGCTACTGCGGAGCTAACCCAGGCAACCGCATGAATGAAGTCGTTTGCCATAAATAATGGGAATATTTGCTCTTTCAAATAAAGCCATAAGGTTTCAAAACTATTGAGTATTGTTCATTTCATTGCATGTTTTAAAAAGATACCAGTTATTGGACCACCCTGTATATGTTGGATTGATATTAAAGCCATTTTACAGAGTACTTTACAGAAATATTATTTTGGGTGTAGGCAATTGGAAGGTATTCAAAAATAAAAATGTAAACAAATGGTGTTTTTGATTCGGCATTCAGCAGTGCCGAAGTTAAACGTAGCAAAAAATAAAAAAAAAAATTATTACGTGTTTTTTAATAATTTCAAATTTAATATTATAAAAAAATATGTAATACTACTTTTATTGAGTTATTTAAGCAACAAATTTAATTATTGTTTTTTTAACCATTTCACACATTATATTTTTTTCTTGTACAAATTGTGCTGAAACATTGAAAACTTTTTATTTCATTAATACTTTATTTATTGTTTTGAGTTTAAATTGATTATTTTTGTTTTTTTTTTTTATTTAACAATTGAGTTTATTATTGTTATTTTATTGAAATTTTTCTGGATATTTTTTTTTCCCCAGCAAACAGTTTTTTAACAAAATCTTCTGTTACAAACTAAAAATGATAAACAAAATTTTAAATTTTTATAACTTTGAATCACAGTGTGGGGGTACGTAACGCATCTAAATCTCGCACAGTGAGTTGAAACATATATAAACTGGGGATTAATTCAGAAACACCTTTATTATTGATATTAGTATTTTTCCAGACTAACTATTCATTATTTAGTGAATAAAAAATGTTAATCGAACCAGATATGTGATATACATAACCCTAACAAGGAAATGTTTAGGAACATTTTAAAAGTTTCTTATACTTTGCTTAAAAAACTTAGAACATTTTTGGTTAATTGGAAACATTTAATTGAAAACATTTATATATGAAACAGAATAAGCTATATATAATTTTATATTATTTCATATATTTATATCAACCGTATACCTTTTAATCCGAATCATGATTAAATTATATATTACAACATATGACTGCATTTAAAAAAATTAGAAAATACCTCACGGGATGTATAATCATATAAGATTTATTATGTTTGTATCAAGTTATAGTATATTGTTATATATGTTTATTTTTACTCGGGTATTTTGATAAAAAACATTGAATAAATGGTGTTGTTTTTTTGAATATATTGTTAAAAAAGTGGTACACGAGTTGTATAAGAAGATATATTAAATTTTTTTGGGTTTTCAAAAATTAGCCCTTGTAAGCCTCTCGGGGTCAAAATTACCCAATTTTTACAAAATGACCCCAAAAAGACAAAAATGCGCCCCAATTTTCTAATTTTATTGAAATAAACCAATGGAAAACGATATTTTAATATATTCTATTCTATCATAAATACTCAGATCATAAATACAGTCTTTCTAGGATGTCATTAACACTTTTCATGGTAAGGCCAAATATACACTCAAAAGAAAACCTCTGTCAAAACATCTGTAAAATGACTTTCAATTAAGAATAACAAACTTTTAGCAGATTTTTCTGCTGAAATGAATATTTTAGCAGAATTCTCTGATATTCATTTGATTTTTTCTGTAAGTACAGATCGAGCACGGGCTCTAATTATATTTGTTATAAGGGTTCAAGTTGAAAAAAATGCAGAAGAAAAATTGAATTTCTAAAAATTATAGACATTTCTGGTATTTCCCATACCGGTTTCAAACACCCCAGTTAGTGTCATCATCAGTAGGATTTTAAATGTCGGTTTGTCTTGTTAATGAAAACTGTTTTTTATATATGTGAATATTTATAGTTTCTACAGAATAAATTTTGACAGTTTCCAACACTACAATTCTATTTCTAGCAATCTCAACCTCACTTCATACTTTCTTTCAACTTTTTTGTCTCTTACATTATTTCGCAAGGGTTATTTAATTTCTGAAAGCAACAGAAATTTTGCAGAACTTTTACTGATTCTGTTTTACAAAGTTTTTGTGCAGATTTTCAGCATATTATTTTGCTAATTTAACATATATTTTTGTTATCTTTTTTTTTAAGTATTTTTTAAATTTTTGCGCAGATTTTCAGCAGATTATTTGCTAATTTAACAGATATTTGTAGCTGTCTCATTTTAAGATTTTTTTTTTTTTAAATGTCGGCCTTGCCAAAATGGAAATAAAATATCCCTATCTGAAAATTAAAGTGGACGAATAAAAATAGCTCCCGCTTAAATGCGTCACTAAATATGTAAGCTTGAATAATATAAAATGTAAATAATATGAACAAACAAATCATACGCAAAAGATAATTTTTTTGCCAGTTTGTTGTTGCTTTTCCAGAAGAGAAGTTCTGCTGTTCATGCACGCAAAAGTAACAATAAAAAAAATCAAAACCACCCTTGGAATGAACAAGTTTCAAAAGAATTTTATTATAATTGTTTATGTTTTTATTATAATTGTGTATGTTTTGTTTTTATTTTCTTCATGTGTGTGTGCTTGTCAAGACATGTCGATTAATGTTTTTCTTAAATTTGTTTTGTTATTTTCTTTTGTTATTATAAGTGTGTATGTTGTGTTATTTTTGCTTTCTATTCTCTCATGAGTCCCTGTTGCGACGTGTTTTTGTTTGTTCATATTAAGAATTTTATAAAGTTGTATTTTTTCAATTTTAAGCTTGATTCACACGTTGACTACCCTTGACCACCCTTGTCTACTATTTCCCAGTATTGGGGGATAACGATTGTCAAATCAACGACCGTAGAGGCCGCCGCGCTTATAAGGATACCAAAAAGTTGTTGAAGGTGGCCAAATTCTGGCTTCCAAATTTGGCTTCCAAATTTCGTGGACACCAAATCAACGCTTACTACGTAAAATGTTGGACCCTACCGTGTGAACATTTAGTACATTTTTTTAATATTTAGTACAATTTTCAGATTTTTTCAATTTTTTTTTTGTTTTTTATATAAAAAAATACCGTTATTATGAAAAAGTAATAAAAACAACAAAATCAGAATTTTGTTGTTTTTATTTTATTTGAAATCAATTTTTTTTTCAAAAATAAAATAAATTTTTTTTATTTTATTATTATTATTTTTTTTTTAATTTTTAATTGTTTCTGATATTTTTCTGACGTTTTCTCAAAATTTGTAAAAAAATACCTGTTTTAAGTAGTAGCGGGTATTTCGTACCATTCTGCCCAACATTTTACGTGGTAAGCGTTGATTTGGTGTCCACGAAATTTGGAAGCCAAATTTGGAAGCCAGAATTTGGCCACCTTCAACAACTTTTTGGTATCCTTATAAGCGCGGCGGCCTCTACGGTCGTTGGTCAAATTCAAATAATTTTTCGTACAAAATTATTTAAACCCAGCAAATCGTATCACTAATACTGGGAAATAGGAGATAAGGGTGGTCAAGGGTACTTAACGTGTAAACTGCCCTTTATACAAAATTGTAATTTATGAAAAAATATATTTTTACAGAAAACATATCATTTTGCTCAAACTAGACGTAATTTCAAATTTTTCTGCTAAAATCAAAAATTTTCTCAGCCGAAATTAACAGATTTTTCTGCTGAAAACAGCAGTTTTTTCTGCTAAAAATACAGTTCAAACCACAAGAGCTGTACATTTGGTAAATGAGTGTATTACTTAAGTGCAAAAAAGTATTTTTACACTTTGGAGAGTATAAAAGATTCGGCACAGAAAAATTTAATACTTTTACTTTATTATACATTTTTTAAACAAAAGGAACATTATTATGTCAGAAGTTTAGACTTGGTGATAAAGTAGTTTAAGTAAAAAATTTGTTTTTGATGAAAAACAGAAATTGATGAAAAAACACTTATTAATGAAAAACAAAATTTTGATTAAAAAAATATCAAAAGAAAAAAAAAAAATTGGTGAAAAAATAAATTTAACAAAAAAAAAACAACATAAAAAAACACTTAAAAAATATTTTTTTTTGATAAAAAAAATTTATGATTTTTTTTTTTTTTTTTTTGGCGAAAAAAAACACTTTTTATACCCTCCACTCTAGTGATAGAGGGTATATATAAGTTTGTCATTCCGTTTGTAACACATCGAAATATTGGTCTAGGACCCCATAAAGTATATATATTCATGATCCTTGATCGATTTTAAGTCGATTTAGCGATGTCCGTCCGTCCGTCCGTCCGTCCGTCTGTCTGTCTGTCCGTTGAAAACACGCTAACTTTTGAAAGACTTTACGGAGGCTCCTGAAGTTTGACATATATGTTCTCCATTTACCGGGTCAGGTTGGTATTGCAATCCAGCGAAATCAGTCCAGTGGTTCAAAAGTTATGAGCAAAAGAGTAAATTTCGGCAAGGGCATTTTTCGAATTTACACGATTAAAACCACTATAACTTTCGAAAGACAATTCTGAGGGAGCTGAAGCTTAGCATATATATTTATCGTTCCCCAAGGCTTTTTGGTTTTGAGTTTCAGCAAAATCGGTTCAGTGGTTCAAAAGTTATAAGCAAAGCACTGAATTTCAGATTTGTTTCACCTTAAACTGTTGAAAACTCGTTAAACAAGTTTTAAAAGCATGGTGAAATACCAGTTTTGTAAAACTTGTTGTTGTTTGTTTTCTTGTCGTGGGGTGAGTTTAGTTGTTAGCCAAGTAAATATTTGTTATTGTTTTGTTAATGTTAGTGTAACTGTATGTAACGGGAAAAAATCAAATAAAGTATGTGTATGATTGAATGTTAATTTGTTTTTGGTTTTTAAAGAAGAGGATGGTAATATAAAAAGAGGAATATATGTGAAATAGTTTTTTTTTGTTTTTGTATTACAGATAGGTATAAAACAACAAAAATATTTTACAAAGTAATTTGTTACTCAAAGAAATTGTACACTAAAAAAATATTTACACTCAAAAAAAATGTTACACTCAAAAAAAAATGTACACATTATTATTTTTTTTTTTTTGAATGAAATGGCAGACTCAAAAAAATGTTGACAGTCAAAAAAATTTTACACTCAAAAAAATTTGATTGATTAAAAGAAAGTTTGACTCAAAATAATATACATATTTCTAATAAAAAATTTGTAATGCAATTTTTTGAAATTTTTTTTAGAAAATTACTATCAGATAACATTGTGGAGGGTATTCGTAGATTCGACAAAGTCGAATTTAATTTTTCTACTTGTTAAAATTAAAGTTGAATTGATGAAAACAAAAAAAAATTATAAAAAAAAAATATTTGTTGAACAAACAAATTTGATTAAAAAAAAATTTTCTTGAAAAAAATAAAAAATTTGAGAAAATAATAAAAAACAAGTATAAAAGTTAAATTCGACTTGGCCGAATCTATGAATACCCTCCACAATGTCCTTTTTAAAGGATAGTAAATTTTTTAATGTAAAAAAGATTAACAATTTTGATTAGAAATATTTTATTTTGAGTAAAAAACTTTTTTTTGTCATTTTTGTAAAAAAAAAAAATAATTTAGAAATTTTTTTTTGAGTGTAAATTTTTTTCGAGTGTAATTTTTTTTTTTTTTAGTGTAAAAATATTTTTGAGTGACAAAAATACTCTGTTAAGTAATTTTGTGGCTAATAATTGTTTTTAAAGCTTGTTTTTTAAAACTCGGGGTTTTCAACACGTGCATAGTGAAACCAATCTGAAATTCAGGGTTTTGCTTATAACTGTGGAACCACTGAACCGATTTGGCTGAGACTTAAAACAAACTGGGACAGAAGAATGAAAAATAAATATGCCACACTTCAGCACTCTCAGGATTGTCGTTCGAAAGTTACGTGTATTTTATCTCGTAAATTCATGAAATTTAGTCTTTTGCTCATAACTTTTGAACCACTGGACCGATTTCGCTGGATTGCAATACCAACCTGACCAGGTAAATGCCCAACATATATGCCAAACTTCAGGAGCCTCCGTAAAGTCTTTCAAAAGTTAGCGTGTTTTCAACAGACAGACAGACGGACGGACGGACATCGCTAGATCGTCTTAAAATCGATCGAGGCTCATGAATATATATATGGGGCATTCCATGTGAAATCGGACACTTTGAAAAACTTTTTTTTTAGATTTTCCCAATTTGTTTACAGTTTTCAGTACCCTTCGAAATCTCGTTCGTGGTAAATTTACAAATTTTTTTGATGACCCGTTCAAAAGATATCGAGTTTTCAAAAATTGGTAGTTTGTTCCTTTACTCAAACTTCTTTTAATCATAAGTTCTTCAATAATGGTCCAAATTAAATTTTTTTTTTTTTTTCAAAATTTTTGTTTTTTTACGTACTTAAAAAAAAAAAAAATCCTAAAAAATTCTTAAAAGCGCTCTAGTATGCGATTTTTAAGTTTTAAAATTTAAATCTCATTTTTGAAAATGTTTGTACTCTTCGATTTTTTTGAAATTTTTTTGTGTAAAACTTCTATCAATTCTACAAATTTTTTGCCCAGGAGGATCGTGGGATAACGATTATTACTTTTTAAAATTTTTTGAAAAAATTTTATTGTAATTTTCCAATCTTAAAATCATTTCTTAAAATCATTTCTACTGCTCCAATGGTGCGTCATAGAGGGGTCCTTTATAAGACCGACCCCCATTAATTTTTACGTTTTAACATTTCTTTGGAACAAACTAATACCCTATCTCCAATTTCTAAGGGGGCTCCCTTACATAACGACATTTTTTAAAATTTGTTCCAACCGCTCTAACTGCCCTAATAGTGCCCTTAGAGCAACAAAATGTATGACCGACCCACAATATTTTTTTAGTCCAAACATTTTCTCTGAACACATCTAGCCTCTATCTTTAACTGTTAAGGCGGTCCCCATACATTTTATTTTATTTTTTGTAAATTTGTTTTATTTAATCAGCTTCTACCGGTCCAATGGTGCGTCCGAGAGGGGTCATTAGTTAGACCGACCCCTATTTATTTTTACCCTACAACATTTTTTCAAAACATACCTACGCCCTATCTCCACTCCCTAAGTAGGTGTTATTTCGAGGTGTTACAAACGAAATGATAAACTTATATATTCCCTCTATCACTAGAGTGGAGGGTATAAAAATAACTTTTGAAAAAAGAAATTTGATGAAAAAAAATGTTGAGTAAAACTTTTTTTTGTTGAAAAATAATTATGTTACGATTTATTCACCCGCTGGTGAAAAACTTTCTTATTCAGCAGCAACTGAATTACTATCCAAGTTACAAACCTTTTTGGTTTTAAGAAAATGAAAACAGTAAGTTATTATAACTTTCCCAGGCATATAACGTGATTAAGGAATACGAACCCCATTTTTGAAATTTATTGAAATTATATACTGTAATAAATTTTTTTATTTTTCAGATGCCAATGTAATAAGATGATAAGTATTTTTCATATTGTGTTTTGTTAACATATTTTAAAATATTATTAGAAATGCCTGAAGTTTTTAATAAAATCTCCAAATTTATTTTTTTTTTTTTAATTAGAAAAATTGTAAAAGTAAACCACGTTCGTCCTTGGAAAATAAGTCCAAAATAAAGGAGCTAAACTCCTAAAGTTTGGCTGGAATATTTTTTTGTTTTTTAAGAAGCTGGTAAGGTTTGTGAATGAGCAAAAAGTTCCACCGTGAAAAATTTAAAAAAACATTTCCGGTTTTTTTACTTTTCTTAAGCTAATGCACCATTTTTAAGTCAGAAGACATTTAAAAGCCAACAAATGACCCCTAAGAATTAAAAAAAAACATATATTCATCTGCTCGTCCTTTTGTTGGCGTAGATATAAAGTATATTTTTAAATGACTATACAATTGTATCACTTACTTAAATGCAAAAAACCTTTATAAATGAACTACTTAACATTTATTGTGTAAAATAAGAGTCATCTAATAAACAAATTTCTGAGAATAATTCGCGTAATAAAACAGTTTATATTTGCTGGTCAATTTTTGTTCAGTTTGTTAAATTGATTTGTATTTATTGGCGCATAAATGTGATAAGCATCATTGTATTCTATTTGTTTCTTTTTTTTTTTGGTGTTGATTTTTTTTCCTCGAATTTTCAATAAAATTGTGATTGAGTGTTTTTGTACTGATAAACAAAAAGGTCAACATGAAAATAATTTACATGAACAGAATTGAATTACATAAAAAACAAAATGAAAAAAAAAAACATAAAACAAAAAAAGTTTTTGTTTTAAACAAAAACCAGTGACGGATGTTATTTTAAAAATGAGAAGGAATTATAAGAAGTAGACGATATTAAACATTCATGAATTTTTACGACATGGCAATCTAAGTTATTGTTAAGCTATCAAAAGAAATGGACCTCTTTTTAGCTTTTTTCAACTATAATATATAAATTTAACCCCCTAATGCACAGGACCGCTTTTTAGCGGCCTTATTTTTCAAGTTTTTAATCTTCAAATAAAATCATTTTAATGACATTAATTACACTGTGCAACAAATTTCGGTTCATCGCATTGAGCCTCAATGCCTTCAACGCCATATTAAAGTGGACAAGCAAATGGACAAAATCACCAAAGGGTTTTGCAAAGTCAGTTCGGATTTCTTTTTTATAGCCCACTGAAGTTTTTATTTTTTTATCAAAGGCGTTTGGAAAACGTCAAAAATACTATAATAAGAACACATCTGACCTTCAAAATATGATTTGATGTCTTCAGTGAAATTTTATGGTGGTTCTTTTCTTAGAATATTTTAACCCTCTAACTGCCATTTTAAGGGGTCATTTTAGTCCTTTTTCAAAAACTAAACATAGAAGTCTAATAAAACGTCCATTTAGAGGGTTAAAATGTTCTACAAATATTTTCCTCATAAAATTTCACTAGGGGTTGTCGAATGTTCAAAGTTTGTGCGACATGCGCAAAGTGCTTAAAAAGGGTCAAGTATAAATAATCAATGTTTGTTTTTTATTTTTACCAAAGCAGTGTTAAAAAATATCGACAAAAAACAGTGCAAATATACTTTTGAGCTAAAAATGATGTTCTGATGTGTTTTATAAAATTTTATGATGATTCTTTTCTTTGACCAAATTAACCCTCTAGCTCCCGTTTTAAGGGGTCATTTTTGTCCTTTTTTAAAAGAAATACAAAAAAGTCTATAAAAAAATGCAGTTAAAGGGTTAAAATGTTTTACAAATATTTTCTGCATCAAATTTTACTAGGGCACGTCTAAGACAGAAAGTTCGTCCAGCATATAGAAAATGCTTAAAAATTTTAAAGTATTAAAATTTTTTTTTTTTATATTTTTTTTGGGTCGAAATAAAAAAAAAACAAGTAACCGAGTTAAATTCGACTTTGTCGAATGTATTAATACCCTCCACGATGTAAAAAAGTTTATTTGCAAAAAAAAATCCCTCTAACCCAGAGAGTCCTTGGCCGATCTCGTTGAAAAATTGTGTCTGCACTACTATCCAATAGGATAGTAGATCGGGATCAAAAGTTGTGTCAGTTTGCACGAAAACCCCCATATAAATTATTGATCAGTGATCGATTTTAAGACATTCTAGCGAGACATTGCCTGTCCGTCTGTGGAAATGGTGATCACGGCCAATGTATTCAACAGACATAACTAAGACTTAGCGTATTTACTTGTTGTTGCCCTAAGCAGTTTGGTATTGCATTTGAACGAAATCGGTTCAGCGGTTCAAAAGTTATGAACGAAAATGTAAGAACACCTCGAAAATTGTGGTACATTCAACATAACCTAAAAACACAAAATGCTTTAATTCGGCGGCTGGTTGACACATGTGAACAGAATCGATCACCGAATGGTATTTAAACAAGTCCAAACATTTAAAAAAAAAAAAAAACATTTTCGTCGAATTTTTTTTTTACCAAAAATTTTTTTTCGCGGATTTTTTTTTTTTAATTTTTTTTTTGTTTTTTGCAAATAAACTTTTTTACATCGTGGAGGGTATTAATACATTTGACAAAGTCGAATTTAACTTTGTTACTTGTTTTTTTTTTTATTTCGGCCAAAAAAAATATAAAAAAAAAAATTTGAATACTTTAAAATTTTTAAGCATTTTCTATATGCTGGACGAACTTTCTGTCTTAGACGTGCCCTAGTAAAATTTGATGCAGAAAATATTTGTAAAACATTTTAACCCTTTAACTGCATTTTTTTTATAGACTTTTTTGTATTTCTTTTAAAAAAGGACAAAAATGACCCCATAAAACGGGAGCTAGAGGGTTAATTTGGTCAAAGAAAAGAATCATCATAAAATTTTATAAAACACATCAGAACATCATTTTTAGCTCAAAAGTATATTTGCACTGTTTTTTGTCGATATTTTTTAACACTGCTTTGGTAAAAATAAATAACAAACATTGATTATTTATACTTGACCCTTTTTAAGCACTTTGCGCATGTCGCACAAACTTTGAACATTCGACGACCCCTAGTGAAATTTTATGAGGAAAATATTTGTAGAACATTTTAACTCTCTAAATGGACGTTTTATTAGACTTCTGTGTTTAGTTTTTGAAAAAGAACTAAAATGACCCCTTAAAATGGCAGTTAGAGGGTTAAAATGTTCTAAGAAAATAACCGCCATAAAATTTCACTGAAGACATCAAATCATATTTTGAAGGTCAGATGTGTTCTTATTATAGTATTTTTGACGTTTTCCAAACGCCTTTGATAAAAAAATAAAAACTTCAGTGGGCTATAAAAAAGAGATCCGAACTGACTTTGCAAAACCCTTTGGTGATTTTGTCCATTTGATGGTCTACTTTCATATGGCGTTGAAGCCATTGAGGCTCATTTTTCTTGTTGCACAGTGTTATAAGTATCAACAGAAACCCATTTTCGATAGGAAACAAATTTTTCTTTGCAACAAATTTAAAGTTTATACACATGAAAAAGTTTATGCATTGGAGGGTAAAATTTCTTAATACTTATTTCACCCTATAGAAAAATGATTCAGCAACACCAATAATGGTTGCTGAGTTTTTCTAGAAATAATTCAAATAATATTTTTGACTGCAAATTAGATGATTTTTGTCTGTATACGCCTCTGAATAAAAGTTTATGCAATTAGTACAAAAAAAGTACGTAAATAAATTATTTTTGTGGCTTTTAATTAAAATATATTTTCAATGCACAAAATTTTTGAAAAAAAATTTTAAACAGTAATTGAAATCATAAAAATTGCAAAAGCTTTTACAAGTTATTTTATATAAAATAAATTGTATTAAATTACAATTTACACCTTTCCACAAGTAAAAACAAGTAAGAAAACTATAGTCAGTCAAGACCGATCATAAAATTTACAATTTTACTTTTGTAAGCATTTCGCAATTTTTGCACGAACAATTGATCTTCGGCAACCCCTAGTGAAATTTGAATCAGAAAATTTTTGTTGAACATTTGAACCCTTTAAACACGCACGTTTTATTAGTGTTCTAAGAGGATATTTGAAAAAAGGATCAAAATGAGAGATAGAGGGTATATGAGGAGTTCCGACTAAGACTTAAATTTTGAGGAAAAAAAGATGTGATTTTTGTTTTGATGGCACATCGATGAAAGTTGGCATAAATATTAGAAGCTATTTAAGAATAAGAAATTCGTTCGCGTCAATTAAATCGCGCAAGGGGGTCAAAAGTTATGGCGGTTTTAAGATTTAGCGGTTTTAAAAAATCTTAAAAATATTTTAAATATTTTTTTTCTACACATTTGTTGCATGCGTTATTAAAACATGCCAGGATATATCATTTCTTCTAAAATATATGATATAAATTTAACCCTTTAATGACCAAACGATTTAAAAAAAAAAATCTAAGTACCTAAAATCGCGATTAATTCGCGGTAAAAGAAAAGTTTCACAATTTTTTATAACATATTTAGGCAATGCGCGTTGGTATTACTGAAAAAAAAAAATCACGGAAAATCGTATCATTTTACCAGTGTTTAAAAAAATCTGTGATGCTTTTTTATAACAAGAAAATTTAATATGGTCCAAAAAATCTATAATCATCAAAATTTTTTAACCCGCCTCTGATTTTATGATGACACATCAAGTGGGCTTTCATTTAAAAAAAATTTCATCCGATTTCGTGTAAAGCCTTGGATGTGCCAGATCAAAACAGGTTTAGATAAAATCATCGAGCTTTCCGCTCAGAATGGCTTAAAGTAAAAAGTCAAAAAGCAAATCAGTTCTACTCGTTAAGGCACGTCTTTTGGTGTATTAAAATGAATATGATGCATTAATTGCTACTAAAAAAAAATGGAAACAGATTTGCAAATTTCGCACAATTTTCAAAAATGCCATAAAATTTTTGCAATTTATTTTTTATAAACCCGCCAGTGATTTTTTTATGTAAACTCCTAAAAAACTCGGTTTACGCAAGAGTCCACCAAATTTCGAATGAAACCGCGAATGTGCCTCGCGAAAAACTGGTATTTTAAAAAAATTACGTTTTTTCTTTCGAACTTTGATCTGCTGAAACTCCTTAACTATTCGTGGCACATTAACGGGATTAATTCCAAAATGTTAAGAATTACAACAGCTACCAACTCTAGTTCAACTTTTTTCATTTTATAGAGGGGGCCGAAATCCCTGATCAAAAAACCTCGAAAATTTAAAAACTCTTAATTTTTGGTTTCAAAACTTAACCGTCTTATAACTTCTTACCAAGCGATGAAGCATCTATCAAGCCAACATTAAAATAATCTTTTATATGTACTGACTTTGTGTTATGCCGGAAAAGATTGAAATATAAGGAGAACTTAAAAAAAAAAATGCGAAAGAAGGTAAAAACTATGGATTATTTCAAGCCATTTTTATCGATTTTTCAACTTTAACCCTCTGTAACTTTTACGGATAAAGTGGGGTAATCCTTAAACATTGCTCAGTGATGGTTCAAGGTCTTGTTTACACAACTGCATTTACAGTTTTTCTAAATTCCAAAAACTGCCGGTTGTTTTAAACATTTATTTCAGTTTCACTGAGTTGAAATTTAAAAAAGATTTCATGATATATATTTTAAGAAAAGAACCACCATCAAATTTTATTGAAGACATGTCTTAACATTGTTTGCCTCAGAATTGGATTTAATACTTATTTTTTGATTTATTTAAAACACCTTTGAAAAAAATTTCAAAAATTCAGTGGGTCATTAAAAAAGAACTCGAGCTAAGTTTTTAAAACCCTTCGGGGGGTTTGCTCTACTATTGGTATACTTTCATTTTTTTTGGGTCCCATAAAAGATACAAAATCGTGTTGCACAGTGTAATTTATTAAGCTTTAATTTAGTCTTTATATCGTCCAAATTGTGTTAATAAATGTACTACGATGGTCGAGCTTAAAAATTGTTTTGAGACATTTTTGAAAAAAGTTTTTAAAAATATTTCTAAGTCGATTATTTACAAGTTCAACATAAGAAATTTAAGAAATAGTCCAGAAATTTATATTCAATCATCAACTCAAGAAATCCGAATTTTATGACCAAAAATTCTTTTGACCACCAATTCTTTGTAAACAAAGAAATAGTAAAATTATTTTTATATCGCATTACTATATACTAGAGTTGTCAATTATTCGCCTTTCAACTTTGTTCGAATAATTCAAATAATTGTTTTTGGTTGTTCGATCAAACTATTAAATCTAAAAAATTATTCTATTAATCGATGAGAATAACGAATAAAAAAGTGGTTAATAAAGATTATTTTTATTAATTTTCTAAGTTGGAGGAGTCGGTGGGGGACGTAGGAGAAAGCCTTTTTCCTCTTCATATAATTTTTTACAAATGCATTTATTACGATTTTTAAGCCTAAAGAAACGCTTTTGTCAATATTATTCTCTATAAACACGCCTTTAAAAGTGGCCGGCCGAAAAAAAGCATTTCCTAATCATCTTGGTCAATGAACTTCATATGGCATAAAAATATTTCATTTGTTGGACAAATATAGAAAAAACATGAAAAAAATTTGTTTTTCGGGTAGTGTTTTAGTTCTTTAAGGGGGAACGTTTTCCCCATAGTCCGATTTTGGCTCCGAACTTAACCAGTCTATGACCATAAGACATAATCGTACCTAACTTCAGAACTATAGGTATTTTATTTTGGACCGTATCGTGCCTTCCACAGACGGACGGACGGACGGGCAGACAGACGGTCATCGATCACTAATCAATAATATATTTTATGGGGTCCTAGACCGATATTTCTAAACTGTATTTGGAAGGTTAAAAAAAAATAATTGTTCGATTAATTGCCATAAATTAATCGATTTATTCGTTATTCGAAAATCGTCATTTTTAAATTAATCGAACAACAGTTTGGTTTTGTTTGATCGATTAATCGAATTATTCTTAATCGGCTGACAACTAAATTTTTGAAATCTGAATAAAAATTCGGAATTAGCGTCCTAAATAACCCCCGGATAACAAGTTTCAAGGAAATCGAAATTAAAAAAATAATAAATGTCATATCCGCCATTTTGAATTTTGGAAATCTAAATTCAGAATCGTGTTTGGTGACCCATAATACACCCGGGAACCGAGCTTTATTTGAATGCAAAAACCTCGAAAAAATCATCCGCCATATTGGATCCACCATTTTGAATTTTTGAAATCTGAATGAAAATTCGAAATTAGCGTCCCAATAAACCCCCTGATAACAAATTTCAGAAAAATCCGAAAACTCCTTCATTAGTTTCTAGAATATCCCGATCGGGGTATCCCGATTCGCGCCACCATATTGGCTCACCTACCATTGGGTTTAACTTCCGCCACTTAGCTTTAAAAAGTAGAGATCATTGGCTAAATTTTAAGCCATAATACAACTCTCTACGACCAATAGAATTTTGGAGGCCGTTGACGTGAAATAGCCCATTTGTAGAATATTTTAGTTGTTTTAATAAAAATTTTATTAAACTTCCGTCCGTCTGTCTACCTGTCTGTTGAAAACACGCTAACTTTCGAAAGACTTTACGGAGACTCCTAAAGTTTGGCATATATGTTGGGCATTTAGCACGACAAAAATCAAAAAAAAAAAGTTCCCCGATTTTCATGATATGTTTGTATGTATTATTGAAGATTCCTAATAGCACGGATATTATCATATAAGAACGATAATTCTGTTCGTTACTAACAGGTGGTTGCTTAAAATTGCAACTTGTAAAATCCTGTAACTAGTGTACATTATTTCGCATAAATTAAGTCGAGTTTAAACCACTCTTTTTGGTAATTTTAAAGGATATTTAAATGCTATAAGTCATATATTTTCTTTTTTTATTAACAATTTTTTCTATTTTTGACCAATTCCATAGATATTACGTCAACGGCTGACTTTGGCGACCATCTGCGACGCCGACTACAGTGGGGCGATATGTAAACCTTGTTATTACATATTTTTAAACATATTTCAAAAAAGTGGGCGTGGAAGTTGTCAGACCGCCTCCTTTATTTGTGATATTATTTCTACAGTCATTGAGAGTATATATAGGGTGTTTTTTTTTACTGTTACCGAACTTTAAATTAAAATAAAGTAAGGAAAAATATTTTTAATATCTATCAAACTAACTTTATTCGATAGATAATTGTATGACATTAATGTTTAAAAATGATTTGGAGCCATATCGATACCAAAAATGGCTCGTACATGGAGTAATCTGAACCTCCATTTTTACACAATTTTTACAGAATTTAAGGCTGTTTTTCGAATTTTTCCAATAACTCGTCGAAGGTTTATTTCCAGGTGTTTAATTGTCTCTAATTTATCGGAAAAGACAAGTTACTTTACATATCCCCACAGAAAATAATCCAATGGGGTGAAATCAAACGATATTGGTAACCAATTAATAGGATCTTTGAATAAAATTTAAGTTTGACGAAAAGAAGCATTTTTTTGATAAAAAATTTCTACAATTTGAAAGCGTTGCTCTTATGTAAGACTTTGCATGATAAAATGTCAAACCATACTTAACAAAACACAACTATCAGCAGTTAGATCGGTTGTCAAATAAAGCATTATTACCAATTCAAAGTTGTGAACCTCTAAAAAAACACCCTATATATACCAAATTTAAAAAAATTATAAGCGCGATCACAAATTTTTAAAAAAGTGGGCGTGTCCCTTAACCGTCCTTCTATATTTTTCATAATGTTATTTTCGAAGTCATAATGAAAATTTATACCGAATTTCAAGTCAATATAATTAAAATTGGATATTTGTCGTCCTAGATTGGCCAAATGTGACACTGTGCAGTGGTTCAAAAGTTATGAGCAAAAGAGAAAATTTCGGCAAGGGTTTTTGGCGAATTTACAAGATACAAAAAAACACTATAACTTTTGAAAAGCAATTCTAAGGCTGCAGCAGCCTCAGTGTTGAAATTCACGTGCTGAAAAAACTGAGCCTTAAAAAAACAATCCTTAGAAACATTGGAAAGCCGCAAAATACTTTAAATAGTATTTTTGTCACTCAAAAATATTTTTACACTAAAACAAAATTTACACTCGAAAAAAGTTTTACACTCAAAAAAAAAAATTATTAATTTTTCTTTTTTTTTTATATGACAAAAAAAAAAAGTTTTTTACTCAAAACAAAATATTTCGAATCGAAAATGTTAATTTTGTTCACGTTAGAAAATCTACACTTCTTTAAAAAGGGCATTGTGGAGGGTATTCATAGATTCGGCCAAGTCGAATTTAACTTTTCTACTTGTTCTGACTCATTGTCAGTTAGTTGAGTTTCACGAAATTTCAACCTTTTACAACCCCTAGTGCAATTTTATGCAAAAAAATATTCGTTGTATATTTTAACCCTTTAAATAGACATTTTGTTAAAGCTTGTAAATTTGTTTTTCTCTTGTTCTACTCAAGATCCACTCGATGACCTCAAATTTATTTCATAGTGAAATATATATTCAAAAATCTTAAAATCTTAACATATAAAGCATATCAAATCTGATTTGGTTTTCACACAACACAAATTCATTATGATCCCCTAGTATTAGTTAAACAATCGTTTTCATTGTTACTGCTTTTTGTTGTTGTTTTTGTATTGTAAAGCACAAAAGTAAAGTTTAATTGGTCTTTTGGGTTAAATGCATAAATATATATGTAAACATGACACACACACACAAACACACTTACACACAAATACATAAATATAATTCCTGTTAAAGTCAACACCAACAACATCCTTTAACAAAGTGTTGAAACATAAAAAGTCGTTCAAGTATTATATGAAACAACAGCAACAACAATAACATAAAACCACAATAGAACTTAAAAAAACAACAATATCAAGTAGTACGAGTAGACGTACAACAAGAAAAAAACTAGGACTTGCAGTAAAATAGCATTTTTTTTTTATTTATATATTTATGTATGAAGAACATATATCATAAGTAATACATAACATGTTTGTATATGGGACATTCCAGGTCAAATCACTCACTTTTAGACCCGACTGCCTTCGATTTTTTGGATATGTTTTAGTGCGTATAAAATGCAACTTGCTCGTTTTTTTATACCAAGTTAGTGTTGAGTAATCAATTTTTTAAAAAGGCGATTTTTCAAAAAAAAAAATAAAAATTGAAATTTTTAATTAATTTTGATCAGTTAAAAATATAGATATCTTTAAAAAGTTGGACATCGTTTTGTTGGTATTGAAATGTAGTTTAAAAAAAAAAAATTTTAAAAATTATTCGAAGTATTTGTCACTTATTTTTTAACTTTTTAAAATTAAAATCGACTTTTTGAAAAAGTCTGAAACCTTCGATTTTTTTTTTTTAAATCTACTTTTAAGCCATAACTCGAGATGTGATCACAATTCGTTTCTGGTTTATTTTATATAGTGCTCCAAAAAAATTGAGTTGTTAGATATTGACTGCAACTCCACTTACAAGGGAAGTCTCCCTGGTGTCACCCTCCGATCTTCATGAAATTTGGATATGTTGTTAAGAACGAAAATTAATTCGACATGTATTTTTTTTTAGCGGTCCAAACTCATTTTTAGGGGGGGTCGATTTGTATGGGGGAAATTGACCTTTTTTAGTTTTTTACGATTTACGCCTATTTAAGCAAAATTAATATGGGTATGTGTGGTATCTAGTAGAGTTGTCAATTATTCGACTTTCAACTTTGTTCGAATAATTCAAATAATTGTTTATCCTCGTTCGATCAAACGATTAAAGATCAAAATTTATTCGATTAATCGAAGAGAATAACGAATAAAAAAATTATTTTAAAAAATATTTTTATTAACAAAAAAATAAACAATTCATATAAAAAATCTTAAAATAAGAAAGTTAAAATTTTTATTAACGAAAAATGCATACAAAACTTAAAAATAAAATAGTTAAAAGTTAAAAAAACTTAAAAATTTAATAACTTAGATCACTTTTAATTAATGGATGTCGATTTTAATACTTGTTGAGAAAAAATTAAAATACAAATTTATTGTTTTTCTGTAAAGACAGTCGAGCTCAGGCTCTAATTATAATTATGTATTATAATTTTTTGATTTGTTATATATGGTTTTGAATTGAGAAAAGTGTGAAAGAAAAATTTAATTTTTCTAAAAATTTAGACATCCTGGTTTGTTTCTTACTAGTTTCATATTATCCAGTTATAATAATCTTCAGAAAAACTTTTAATGTCAATTTATTTAGTTAATAGTCAATAAAACTCTATATGTGAAAATTATTTACAGATCGCAGCCGACAAGGATTGAACTCATCATCATCTGTAATACTTTGCTATTAACTGCTTGTAACGTACAATCACTCTAGACCGATACGCCAAGTAGGCTGTTAAGCAAGTATCAACTAAATCTGATTTTTTCAATTCGAGTGTAGTTGTTGCTGTTGTTTTTTTTTTTCTAACAGAAGAGTTTGTTAGTGTAATTTCTGTAAACAAACTTATTTTTAGTAATCATTATTCTTCTTCCTCTCCTTCATCAATTCTGATCTAAGTACTTATTTTTGCAAACATTGCCAGACATGGTCACACTTTTCTAAATTCAAAACCATATATAACAAATCAAAAAATTATAATACATAATTATAATTAGAGCCTGAGCTCGACTGTCTTTACAGAAAAACAATAATTTAAAAATAACGACTATAAGTCGCCCTAAGTGGCAATCAGTATCTTTGGAAAAATGGCAACACCTAACATTTGTGTCTAAAATATAGACCATGTCTGGCAATGTTTGCAAAAATAAGTACTTAGATCAGAATTTTTTTTTTTTTTTTTTTTTTTTTTTTCATATTTTATTTATTGAATCTTCACTTTAATTCCGTGAACTAACAATAAGTGTTCATATCTTATATCTAAATATTCTTAATATTAAGTCCAGCCAGTGCCAGACAAAATTTCATTTTCTCATATATTTCTTAAATTTATTTGTTTATAAATGTTCTCAAATCCATTTCTCCTTCCAGTTAGTTAGCTAGATCAGCAGTCACCCTCCTTCTAAGGCGTTGGTGGCCACGATTATTAAGTAGATTTCTTGCTAGATAGTTTGGGTGCGTTTCCAGTTTCCTGAGGTAATTTTGGGTATGTTTTACAATTTCATCTTTAACATAAGCAACATTTAAATCTTTGTGTATGTTGGAATTTCTAACATACCAAGGGGCGCATGTTATCATCCGTAAAATGTTGTTCTGTTTTCTTTGAATTCTCTCCACATTAGATGATGACGCAGTGCCCCATAGCTGAATGCCGTAGCACCATATAGGTTTTAGAATTGAATTGTACAACAAGAGCTTACAATCTAAACTAAGTTTAGAGTTTCTTCCAATCAGCCAATTAACTTCTATAGTCTTTAATTTCATCTGAGATAATTTTGCATCTAAATGTGTTTTCCACGTAAGACGACGATCAAGATGAATACCGAGGTATTTAACATTTGTATGTTGGGGTACATTGTGGTTATTGATCTGAATGTGGGGACAAGTTTCTCTTCTCAACGTGAAAGTTACGTGAACACATTTTTGCTCATTTACCTTTATCTTCCACTTTTGTAACCATTCTTCTAATTGAAGAATATGACTCTGCAGTATTCGTGTAGCTTCAATCGGGTTGTCATGGAGGCTTAAAATAGCAGTATCGTCAGCAAATGTGGAAGTGTGGGTATTGAAATTTGTTGGCATGTCAGAAGTGTATAGAATATACAAAAGTGGTCCCAAGATACTACCTTGTGGAACTCCAGCTTGTATAAAATGAGGGGTGCTAACAAAATCGTTCTCCTTGATCGTAAATTTTCGATTTGTTATATAGCTTTCGAGTAATTTATGCGTATTTGGTGGTAACACATTTTTAATTTTATAGAGTAAACCCTCATGCCAGACCTTATCGAATGCTTGTGATACATCAATAAAAAGTGCGGAGCAATACTTTTTTTCTTCATAGGCTCTTCTAATTTCACTAACCAGTCTGTGAACTTGCTCAATAGTTCCATGTTTTCTTCTAAATCCAAACTGATGATCCGGAATAGAGTTGTTCTGAGTTACAGCTATAGTTAATCTGTTTACTAACAGTTTTTCGAAAAGTTTGGATAAACTGGACAACAGACTGATAGGTCTATATGATTCAACTTTTGTATGATCTTTGCCTGGCTTGGGTATCATTTTAACGAGTGAAACTTTCCATTCTGGGGGAAAATGTTCAAGGCGTAATATAGCATTAAAAATAAATAGAATTATTCTTAATGCTATCCGGGGTAACTCCAAAAGCATTTTATTACTGATCATATCAATACCAAATGCCTTTTTGGGGTTTAAATCAACAACTGCCTTTTCGACCTCTCGCATCTCAAACCGGATGGGTTCTGCTCTGCGCTGGGGTAAAATTGGTGGCAACTCTACTATAACACTTGATTCATTTGGCGTGAAAACATTTTTTAAGTGTTCAACAAACAGATCTACTTTTTCAGTATCATTTCTAGCCCAACCTCCATTTGGTTTTCGCAAAGGAGGCTTACATATGACAGGTCTTTTCAAATTCTTGGTAGCACGCCATAACGAGTAATCCGTTTTTGATGTAGGCTCAAGATTTTCTAAAAATCTGTTTAGTGATGCCACTCTCTGCGATTCAAGTAGTCTTCGTAAATTATTAGTGCATTCTCTCAATCGTGATTTGAGTTGTGGAGATCTGTGCAGTTGCCACTCTCTACGAGCTCTTCTTTTTTCATTTAAGAGTCGTTCAACATCAACAGAAAAAACTGGGTTTTGTCTGGATTGTCGAGGGGGTTTAGTAGCAAGTCGAGCAGCAAGTTTGAGATTGGATTCAAAATTCCTGAGCGAAAGGTCAATTTCATCTGGTGTTCTTAGCGTTATGTTTTCTGAGCAATGAGTACTGAGAAATTTTTTATATTTTAGCCAATTTGTTCCTTTGCCTGTCAGTGCTAAGTCACCAGTGGGGGATACAATTTCTCGGGGGTTAAGGAGAGTAACAATAGTGGGTGTGTGGTCTGAAGAGAGTTCCAAAGAAGATTCCACACTAACGAAATTTCTTTCTATATTCCTAGTCACACCAAAGTCGATAAGATCAGGAATCTTATTACGATCTGACGGCCAGTATGTCGGTTCTCCGCTTGAGACCACATCCAGACCCATTTTAGAAATTGTATCAAACAACACACGGCCTCTCGGGGTAATGAGGCGTGACCCCCAGAATGTATGCTTGGCGTTAAAGTCGCCAGCTGCCAGAAAACGTGATCCTAGTGATTTAAAAAAAGTGTCAAACTGATTTCCATCTATTCTAAATCTGGGGGGAGCATAAATCGACGAAATCACTAGGTTCATATTAAACTCCTCTACGCGTATTGTAGTTGCTTGGAGGTAATCCTCGCACAGATCACACAAAAGATGGTGTTTCAATCGAGTTTTAATTAGAATGCCTGAGCCTCCACATGCCCTGCCTCTGGGGTCTTTTGTATCGTACAGTGTGTAACCATGTACAGAAAATTGTACAGATCAGAATTGATGAAGGAGAGGAAGAAGAATAATGATTACTAAAAATAAGTTTGTTTACAGAAATTACAATAACAAACTCTTCTGTTAGAAAAAAAAAAAAAACAACAGCAACAACTACACTCGAATTGAAAAAATCAGATTTAGTTGATACTTGCTTAACAGCCTACTTGGCGTATCGGTCTAGAGTGATTGTACGTTACAAGCAGTTAAAAGCAAAGTATTACAGATGATGATGAGTTCAATCCTTGTCGGCTGCGATCTGTAAATAATTTTCACATATAGAGTTTTATTGACTATTAACTAAATAAATTGACATTAAAAGTTTTTCTGAAGATTATTATAACTGGATAATATGAAACTAGTAAGAAACAAACCAGGATGTCTAAATTTTTAGAAAAATTAAATTTTTCTTTCACACTTTTCTCAATTCAAAACCATATAAAATACAAATTATTATTTGAAATATTCAGACAAAATATATCATAAATGATTTTAATTTTTGTCAAATAAGACAATTTAAGTTGTTCTTAAGAAATAATCTTTTAAAAATAAAAGTTGACTTAATTTTTTTGCTTTCAAACGATTTTTGGTTTTTGTTTTTATTAAATTAGATTTTGAAAACACTCTTTCGCTAATTGTTGAAGTAGGTGATATAGTAAGAAGAGCATAAATTCCAAATATACCATATCGTCTGATATATCGCTAAAGTCCTTTTTATTTTCCGAATTTTTAATACTTTGAATTGAATTATTTAACTCGCATAAAAGATTATTATTTTCATTACTAATAACTTCCTCTATTTCAATACTTTTATCTGAATTATTGTGATTACTTTCAACATAAAATAATCTGGAGTATAATTTATTTGCATATTCTTTTGTTTCGCTTTTTGAAGAATATTTTAAGAAACTTTCATTGCTCGGAAAATTTCCAGAATTTAGAAAAAATATTTACGTATTTAACACTTTTATGCGTCTCTCATTAATTCTTATTTTAATACGTTTTAGTAAGTCTGATGCAAAAGAATTATTAATTTTTTCTAAATTATTTATTAAAAACTTGATAACTCTCCCTAATTCTATAATGGATGTGCTATCCAGGGCTATGGCTACAATATATTTTAACTTTCCTACATTTTGTATAAAATCTTTCAAAATTTATGAGAATAAATCAAATTCTAAGCATTTATGTAATTTTTTAATTAAAAAAAAAATTGTTCGATTAATCGACATTAATTAATCGATTTATTCGTTATTCGAAAATCGTCATTTTTGAATTATTCGAACAAGAGTTGGGTTTTGTTTGATCGATTAATCGAGTTATTCTTAATCGACTGACAACTCTAGTATCTAGGGATCGTAATTTCCCGCACTTTTTCATTTCCCGGGAAAGCGGGAAAAATTTTTGAACTTCCCGGGATCCCGCACTAAAAACCATTAATATTGTTTTTAGTTTGTAACAATTTTTTATTTTTTTTTAATTTGTACTTCTTACAAGGCCTGATACATTTAAAAGCAATAAAATAAGAATTCAGTCTTATAAAACAAAAAATAACAAATCAAGCTAAAAACTCTATATAAAAAAAAAATAATTAAACAATGTCCTGTTTTATTTTTTTAAGAAATTTTTGTTTAATAGAATATGCTGTTTTTGGCATAGACATTTCACTAAGAGAAAAATATGCATATTATTGCCGATTTATACGAAAATGCATATTTTTTCATATTTTATCATAAATAAAAAAAATGAAAAAATTACACGAATTTAAATTAAAAAACATTGAAAATATGTAAAAGTCACAAAAAAATCCATAGTGTTTATGAACTAATTCATAAGAGTTTATTAACCTCATCATAATATGTATGAACTTTTTCATAATATTTACTATGTGGAATTGAAAAATTAATATAATTTTTTTATGAATAAAAAAATCAAGCGCTTTATGAAAGGTTCATATATTTTAAAATTTTTTTTTCATAAATGCTACGAATGTGGTTCATTGGCAATTTGTTTTTTCTGTGTACAAATAAAAAAAATATTTTTTTTGGTTATAAAAACAATTTTTTGAGTTGAAAAAAAAAAATAAAGTTCATATGTTTTCCTTTTAGTAAAACCTTTTATAATTAAAAACGTTTTTTTAATACTTTTTAAGTAATTAGTAAATATTTTTGAATTTTTAGCGCATATTTTTGATTTTTAAGTGCATATTTTAAGCACATATTTTCGATTTCATAGTGCGTGAAATCGGAGCCCTTATATTTAAAAATTTATTGGCCTTTATAAAATTCCCGGGAATCCCGCACAAATTTCCCGGGAATGCGGGAAATGAAAATTGACGAATTTCCCGGGAAATCCCGGGATACATTCTCTAGTGGTATCAGATTAAAGGTATTAAAAATACCTATCTCGTGGTGCTAACAACGGGCCAAAGAAGTTAATATTTTTCAACTTATTAACAAAAATGTCCTATAATTTTGGTATTTTACACAATATGACGAAAAGTTCTGCATGTTTGGATACGTTCTTAGCACGCGTAGATAGGTTTTCCAAAGACCTTTCATTTGGTATGTAATATGACTAGGCTTCTTTGCATAATATGGGAGATAAACGAAAAAAACTGAAAAATGGCCTTGTTTTCCCTCCTCCTTTTTACCCCCTAAATATGAATTTGGGCAGCTAAAAAAAAAAATACGTGTCCCTTTATTTTTTCTGCTCTACAAAATAAAACCAATTCCATAAAGATCCGCGGGTGACACTAGGGAGACTTCCCTTGTTAGTCATATAGATTTCGACCGATATTCAGTTATATCGGTCTACTGGCAACAAAAATAATTCCTTTAAAATTTGGTATGTGTGTGTTTTCTACTCTAATTAAAGATCTAACAAAAGATAGATCAAATCGGTCTATAATTAGACTTGGTATTGATGCAAAAATACGTCTCACGAAATTTCAGGATAATCAGACATTTCTAAGGTGTCCCACATCGGTCATGAAGTTTAAAAACGAATTAAACAGGGAAAAATATGTCTTTTTTTAATTTTCTCAAATTTTTTGATATTTTGTGTTAAGTTTTAACGCAAGTGGTTACAAAATTATGATTTGGAGTAAAATGTCTCTCTAATAAGGTACTAAAAACTAAAATCGGCTGAAAATCAGCCAAGTTATTACAACTTCCCCAGGCATCTAACATGTGTCATACCACTTGATTAATGAATTCGAGTCCCATTTTTTAAATTTATTGAAATTATCTAATGTAGAAGAATAAAAAAATGTTATTACAGTAGATAATTTCAATGAATTTCATAAATCGGATTGTATTCCTTAATCAAGTGGTCTGCAACACGTTAGATGCCTGGGGAAGTTTAAATAACTTGGCTGATTTTCAACCGATTTTAGTTTTTAGTACCTTATTAGAGAGGAATTTTACTCCAAATCAAAGTTCTGTAACCACCTGAATTCAAATTCAATTTAAAATACCAAAAAAATTGATAAAACAGAAAAAATTTCATATTTTTCCTTGTAATCCGTTTTTAACATGATAATGTTTTTAGGCTGGTGTCTAATTTTAAAAAAGATGCAGGACGCCACCTCAGTTTGACTATATAAGCTATGTATTTCAAAATTCAACAAAAAAAATTTTTTTTTCATCAAAATTTATTTTTTTTTCATCAATTTTTTTTCCTTCAATTTTTTTTTTCTATCCATCAATTTTTTTTCTCACTTTTTTCATAATTTTTTGTTTTATCAATTTTTTTTTCATCAATTTTTTTTTCATCAATTTTTTTTTTTCATTAATTTTTTTTTCATCAACATTTTTTTTCATAATTTTTTTTTGATCATATTTTTTTTATCATATTTTTTTCATCAATTTTTTTCATCAAATTTTTTTATAAAATTTTTTATTATCAATTTTTTTTTTCACCAAAAAATTTTTTTTCATCAATTTTTTTCTTGAAATTTTTTTTTTCATCAATTTTTTTTTTTCATCAATTTTTTTTTTATCAATTTTATTTTTCATTATTTTTTTTTTCATCAACATTTTTTTTCATAATTTTTTTTTGATCATATTTTTTTATCATATTTTTTTCATCAATTTTTTTCATCAAATTTTTTTATCAAATTTTTTATTATCATTTTTTTTTTCACCAAATTTTTTTTTTCATATTTGTTTTTCATCAATTTTTTTTTACATCAAAAAATTTTTCTTTTCATCAAAAAAATTTATCAAAAACTTTTTTCATCAACATTGTTTTGCACCAAAAATTTTGGGTTCATAAATTTTTTTTTTAATATAATTTTGATTTTCGTGAATAAAAAATCATTTTTTACCAAAACTACTTTTTCGACAAGTCTAAGCTTTTCGCATAAAAATTTTCCATTTGTTTATCAAATGTACATAAAACAAGTAAGAAAGCTATATTCGGCTGTGCCGAATCTTTAAATACCCTCCACCAATGTGATGATTTAAAAAACAAAAAAGTTTGTTTTATTTATACCTCAGGAAATAAAAAAGTACCAAAAAGTGTACTTTCGGTACCTTTAATAAATGGTACTTTTTATTAAAGGTACTTTTTATAGAAGGTACTTTTTATAAATGGTACTTTTTATAAAAGGTACTTTTTATAAAATATACTTTTTATAAAAGGTACTTTTTATAAAAGGTACTTTTTATAAAAGGTACTTTTTATAAAAGGTACTTTTTATAAAAGGTACTTTTTATAAAAGGTACTTTTTATAAAAGGTACTTTTTATAAAAGGTACTTTTTATAAAAGGTACTTTTTATAAAAGGTACTTTTTATAAAAGGTACTTTTTATAAAAGGTACTTTTTATAAAAGGTACTTTTTATAAAAGGTACTTTTTATAAAAGGTATTTTTTATAAAAGTGTTTTTTTATAAAAGGTACTTTTTATAAAAGGTACTTTTTATAAAAGGTACTTTTTATAAAAGGTACTTTTTATAAAAGATACTTTTTATAAAAGGTACTTTTTATAAAAGGTACTTTGAATAAAAGGAACTTTTTATAAAAGATACTTTTTGTTAAAGGTACTTTTTATAAAAGGTAATTTTTATAAAAGGTAATTTTTATAAAAGGTACTTTTTATAAAAGGTACTTTTTATAAAAGTTACTTTTTAAAAAAGGTACTTTTTATAAAAGTTACTTTTTAAAAAAGGTACTTTTTATAAAAGGTACTTTTATAAAAGATACTTTTTATAAAAGGTACTTTTTATAAAAGGTACTTTTTATAAAAGGTACTTTTTATAAAAGGTACTTTTTATAAAAGGTACTTTTTATAAAAGGTACTTTTTATAAAAGGTACTTTTTATAAAAGGTACTTTTTATAAAAGGTACTTTTTATAAAAGGTACTTTTTATAAAATGTCCTTTTTATAAAAGGTACTTTTTATAAAAGGTACTTTTTATAAAGGAACCTTTTATAAAAGGTACTTTTTATAAAAGGTACTTTTTGAAAACGGTACAGAATTTTCGGAAAGTACTTGTTCCAGAATGTTTTATTTCAGGATCCTACATTCTTAATTTCAAGTTTGAATAAAATTTCAGTAAATAAAAAAAAGTACCAAAAGTACAGATTTTTTACCCTTTTTACCCCCTTAGAATCAACATTGGCAAAAATCCAGCCTTAGTGGATCTTTATTCCGGAAGGTCAAACTACATTCCAAATTTCAAGTCTCTAACTTCAGCGGTTTGGGCTGGGCGATGATGAATGAGTGTATCAGTCAGTCATATTACTCTTTTATAAATTTTCCGGATTTGGGCGATTTTTGCAATAAAGTTTATTTCTTACTTTTATTATTTAACAAAATTTATTTTTTTAAATGAAAATATTTTTTTTTAAGAAATTTGAACAAAATTGAATTTTGGCGATATTTTACATCCGATTTGGCGACAAAGCCAAAAAAAGTCTGGCATCCCCGTTAATATGACGAAGCAAAAAATGGACACACACACACACATGCTATATAAAAATAACTATTAATTTTTTTATTATTACTTAACGAACTTTTTTTTAATTAAATTTTGATTTTGTTTTACATATTTTAAAGCTTTTTTGTAAAGATTTTTTTCCTTTTTCTCAGTTTTTTTTTTTCATTTCCGTTTTCTTTCTTATGTATCACACAAAATATGAGTTAATTTAGGGTTATGTTGAAAAAAACTATGTGTTTTTTAGTAATTCGCTCATAACTTTTAAAATACTTAACCGATTTAAAAAAAAAAATACATCAGTTTTTGCCTGGGAAAATTACGCAACTTTTGGTACCCCAAGCGTTTAAATCGGCTTCGGAGTATTGCCAAAAACGTGATTTCAACAGACAGACAGACGGACGGACAGACAGACAGACAGACGGACATCGCTAGATCGACTTAAAATCTATCAAGGATCATGAATATATATACTTTATGGGGTCCTAAACCAATATTTCAATGTGTTACATACGGAATGACAAACTTATATATACCCTCTATCACCAGAGTGGAGGGTATAACAAACGAATTTAAATTTATTTATGTTGGTCATTTTTGCAAGACTTAATCGACACGTGTTTCGGAATTTTTCAAATTCCATTGTCAAGATTATTTAGCAAAAAATAGAAACGATTTACCACAAAGTAGCAAACGAGTCTAATGACAAATCGTTTGTGCACAAACTAAAGTATTAATACATATTCGACTCTATCCACAATGTGAATTAGAAAGACGAAGAAATTGTACTATACTAGTAAGGCAACGATTGTCAATAACCAACAAAAATATTTAAAACATTTTTACATATGATAGTCCATTGCAAAAATGACCAACATAAATAAATTTAAAACAAAAAAAATAATTTTCTTGAAAATTATGCTATGAGAATATCATGGTTTAAATTAGTAAAGAAAATAATGACCACGAGCCAGAATAGACATCCTCAAAAAAAAAAAAAAGTAGAATTTTATACTTAAAAAAATCAAAGGTTTCGGACTTTTTCAAAAAGTCGATTTGAATTTTTAAACGTTAAAAAATAAGTGATTATTACTTCGAATTATTTTTTTATATTTTTTTTTCTAAAACTACATTAAAAACCAACAAAACGTTGTCAAATTTATTAAGATATCCATATTTGTTACTAGTAAAAATTAATTGAAAATTTCTATTTCCCAATAAACCAAACGATACCGTTATGATATCGAAGCAATATCGTTTAGGTGATATTCATTATCATAAGTGATATTCGTCTCTTATACGAAAACGATAGTGTTTTCGTTCTAAAGTGTACCTTTCCTTATGATATCGTTTTCCAATGAAGACATGATATTGTTTTCGCTATCGGTAAAACGATAGTAAAGTCGCCTTAGTCCAGTTTAGTATCGAAAATATATCGTTATTCCAGGCGATTACGATATCATTAGCGATAGCGTTAGTGATATTGTTAGCGATTTTTTTAGTGATATCGTTATTTATTAAATTATTACTATTTTTTGCAAAAAAATAATACAAATTTTTTATTTTAATTAAAATTTTATTAAAATTTTATTTTATATTCATATTTTTTTACATATGTATATGTACTTAAAATCTACATTTATTTATAAAAAATTCACACATAACGTAACACTAATATCTTTTTCTTCCAACCTGACAAAAAAATGAACTTACAAATTCTCAACTCCATTGAAATTAGGTCCAAACATATACTCCCTTTATCACCAATTGGTCTTCGATTGTAAATACATACATACATAGGTTTTTTTTTTCAATTTATCGGCATCATTTGTATTCAAAACGTAATTGCGTTGCACGGTGAGTTTGATACAATTTGCTGTCCATTCTGCATTAACGTTGTTTATCACAAAATATTTAGCTTCACGAAATTGGTGATGCTTGTTTGTCTTTTTAATTTGTTTATTTATTTAAATTTTATGAAATTAAACCAAAAATTTTCCAAACTTATTATTTTTAAAATAAAATTTTCAAAGAGAAAAATATGTATGTATAAAATTTTTTGAAGTTTATTTCAAATTCAAATTTTCCATTGTTTTTTTGGAATTTATTTTTTGAGTATTCGCTTTAAGTATCATATAGGTAACAACGTTTTCGCTATTATATCGTTCTTAGGTTTATTGGGAATTATTATTTTTTTTTTTAAAAATCGCCAAAAAAATTGATTACTCAACACCAACATGATAAAAAATCTGAAAATTTGCGAGCACGTTGCATTTTATACTTATTAAACCATATCAAAAAAAAAAAAAAATTAATCGAAGAGGGTCGGGTCTAAAAGTGAGTGATTTGCCATGTAATGCCCCATATGCAAGAGAATGTATACTCTGCACAGTTGAGTGATACAAAATAGCAAAAGGATTTTTTTTTGGAGGTAGTATTACCCGTGTAAAAATTGGTTAGATCTGATCTGTTTATATCTATTCATATATGATCGCATCTGATTGCATATGTATGTATTATCTAAAATGGCTTAAATCTATATCAAATTATACCTCGGATTTGATCAACACTAGCACAAATTTTTCATGAAATAATAATAAATAAAAAATATACAATCAGATACTATCATTTATTATCACATCAAAGTAGATAAAAAATGATCAAATCTATTTTTAAAAGGGAATTAAAAAAAACCTACTTTCCATCAAAAAGTCCTTAGAGAATGTCCACTTACCCACCTAAGTCGAGCAATTATCGCTCATACTGAAAAACCACTTATTGCTACTGTGCTAAAGAATCATACACAACTGTTAAACAAAAAACATTGTTGTTATTTTGTACTTGAAGGTAGGTACGTGTATATATGGGGCATTCCAAGCCAAATCACTCACTTTTAGACCCGACCCCTTTCGATTTATTTTATTTTTTGATACGTTTTAGTACTTATTAAATGCAACTTGGACACCAATTTTCAGCCTTTTATTTCAAGATGGTGTTGAGTAATCAATTTTTAAAAATGGCGATTTTCTCAAAAAAATTCAAAAGTTGAAATTTTTAATTAATTTTGACCATTAAAAAATATAGATATTTTAAAAAAAGTTGGACAACATTTTTTTGGTATTTAAATGTAGTTTTAGAAAAAAAATATGAAAAAATTATTCGAAGTAATTATCACATATTTTTTGACGTTTAAAAATTAAAATCGACTTTTTGGAAAAGACCGAAACCTTCGATTTTTTTGTAAAAAACTAAAAAATTTCTACTCTAAATTACGCAACTTTTAAGCTATAATTCGAGATGTGATCACAATTCTTTCTATTTTTTTTTAAATTTTAAAAATTGCACCTTTTATTTTTTGGCTCTGATTTATTTTATATGGTGCTCCAAAAAAAAATAAATTGGTAGATATTGACCCTACCTTACCCTAGATATATTCATTTCGAGGTAAAAATACGTCTCACAAAAATTTAGAACGATCGGAAAGGGGTAAAGCGTTTAGCATGGTCCTTGAAGTTTAAAAAACGGATTACAAGGAAAAATATGAATTTTTTTCTGTTTTCGCAATATTTTTGGTATTTTAAGTTAAGTTTTATTACAAGCAATTACAGAATTATGATGTAGAGTAAAATGCCTTTCTAATAAGGTACTAAAAACTAAAATCGGTTGAAAATCAGCCAAGTTATTACAACTTCCCCAGGCATCTAACGTATGGCAGACAACTTGATTAAGCAATACAATCCGATTTTTGAAATTCATTGAAATTTTCTACTGTAATAACATTTTTTTATTCTTCAAGTTCATATGTAATTTGATGACAAGTATTTTTCATATTGTGTTTTGCTAACATGTTTTAAATTAATGCTAAAAATGCCTGCATTTTCAACACCCTTTTGAAATCTCTATTTAAAAAATTTTTTTTTTTTTTTGTTTTAAAATTTGGAAAAACCAAAAAAATATTACACTGAAACATGAATAATGAAAAAATGTTATTACAGTAGAAAATTTCAATAAATTTAAAAAAAGGGACTCGTATTCTTTAATCAAGCGGTATGACACACGCTAGATGCCTGGGGAAGTTCTAATAACTTGGTTGATTTTCAACCGATTTTAGTTTTTAGTACCTTATTAGAAAGGCATTTTACTCTTCATCATAATTCTGTAATTGCTTGAAATAAAACTTAACTTAAAATACCAAAAATATTGCGAAAACAGAAAAAAATTCATATTTTTCCTTGTAATCCGTATTTTAAACTTCAAGGACCATGCTAAACGCCTTACCCCTTTCCGATCGTTCAAAATTTTTGTGAGACGTATTTTTACCTCGAAATGAATATATCTAGGGTAAGGTAGGGTCAATATCTACCAATTTATTTTTTTTGGAGCACCATATAAAATAAATCAGAGCCAAAAAATAAAAGGTCCAATTTTTGAAATTTAAAAAAAATAGAAAGAATTGTGATCACATCTCGAATTATGGCTTAAAAGTTGCGTAATTTAGAGTAGAATTTTTTTAGTTTTTTACAAAAAAATCGAAGGTTTCGGACTTTTCCAAAAAGTCGATTTTAATTTTTAAACGTCAAAAAATATGTGATAATTACATCGAATAATTTTTTCATATTTTTTTTTCTAAAACTACATTTAAATACCAACAAAACGTTGTCCAACTTTTTTTAAAATATCTATATTTTTTAATGTTCAAAATTAATTAAAAATTTCAATTTTTTAATTTTTTTGAGAAAATCGCCATTTTGAAAAATTGATTACTCAACACCATCTTGAAATAAAAGGCTGAAAATTGGTGTCCAAGTTGCATTTAATAAGTACTAAAACATATCCAAAAATAAAATAAATCGAAAGGGGTCGGGTCTAAAAGTGAGTGATTTGGCTTGGAATGCCCCATATGTACTTGATGTTTGCTTGTATTGTAACACTGCCACAAGGTATAAAGTCCTTAACATAAAGTGTTGCATTATTTTCTTACCATGTTATTATTTTTTCTATGTGGTTGTGTATACAAACCTAAATTTTATTAAATTTTTTCTGCTTTTTTTTATTTTGAACAATGTATACCTAACTTTATTTTTATGTTAACACTATAATCTTGATGAAACAATTTACAACTTAACCCATTTTGGACCAAGATTCAATTTTATTTTTCTTTTTTGGAAAAAGGCACTTTTTTAGGGTAATTAGCACCCGCTGATATCAAAAATCTTGTCAGAAAAAAATTTCAATGTGCCGTTTTCTCAGAAAAGCCTGCATTTCAACTTTTTATTCAATTTTAATATTTGGATTTGCTATTTTATTAATTTATTTCATTATTTTAAAAATAAATAGTTTCAAAATAATTCAAATTAGTGGAATTTGATAATAAATTAAATCTAAAAAAAATTTAAATTAGTCAAAAAAATTAAAAGACGAAAATCAAAAATGCTAAATTTTCGTTTTTGTTTGAAACAATTTCTGTGCTGATTTGCATTGCATTTCATGGACAAATAAATTGCGGTGTTTAAGGGGGGATATTTTTTTTTTCATTTGCAGAAAGATGCGACTTAACATTCGTAACCATATTTACCCGAAATTCCACCTCTTTCATACATAAATATTTTTTTGAAAAAGGTGTTCTCTACTGTTTGAAAAATCGAACAGAGGATCGAAATGGGTTAAATGTAGTGAGTGGCGAATATTTAAACTCCGTAAAAATATTTAAATTATAGTATTTTGTAGGTGATTTTATTGTAGAAATTTGTAATATTTTTTTTTAAAAAATCCACTTAAAGTTAGTAATAGAAGGTATACACACTAAAAAAAAACCCTGTCAAATTACTAGAAAAACTCCCATTTTTACCAATATCTGACAGACAGTTTTCTTTGTTTTTTAACAAAAAATTTTCGATAAAAATTAAAATTTTTTTTTTTTTGTAATCTTACAATTTTTTTTTTAGTTTTACAAATTTTCATTTTTTTTACAAAAAAAACTAGTTAATTCACGAGAAGTCCTTGCAAGCTTTATTGTGCCAGAAAAGTTGTAAATTCACAATTTTATTAGTAAAAAGCTTGTAAAATTACAAAAAAGCTCGTAGTTTTTACTAGGAATTCTCGTAAAATAGGAGGAAAATGTTTCTTTTTCTAAAACCATTTATTTTTAATAATATTTTTACTTTAAAACGCAAAAACAAAATTTTATCAAACAAATTTTTTTGTCCGGAACATAGTAATTTTTCAATTTTTTTTTTCTTAACTGAAGGAAAATTTTTCACACTTGGTCCAAAAATTTTTTATTTCTTAAATAATTTTTAAGAAAATTCTTTACTTCAAAAATAAAAAAAAAATAAAAAAATGGGCCAACGACTAACAAAGGAAAAACCCCCACCTTTATGAACCGATTTATTAAAACTTAAAATTTATATAAAAGAGTCGATTTTAAAGTTGGGGCGACTCGGCTTATCGGCCATATTAGTAATTAAAAATTTCGTTGCAACCTTATAAAACATTGTGGACCTTCGGGAAAATTTCGATAACTCCCAAAACAACAGGAATATCGTCTAAGGAAAAAATTTGTGTCGACATAAATTTAATAAAGACTATTTCAAATTCATATCGATATCGTAGGTACTATATGTCTTAACATAAATACCACAAAAAATTTTTACTTATAACTTCACTTTCATTTTTTTACCAACAAATTCAAGAAATAACCTACGAAAACATTAAAAATTAATGATTATTGTGTTATTTTTACCAACAAGTTCAAAAAAAAAAAAAAAAAAATACCTACGAAAACATTAAAAATTAATGATAGGTTATTTTTACCATTTTTCTATTGAATTTTATTTTAAAAAATTTTTAATATTTTTTTTGGGGAATCGACCCCGCAATCAACTATATTCTGGCCAGACACTCTACCCATTGTGCCAAAGTCAGTTAATACAAAAACTTTTTGATATTTTTTTTCTGCAAAAAAATTACCAACACAAGTAGGTAAAAACTAATGACTTCTCTATAAAAAAATACCAACAATTAAAAAAAAAAAAATAACGTACACAAATCATTAAAAATTATAAAAGAATTACTTATTTTTACTTACAGAACAAAAATAGATGACTTTAAAAATTTAATGCTAATGAAGGTCTTTATTTTTATGTTGTAATTTTTTTTCTTTTAAAAACGACAAAACGTAAAACTTTTTAAATAAACTACAAACAGTTAATGACAAAATTTTTTGAGTGTAGGAAAAGTGTCAAACTCTAAGACATTTTTCAAAAAAATCAGGAAAAATTTCTAGAAATATCAGATTCAGCCTCTAAAACATTTTTCGTATCAAAAAGTCTTAGATTCTAAAACATTTTTTTTACAGAAAAAGTTTGAGACTCTCAGATATTTTGCCTTTAGAAAAAGTGTCAGATTCTGAAAAATGTTTTTTTTAGAAGAAATCTTAGATTCTGACTTTCTAAAAAAATTTTCCTATAAAAAATGTCTCAGATTCTGAAACATTTTTCCATAGAAAAATCTTAGGTTCTGAGAAATTTTTGATTCGGACTCATTTTTCCTTAAAAAAATTTTCAAATTCAGAGACGTTTTTTATAGAAAAAAAAAGACCGAGCCCAGTTTCTATCTCATAATCTTAAATTTAGTTGAAAAAATTAGAATAAGGTGGAAAAATACTTTTTTTGGTTAAAAAATTTTAGAATTTGTGACATTTTCAGTAGAAAAATAGTCAGATTTTTCATGCAAAAAAAAGTCATGATTAATTTCTCAGAATCACAGACTCAGATTCTTAGTCATTTTTTGTTTAAAAAAGTCTTAGATTTGCTGACGTTCTGAAAAATTTTTCCTGTAGAAAAAGTCTTTAATTCTGACTTTCTGAGAAAAAGTTTTAGATTCTGAAATTTTTCCTACAGAAAAAGTTAAAGATTTTGAAATTTTTCCATGAGAAAAAAATCTCAGATTCTGAAAATTTTTTCCTATAGAAAAAGTCTCAGATTCCGGGACGGAAAAAGTCTCAGATTCTGAGACATTTTTCGTAAAAGTCTCACTTTTTAAGATAATTCAGACTCTGAGACATTATTTCTAAAACAAATTCTCAGATTCTGGGACATTTTTTTCTACAAAATTCAGAAACAGAGTACAGATTCCGTCTTAATCTTGAATTTGGTTGAAAAATTTAGAATTGGGTGAAAAAATATTTTTCGGTTCAAAAATGTTAGAGTCTGAGCTACTTTCTGTAGGAAAATATCAGATTTTTCCTATAGAAAATATTCAGAAAAATTTTTTCAGAAGCTAAGACTCAGATTCTGAGACATTTTTTGTAAACGAAAAGTCCCAGATTCTTAGACATTTTTTCTATAGAAAAAGTCTGAGACTCTGAGACATTTTTTCCTATAGAAACAGTATCTGTTTCTGAATATTTTTTCCTATAGAAAAAGTCTCCGATTCTGAAATTCTTATAAATAGTCTCAGATTCGCAAGTTTTTCCAACAGAAAAAGTCTTAGATTCTGAGAAATGTTACCTATAGAAAAAGTCTCAGATTCTAAAAAATTTTGCCTATAGAAAAGTTTCAGGTTCTGAGATAGAAAAAGTCTAAGACTCTGAAACATAATTCCTATACAAAAACTCTCAGGTTCTGAGTCATTTCAGATTCTCAGAAATTTTTCATATAAACATTTTTAGATTCTGAGTTTGTTTTTTTCTAAAAAAAGGTCTCAGATTCAGAGATAGAGTCTAGATTCTGTCTCATAATCTTGATTTTTTTTTTGTTTAAAATGTAGAATCTGGTGAAATATGTAAGGATTTGCCCTAACATACCTTTATTATTAGTGTAGAGTACAAAAATAGTTGCATAAATGTCTGTTAGTTGTCAACAGATTTGATATGTTATCTTATTTGTGGTTTGCTTTTTTACATTCTCCTGCTATATTCGACTAACAAACAAGAAGTGATGAAATTAAACAGATAAGCTTTTAGAAATTATAATAAATATCAAAAAAAAAGCACATAAATGATTTTCTTTTGTTGAGAAAAAAAAATTAATTTCCTTAAAAATCTTTGAAATAACATTTAAGGGAAGATAAAAAAATAAATTGTGAAAGATACTTAAAGATTATTCTAGTTTCTTTTTAGGATGCACAAATCTAAAAAATATATGTTCATAAAGGATTTGATTTCCTTTTAAATTTTATCTGTCAGGAGTTTTGAATTTAGTTATAATTTTTTATTAAACATACAGTGACTCGCAGCTTATTTCGTGTGTTAGATATCAGTTAGAAATCCATTTAAGACAAAGTTTACAATAATAGACCTAAATATTATCAAACGAGTATTTTTGTTAAAAGTGCTGTGTAGGTAATTTATCGAGCTTTAATTTAAGCTTAACGGCGTCCAGATTGAGTAAATATTAAACGTGCTACGAGAGTCGAAATGGAAATTGAAATTATTGAAAGACCTTTTTTAGAAAATTTCTTAAAAACATTTCTAGGCCGATTTTATCCAAGCTCATACATTTAAAATTTAAAAAATAGTCCAATAGCTCAAACATTTAATATTTAAAAACTAGTCCAATAGTTGATATTTATTTATTAAATAATTTTTCCAAAGACCCAAACAAAAACCAAAATTTTTAAAACACAGTAGAAGAAATTCGAAATTTTTGACCTCCAATTCTTTTGACCACCATTTTTTTGTAAACAAAGGAAATGTTCAATTATTTTCATATCTCATTATTATACACTCAGGTGTACTAAAATTATTAAACAATTAAATCTTTGCTTTGTTTAACAAAAATTGGTGGTCAAAAGAATTTGAGGTCAAAAAAATCGGATTTCTTCTACTGTGTTTTAAAAATTTTGGTTTTTGTTTTGGTCTTTGGAAAAATTATTTAATAAATGAATATCAACTATTGGACTAGTTTTTAAATTTTTAATGTTTGAGCTTGGGAAAAAAAAAAAACCTTTCTAGGTTTGAACCTAGAAAAATTTTTAAGAAATTTTCTAATAAAGGTCTTTCAATAATTTCAATTTCCATGTCGAACCTCGTAGCACATTTAATATTTACACAATCTGAACGCCATTAAGCTCTAATTAAAGCTTGATTAATTACATACACAGTACTTTTTACAAAAATACTTATTTGATAATAATTAGGTCTATTTTGATTAACGTTGTCTTGAATGGAATGCTAACTGATATCTTTCACACGAAATAAGCTGCGAGCCACCGTAGATAGTGGACACAAAAATATGTATATATCTACCAAAAATACTTAATTTACAAAATTAAATTTATCACAACTTTTTTATAAAAGAATAACATCTTCTTTGGCGTTTATATTACTTATTTTTAATATTTTTTTGTTTGTTGGCTTATGCTCAAGTATTTTGTCAACAATTTCCTGAGGAAAAAACCTCAGCCAAGTGTAATATAAATAATAAATTTAGTTTGCACACGTTTTTTTGCTTAATAAAATGTCAACATTTTAAGAATATTTCTTGAGAAATGCAAGTTTTTGTTTCTGTTTTGCGAAATTGTGTTATATATAAAACAGCTTTTGATTTTTAAATTTTTTAATTTCATTAACACTTTTAACAAATAAATACATATAACTTACTTATGAATGAAAATGGTTTGGTGATATAAATCATATTAAATTTGTCGTAAATAAATAACACAGGGCAACACTTTTTTTTTGCCCGGGTTCTGATAACTAATTTTGGGTAATAGGGGTACGCTGATTTCAAATCTGGCTACCGTTTTTTTGGGTCGGCTCTAGTTTTCGAGATATAGCCTAAGGAAACTTCGAAAATAGGCTATTTTTGGCATGTTTGTGAGTCTATATTTACCAACACTAGTCTTAAATCCAAAAAGTGAATGACGATTTTAGGTATGTTGGATATGCTGATTCCAAAAATGCTCTTACTTTTGTTAAGTCATCTTTAGTTTTTGAGATATCGCTAAAATAAAATTTTTAAATTTATGACCTCTGTAATTTTGTCTGAATATTTATGCCCTTTTTAATAACTCGAAAACTAAAGCTGCCACAAAAAACCTAATAACAGTTTTGGAATCCTGGCATCCAATATAGTTAAGTTCGAGTTTAAAACAGATGCACAAAATTTTTTTTTGGGAATTATAGCCAAGCAAAATTGGTAAAAAACGCACCTTTTCGACTTTTAACAGCGATTTGCTCGCGAACGCGAGCTGATGGAAACAATTGGATAACAGATTCGGAATCAACACACTAAAATCCATATAAATCAGGTGTCAAAGGTCAGGCAAATTGAAATAGTTCAAATTTTGTGAAACTGTGTAATTAATTTATATTAGGAGGTATTTTTTTTAGCGTTTAGGTAAAAAGTCGAGCAATCTAATGCATTTTCTTAACAATTGCTTCTAAAATTGTTTCAGAATCTAGCATTTTTCTTTAGAAAATATATCTCAGAGGCGAATACTTTTTCGGTAAGAAATATTTCTTAGAATTTGTTATGCTTTCTATTCAAACTGGTGTTTCATAATTTTTCTGAGGACAAAATGCAACCATTGCGTATGATTAATATTTTTATGCTAAATAAGAAAAAAATATTACTCATACGTCTTCCTTCTTAAACAAGTGTAATTTAAACAAGTGTAATCAAATAAAAATTTGTATTATAAAATTGAAATAAAAAAAAAAATGTATTAAATTTCTGAGCTTAATAATGTTAATAGGTGTCTTTTCTGAAATTAGATGACATTTGTTCTATACATACACTCCAAAAATTAGATCATTCACTGTTTGTAGTTTATTTTAAAAAAAAGATTTTCGTTTTTTTGTAGTTTTTTTTTTAAGAAAAACCATTTGGTTAATGTTCAGTTTGTTTAAATGACTATTTCTGTTGTTTGTTTCAAAAATAATAACATAAAAATAAAGACTTTCAAATAGCCAATCTCTGACTTTAGCTTTAAAGCGGAACCCCATACACTTTTGTATTTTTTATAAATATGTTTTATTAAAACCACTCCTACCACTCCAAACGTGTACCCCCGGAGGGGGAAAACGTAAGACCGACCCCAATTTTTCCACCCTTAACACTTGTTCCAAACATACCTATGCCTTATCTTCACTTTCATACGTACTAGGTTGGCTCGTTTATGGGTCTTTCTGATCAAATTCTAATATCCGCCAAAAGTGTCGGTCCTCTGAGGGTAACTAACATGCAAAATATTATCTCGTTTGCAGTTTGTCTTCTGTCCCCTTTAGGCCTCAAAATTGGTATTTTTGAGAAAAGGACTTAAAAAAAATTATTAAATTTTTTTGTATTAAAATTAATTAAAAATAATTTTTGTATAATATTTGATCGTAGATACTAAAATATGAAATTTAAAGATTTTAAGATTATTAGCCTGTTTAAACTTAATACCAAAAAAATGGCATGATTTTAGGGGGGGGGGGGGGGGTTTCTCAACAGTCCTTTATTAAAAAAAATTTCAAATATATATTTTTTTTTCTGAGTTCGTTGAGAAAACCTTGGAGAAGAAAAATGTAAAATATGGCGGATATCCGTCGGGCCACTTTTCGGGAATTGAGATTGGAAATTTGCGTATTTCAAGGATACTTTGGTTATATAAATAATTTGGCTTAATAAAATCTTATAAATTAAATTTTTTGTTAAAATTAACGGTTTTTGGTGTCGTGGCATTTTATTACTTATGTATATTTTGTTGATATCAAAAAATTCAAGCACTCTGCCTAAATTTTTTTGCCAGAGTCATTTTTGACCCGGTGCCAATATGGGTTAAAAATATCTTAAATAGGTTAGATTTTAGGTCTGATTTAATGTTATCTAATAGATTGACACAAATTAATTTTCCATAAAATATATTTATTTTTTAACTGAATGGGTAATTTTTGATCCCCTACCAAGAAGTGTTAACGATTTTTTTTTTAAATATCGGTCAAAATTACGATACAAAACCACAAATCTGGACTTGGGTCTTCAGATTTTTTTTATATTATGAACACTGATGCTCTATGGAACCATTTAGACATTTCCATTTACAGTTTAATTAAATTCAAGAAACTCACGATTTTATTCGCGATTTCCATTTTTTAAAAATCACTAAAAATTTAAAAGGTAAAGAGCTATAACTTCTTAAGTATCGGATTTTTATAATCTAAATTAAAATTAAAATCTAAAGTCCTCTACTTTAAATATAAAAGTTCAAATAAAACTGTGTCATTAAAAAAAAAATACATTCTAAATGCAAATGCATTTTTGGGGTGCATTTTCGTCAACTTTTACCACTTTTAATTTTTTTAATTAAAATATTATTACAGTACAACATTTTTACAAGCAAAGTCAGTCATCATTTTCATGGGACACAAAGGTCTTCTATTTTTTAATACATTTTTTTAAAAAATTTGCTAATTTTTTTTCCATACAAAAATGACAAAAAGATATTTTTTTTTGTTTTCCAAAATTTTTTAAGTAAATGTTTTCTAAATTGTTGTACAATGAATTTTTTAGGAGCCATAACGGATTTCTATAATCAAAATTGAAATGGAAAGCTAGAATCCTCTACTTTATACGTAAAAGTTCACAAAAAATGTCTCAACATAAAAATGCATTTTAAATGTATTTTTTCATTTTTGTATAGAAAAAACGAGCATAATTTTAAAAAAATATATTAAAAATGGAAGATCTTTAAAATGATGATGTTAACAAAAAAAAAAAAAAAAATCAAAATGGGTAAAAGTTGACGAAAATGCACCCCAAAAATTTTTTTTAACTTTTATATTTAAAGTAGAGGACTTTAGCTTTTAATTTCAATTTCGATCACAAAAATCTGATATTTACTTAAGAAGTAATAGCTCTTCAAACTACACCACTTTTTTAATTTTTTGTGATTTTTAAAAATTTAAAATCGCGAATAAAATCGCGAGTTTTGGGAATTTAATTAAACTGCAATAACAATGTCTATATGGATCCATAGGGTATCTTTATACTCAATATAAAAAATATTTGAAGAGACCAGGTCAAAAAAAACCAAAATTCTTTGAAATCCGCAATTCCCGAAAAGTAGCCCGACAAACATCCGCGATATTTTACATTGTTTTTCTTCAAGGTGTTTTTAATGAATTCAAAAAAAAATTATATATTTTAATTTTTTTTTTATAAAATTTTCAAATTTTGAAAAAAGGTGTTTTGAGAACCCCCCAAAATCATAATAAAAAAAAATGTTTACTTCTACGGATTTTTTTACCTTGTGAACTGTGACCTCAAAGTAGGGTTGCCAGACGGGTTTAATTTGGCTTGATTGTCAAGCTTTTTTAGTACGTGTCAAGAATCAAGCCAAAATGTCATTTGTCAAACTAAAATCAAATTTTAGAAAATTTCCACTAAATTGTCAAGAAAAATCAAGAAAAACTTATTTTTAAAATATTTTTATGTAAATGAGTAAAAATTTATGACTATTTTCAAAAATACTTATGTTTTTACCACTAGACGTTTCAATGTCACTTATTTATATATAACAATTATAAATAACCACCGGGAAGAGTAATTTATGGAACTGATTTTTTATATATCATTGCAGTTGTGCGATACATTCCCAGCAAAACTTAGATTACCAAATAAGGTATAAAATAAGGTATAGGATCTCTTATTTTATACATTGCAGCATTGATGATTTTAACAGGCGATGAGACTCAAAGTAATGCATCCACATTATCACAAAGAATACCAGTATGGTATAAAATAAGTCATAAATTTATAACGAAGAATACGAGTAAGGTGTAAAATAAATGATATTTTATAGGTTACGAGAAATGAAAGAATATAGCATACCAGAAGATAATATATAAGGTGTTACGAGTAGTGAAAAAGTAATTTTGTATTAAATTTACTCACGTGATTGTAAGTGAGTGTAAGTAGATAAAATATGCTCGTGAGTGTGTGTCGTTAGAAATTTCCTGTCGTGAGCCCATCTCTAGTTTAAACTTATGCATTTTTTTATAAAATAATTATTTTGTATGTTATTGTAATGCATTATGCATCCAATTATAAATAATGCATTATTTCAAACTTTCAAATAATACATAATGTAACCAAATATAAATCATCCATGATTTAATGTTTAGAAATAATAAATAAGAAATACATTTTGTCCAATTAGCATGCATTACGTAGCAAATTATTAGTAATGCATTATTTTTCACTTGAAAATAATACGTTGTGGAACAAATGTTTTGTAAGACATCATAAAATAATGCTACAAATAAGTTATATACATTACCTGGTAATGTGTTATATAATCACTACCCATTACCAAAGTTTTGCTGGGTTTTGGCTGTGCCACCAAATTACTGATTACACAGCTCAACAAGAAAATGCGTATTGAATTCTGGTTAGTGATTTGGATAGTGTCTGTTGCGCTGATTCCAAATCCGGAGCCCAAATTTGTCTATCACGTCAGGATTTTGAGTAATTCGCGGTTAAAGTGCCGAAAAAGGGCATTTTGACCCTTTTTAAAAGCTTATAAAATAAAATCCTGACATGCAAATAACTTGGTACTAAGCTCATTCGAAAGCCTGTAATTTTCTCTTAAAGATAAGATAAAATGTTCTAAAAATTTAATTTTCTAAAATGGTAAAAAAATCATTAGCAAAAAACCTTCCATTTTTTCAATATTTAGTTTATTTACACAGTGTTTTTTAACAAATTTCCATACAAATTCATACGTAAATTTTAGATTTAAAGCACTTGTGGCTAATGATTTTTTTACCATTTTAGAAAATTAAATTCCAAGAAAATTTGATCTAGTCTGAAAGAGAAAACTACACACTTTCGAATGAGCTTGATACCAAGTCATTTGCATGTCAGGATCTTATTTTATAGGCGTTCAAAAATGGTCAAAATGGGCATTTTTTGACACTTTAACCGCGATTTTCTCAAAATTGTGACGTGATAGAAAAATTTGAGTGACCGTTTTGGAATCGGGGCACCAAACCCTATCAACTTTTTTTGGTTTCATCCAAAACGCAGCGACAAACCTAAGATTTGTAGAGCGGTGTTATTTTAAAACATTCAGAAAAAACATGTTTCTGAAATGCCACTGAAAAGTTTGCAATAATAGCAAAAAAAAACTCAAAATTTACTCGAAAATGAGCTGAATTCAAATTTTACTCGAAAATAAGCTGAATTCATTTTTTTCGAAGAGTTACATAGTTAACTGAAATCAGCAAAAAAAGTTTAAACCCCCAATTTTGTTAAACGCAACGCGCCGCGTTATCAAAATTTTAGTGTAAATTGTTTGTATTACAACAATAAATTGCGTTGAAATTTGTACAACGCGACGCGTTAACTTTTACAAAATTAGGGCATAAGTCTTTCTAAAAATTTAGAAAAATTTTGTAGAACGCATTTAATATATGCTGAAATTAACAAACTTCTAATTTCATTCTTCTTTTCCAATTGTTCGCAGAACAGCGGTTAATTTTATTTTGAAGTCCCGATTTCATTATAATTATCTAAATCCTACAAAATTTGTTTTCTTACCTTTAATTGCTTTTTTGATTATAAAAAGTTCATTAAGCACGAACACAACAGTTTCTTAGTAAATTATAAGATTTTTTTATTAAAAAATTACCGATTTTTGCTTTCCCGAATTATTTATTGCACAGATCAAAAATACTTTTAAAAATCTAAACTTGTCCAAGTTCCGTTGCTTTTTTGATAAGCTTTTGAAGCCTACTTAAATATTATTTAATTTAAATTATATTAGTTTGAAAAAGTATTTTTTTGAATATAAATTCTAAAATTTCAAATGTCAAGAAAAATCAAGCTTTTTTTTCCAAATGTCAAGCTTTTTACCATTTTCGATCTGGCAAGCCTACCTTAAAGGGGCACTGTTAAGAGTTATCCGATTTCGGTGAAATTTTGTTCACATAAGTTTTAGACCATGTGACACAATATTCCGACCCGGCGAAATTAATTTATTTTATTTTATTTTGGGTCTGGTCAAGTTTCCAGTTAAAATATAATTAATCCAGTTAAAAAAGAATTTCCTTAATTTCAACAACAATTTTTTTTTTTTTATTAAATATATTTTACATTTTTTTTATTACTTTTTGAATAAAACATAAATCTTTCACTACTTTTAAATGTGCTCTTTTTGCTGCATTTTCACTACTTTTTTTATTACTTTTCGAGCATCTCGCAGTCAAGTGTTGATTTTAGCATGAATGTTTTATTGAGATCTTCGATGATCTGAGGATTGTTTGGTAAAAATTTTGCTTTTCAAATAAACCCAAAAAAATAAGTCCGCAGCGGTCAAATCTGTAGATGAGAGCCTGTTATAGTCGCGTATTTTTGACATCACACGTCCAGTGAATTTTAACTGGCCACCTAGATTTCCCGATTTGACCACTTGGGACTTATTTTTGTGGGGTTATTTGAAAAGGAAAATTTAGTAATTTAGTAATTTCATAAAAAAGGTTAAAAAAAACAAATTCCCCAAAATTTGAAAAGTTCCGAAAAAGTTTTGGAGAATTTTTTAAGTTCCGGATACGAAATATTTTTGAGACATTTCTTGAGATTTGAAGTAAAAAGCTTCCCTAGTAAAAAAAGAAAAAAAGTTCATGACTAATTGTATCCCAAATATGGCGGATACAATTACTTTTATAATTATCTGCGGGTATATTTTATGATCTAGCGGGATAACCTTATATATAATGTGATACGTGAATTGGGTCTTTATAATTATATCAGTTGGAGATACTGATACAACTAAATATAATTTAAAACCATTATAACTGATCATATATTGCTCCTTATAACATCATATAAGATGGATAACATTATATATAATCATATTGCACTTTATGTAATGTTATATACAAAAATATGTTTTTTATGTAGAGCAAAATCTAACCACCCGAGTAAAAAAGATCTGATATAATCATATATGCTATTATATATATATATGAACATTTCCATTTAACTTTTGATTTTTGGATTTAAAAAAAATAAAAATTTTTTTTGAAGGCACATCAAAATCGTTTTGTACACGTATTAACATACATTTAGTGAGTTCAAATCCGTTCGCGTGAAGAACTTTCACCTAACGGCGCAAAAGTTATGGCGGTTTGAAATTACAATTTTAAAAAAAATCTCAAAATTACAATTTTTATCAGAATTTAATAATCTTAACGTTTATAAATGTTGCATACTAACCCTTATTAAAATTTATTTAATTATATATATTTTGGTGGATATATATCAAAATATTAGCGGTTAAAGTATATTTTAATGTCTTCATTTCCACTATTTTGCGTAAATTTAAGTTTTATGTAGTTTAAACATTTTAGGAAATTATTTTCTGAATTCTGTAAAGAATTTGCTATGTAGTTAAGAAAACTTTATGAAATTATCTCCAATAGTGCAAAAATTACAGTAGTTTAAAAATTAATGTTTCTCAATATTATATTTCACAATAAAACAAAGTGTTGATTTTTTAAAGAACATAAAATCCCAAATCTTCAAAATTTATGAATGCCGCTCAGTTTTGTGATTAAGCTTCATAGGCACTAGCACTTGCCATTTATATAAATTAATTTCTATTAGCGGTTTGGGTGTGCCCTGGCGGTTTATGTAGAGACAAAATTGGCGCGTTTTCAGCGATTTACGTGAAAACTAAAGATGATGGACCAAATTAAAGGCCATATTCAGGTTTAGCACCTTAAAATTAGTTAAAAAGCTTGTGCATTATGCAAAATTATAAATTTTTTAAAGAGATGAAATTTCTGATTAATGAAATTTTGAGAGATGCATAAAATCCACAATCTTCAACATTTATGAATGCCGCTCAGTTTTGGGATAAAGCTTCGTAAGTACTATCAATTACCATTTATAGAAGTTAATTTCTATTAGCGGTTTGGGTGTGCCCTGGCGGTTTATCTGGAGACAAAATTGGGGCGTTTTCAGCGATTTACGTGAAAATTAATGATGATGGACCAAATTAAAGGCCATATTCAGGTTTAGCACCTTCAAATTAGTTAAAAAGCTTGTGCATTATGCAAAATTGTAAATTTTTTAAAGAGATGAAATTTCTGATTAATGAAATTTTGAGAGATGCATAAAATCCACAATCTTCAAAATTTATGAATGCCGCTCAGTTTTGGGATAAAGCTTCATAAGTACTATCAATTACCATTTATAGAAGTTAATTTCTATTAGCGGTTTGGGTGTGCCCTGGCGGTTTATCTGGAGACAAAATTGGCGCGTCTTCAGCGTACAGTTACATTAAGTCCCAATTTTTGCACACGATCCATAATACGCATAACAAGCAATCGTCTGACAAGTATATTTTAAATCTAAATTCTTTTCACGTGAAAATACAAGCAAAACTTTAAAATCGTGAAATGTCAGATTTTTGCAAAATTTTTGCTAATCAAAATTTTAACACGCTATATCGATTTTATTATAAAAACTCAAAAAATATTTGGATCACGCGAAGTGCTGGGCACTTTTAAATAATATTGCGAATTTGCCTCGCAAAAAAGTGGATTTTTGATGACTTTCACGTTTTGTCTCTCAACCTTTGTCTAGCTAGTACTCCACTTCCATTGAGGGCACATTCATGGGACCGGTTTTAAATTGTAGGGAATTACGACAGCTATCATTTTGCGTATCAGATTTTAAAAAGTATGAAGCGGCGCAAATTTCCTGATCAAAAAACGACGAAAAATTGAAAATGAAGAAATTTTAATTTCAAACCGTTACCACTAAATAACTTTTTTAATATTGATGGCACATCAAATTCATCAATACATCTTTTTTGAACAAGTGTAGGGACCATATATTTTAAATCTTCGAAGAATACGTTGGACGGCGCAAGTACAATAGGCCAAAGAGTACATAATTTTTATGAAATTTCAATCGACTTTTCCACATTTCTGATGTTTGATTGTCGCTAACTACCGCAAATTAAGATTTTTTGCCTTAAAAGCTTGTAAGCTAATTGCATTAGAAGTCCTTTATGCATTTCTATCAGTAGATAGCCATTTCAATGCAAATAAAAAAAGTTTTTGCCAAAAAAACAAAATTTCAAACAAATGAAAAGTTAAATGGAAATGTCCATATATATATATATATATGGTTGTGCATGATCTTTGATATGGACATACAAGTTTATATATAGCATTGTATTTTTCCTTGTTTTTTAATATGATAGCATACATATTTATATCTATTTATATACTGATTTATATGAAATTTGATATGACATATAAGGTCGGGAATTTTTAGATATGGCAGATAAAAAGATATATGATTTTATTTATAATTATATCCCGAAAAAATTTTCAAAATTTTCTAAGTCCCGGACAATAAAAAAAAATTCAAGTCCTAAAAAATTTTATGAAAATTTTCCAAAGTCCCGGACACAAAATTTTTTTGGAGTAAAAAAATCATTGAAAATGTTTCTATGAGAAATTAAATTTTTTTGAAAAGTTTTTGAGTTCCGAAAAAATGTTTTTAAATTTTCTAAGACACAAACATTTTTTGGAAAATTTAAATCCCTTATAAATGATTATAGAAAAAAATTACAAATTTTTAATAATTTGCTAAGTCCCGAAAAAATTCCGAAGAATACAATAAAAACTCTTCTAATTGATAATGTATCCAATCTGATAAAATAATTTCTAATTTCACGTTTAAAATTCCAAAAAATTTTACCAGATTTTATCCAATTATATAAAAATTTATCTAATTTTAACAGATAAGATATGATTTAATACAATTAGATAGACCCATTTTTGGGATCAAACTTAATCAAATTTGATATTATTTTATCAAAAATAATAGAATTTGATATAATCGTATAATATTCGATCCGCCAATTTTCGGATCAAAATTAATATGGATTTACATAAAAGCATATCTGTTCATATACTTATAATTAAATATCGCGTCATATAACTTTTTTTTACTCGGGCATTTATATTTATGTCTTATAGTCTTAATTTATTTTATATTGTATCAGTCCGGATCAAACTGATAAAACCAGATAGACCCATTTTACGTATCATATTATATATAAGACTATCTGTTTAGATCTTGTAGGATAACGGAAGATAATATTTGAAACAATTGTGTCCACCATATTTGGGATCTAATTTGTCACAGCGATATATAACTCTTTTTTACTCGGGTTTAAAAAAAAAAAACTTCTTAGTCCCGTCTACGTGTCAGAGTCTATGTGTGCTGATGTAAAACATCAGTAACCACTTACAACCTAAGTCCCGGACACATTTTTTTTAATTTTCTAAGTCCCGGGTAAATTTTTTTTGCTTTTCCCACAAAATCCTGGGTACATGGTCAAAAATTATGCTTAAAAAAATATATTTTATACAAAATTCTAAATATTTTATCTTATTATATTATATATAATTTTATCAATTTAGATAGTATTAGATTAAATATGATCAAAATTGATCATATTTAATCTAATACGAGTATAACAAATTTTGAGCTATTTTTATCCACCAATTTCATCATCTTTTATTTAATAAAAATTCATATTGAGAGATATTAAATTATATATGGCTCAATTTAAAATTATGTTTGGACCTGGTTGTTTTTTTTTAAGTCGGTTTAACAAGAAGTTTTGCTAGTACATTCTTTAGGAAACTTTTTCTTGTTAAATAACAAGATTTGTTTTTTGAGTGTCAGAACTTTCCATCAACAAAACTTTCACAATAAATAATGAATTTTCGCAAACAAAAACTCATATGAAAAGCACTTTACATAATTTTAATTAAAAAAAAATGTTGTGTATTTGTAAATTTTGTCTTTGACTTTTTCTACATCTTAAAGATTTGACTTCCATAAATTATTATTTACGGGATTTCACTTGCAACTTTAAGAAACATTGTTGTTCATTATCTTAAATGAAAACAAAAAGAAGTAGAACTAAAATAATGTTTTTGTTTTATGCCTTGACATTATACACAATATAAAATGGTAACTGTTTTTGTTTCTAATGCTGCTGCTGCAGTTGTTATTATTTCTTTCTTTAAATGAACTTTGCAGAGTTTTCATTTGTTTTTCTATGACGAGGTTAAATTGTTTGTTAGAAAATCTATTGTTTGTTTAGAAAAAATAGAGGAGTAAACTTTCCAGTTATTCAATTTATTTAGAGTAGTTTTTGAATAACTGAAACTGAGTGAAAAAGTCAAAGAAATCCCATCTCAAGCGACAATCCGAGGGAAAATCAAATAAGATTTTTTTAGAACCGAAAATTGGCTGTGTAAAAAATCGTAGAAAAACAAAGCCGCCTTAAAATTTTTCAAACAAATTTTTATATGAAAATTTACCCAAATATTTTGGCGAAATTTCAAAGTTAATTTTTTTTTGATCATTATCATATATTTTTGAGCTTTTTACGTTTATTTTGAGCGTTGTTTCTTAGTTTTTGTCCGTTTTTATATTGTTTGCGATTTTGAATTTAAGCGATTTTGCCTTCAATTCAGAAATTTGACTTTACTAGAGATTTTTTTGAAATAGATTTTGTATATTTTTGTTCCCCCAAAAGATTCTTTTAAAATGGGACCATTTTTGCCTTGCTGCTCAAAATATTTTTAATTAGTTCTTGATTTCAGTTATTCAAATGTAACTGTTTTTATCTACAGAAGTGTATGTTGTACTAACACAAATGAACATGCATGTATACTAGAGTGTCCCTTATTTTGGAAATGTTGGAAATGTTGAGACGGTACCCCCTCATTTTTTTCCTTTTGACTAAAAAATAACTCAGGAAAAATTTTACGCCCCTACGACCACGCCTTCCCTACGCGACGGGGCCGTAAAGAGAGGGGCCTTAAAAATAATTTTTCCATACAAAGCAAACAATTTTTTTTTTGATTTTAAATTTTTTTGTTATTAATTATAATATTACTTGGTTAGCTTATTCACGACAAAAAATTTGATTATGGGGGGATAAGGCTTTCAGTTCTAAAAAATTTGAGCTTTTGGGGTCCTACAGTAAAAATTTTTTAAAAAATATTTTTTTTTAGTTTTGACAAGCAACCGTTTTAGTTGAATTGTTGCTTTTAATGATATATTTTCATAAAAAAATATTATTCCTATCTGTGACATCTTTCTCGTGATCTGAAAAAGGGTAAAAAATGCATTTTTGATGTTTTTCGATAGACGATCAAGATGTCACAGATAGGAATAATATTTTTTTATGAATATATATCATTAAAAGCAACATTACAACTAAAACCGTTGCTTGTCAAAACTAAAAAAAAAAAATTTGTAAAAAATTTTTACTGTAGGACCCCAAAAGCTCCAATTTTTTTTTTTCGAAAATTTTTTTAGAACTGAAAGCCTCATCCCACCAAAATCAAATTTTTTGTCGTGAATAAGCTAACTAAGTAATATTATAATTAATAACAAAAAAATTTAAAAAAAAAAAAAAAAAAATTTTTGCTTTGTATGGAAAAATGATTTTTAAGGCCCCGCTCTTTACGGCCCCGTCGCGTAGGGAAGGCGTGGTCGTAGGGGCGTAAAATTTTTCCTGAGTTATATTTTAGTCAAAAGGAAAAAAATGAGGGGATACCGTCTCAACATTTCCAACATTTCCAAAATAAGGGACACTCTAATGTATACATTTGCAACATTTGAACTTTTGTGTAGTTTTTTTTTTAATCTTTAATCATTTTTTGTGGGTGTGTAATAAAATGTTCAACAATTGAGGTTAGTTTGAATTTTTGGTTTTTCTTAATCAGGATTAAATATTTGTTTATTTTTTATTTCAAGAAACATGTTGCTGATAAAAAGTTGGATAGCATATTTTTTTTTATAAATTTTAAATAACATTAAATTCATTAACACGAGGAAGGCGTATAAGTAATATTTTTGGTATGACATAAAATATTAATCATACGCAATGTATACCATAAGTTCGAATTTTTTAATGTCGATTTAAAGTTTAAGTTTTTTTTGCAGAATTTAGCATTTCAAATCGGTAGGTTTCAAATCGGTCAAAGGTTCTCATCCATATCTTAATTTTTAACTAATTTTTTTATATGTAGTAAATCGCATAACATTTTGGTTATTTTTGTTTCCCTATTAACTTAATGTAGGCAAATAACCTCAGACTTGTCAATAGCCTGTCCCGAATAATAAAATTTAAGGTAATAGCAAAAAACGATGCTCTTTCGAGAGCTGATAATGGAAAAAAAAAATAAAAAAAAAAAATTGTACTCTGTCTTTGCATCCCTACAACCGGTTAAAGTTCGCAATCGTAGTGTATTTTGCCAAAAAATATTTTTTTGTTTAGGCTGCAATTGGTGTCAAAATTTAAAGAATGTGGAGTACCTTAAGGGAAAATATTTGAATGATGAAATTCAATCCACTTATACAATTTTTGTTGGAAAACGTTGTAATATAAATATTTTTTTTAACTTCTTTCAACTTTTTTGTTAATGTCACCAAAAGAACATGAAAGATTAAAAGTACCCTTTTGAACTTGCTTGAGTAAAATCCGCGCCAATATTAAAATTAAAATTTCAGTATTGCCAAAAACATAGATTTTTTTTCTTAAAATGCTCTGGTGGATCAAAATTATTCCATGAAAACTTTTTAAATATTTTTTCTTAATGTACTAAACATAACGCGAATTTTGACACCAATAGCGGTCAAAAAATTATTTTTTTTGACAAAATACACTTTGATTGCGAACTTTATCCGGTTGTACGAAGGCAAATACACACTCCAATTTTTAATATTTTTCTTATTATCAGCTCTTTAATACGCATAATTTTTTTGCTATTTCCAAGCAAAATTCCAAAAAGACGCCATTTTCGGGACAGTCTACTGGTCAACCTTAGATTTTTGTCGCTATCTTGAGTGCAAATTTCAAAGAAACCTAGTTTGTCTACTTTAAGGAATTTATTTGTAGGATAAAAAGAAACCCAAAATAATTAAATACATATGAAAAAAAATTTATGAAAAAAAATTTTTTTTTGATGACAAAATTTGATAAAAAAAAAAATTGAGAAAAACAAATTAATAACAAAAATATTGATGTAAAAAAAATTTCATGAAAAAAAAATTAATAATAAAAAATTTTATGAAAAAGAAATGATAGAAAAAAAAAGATGAAAAAAAAAAATTATGAAAAAAAATTTAATTTGATAAAAAAATTTTGATGAAAAAAAAAAATTTAAGTAAAAAAATTTAATGAAAAAAAAATTGATGAAAGAAAATAAAAAAAAAACATTTATGAAAAAAAGTTTATGAAAAAAAAAAAATTATGAAAGAAAAAAATTTGAAGAAAAAACAAAAAAAAATTGATGAAAAAAAAAATATGGTGAAGAATTTAATGAAAAAAAAAAAAATTATGAAAAAAAAAAAATTATGGAAAAAAAATTAGATGAAAAAAAAAAATAAAAAATTTGATGGAAAAAAAAAAATTCGATGAAAAAAAAATTTTGATGAAAAAAGAAAAATTGATGAAATTTTTTTTTTGTTGAAAAATATTTATGTTACTTTTTATTCACAAGCTAGTGAAAAACGGTTTTATTCATCATGAGGTGAAATTCTTTCCAAGTTACAAGCCCAAGTTACTAAAATTTTCGGTTTAAAGAAAATGAAAATAGTAATTCTTATTTTTTTTTTCGTAAATTGTTAACTTTTTTTAAATACGACACCAGCCTAAAAACATTATCATGTTAAAATTTGTTTCTTTCTAAAACTTTTAATAGAATTTTCGTTTTTTCCGGTAAAATTGGAGCAAATTTGTCGATAATATCGCTTAGTAAGTAGCTTCTAATACCTATTTTACACTATCACACTTTTCCATTATACACATCAAAATTTACCAACTTCTAAAAGATTTATGTATTCCTTTTTTATTAAAGCCTAAACGTATCTAATAAGGGGCCAATTTCTGGTAAAAAAATTTAATAAAATATTTCCCTAACATGGTGAAATTACGCTTGTATAATGGAAAAGTATAACAGTGTAAAGTGAGTATAAGCCAATAATCAGATTGAAAAATGTTGTATGTAGAATTGATAAAGCGTTCAATTACCATTAATTTAAAACAAAACAAGTAGAAAAGTTAAATTCGACTTTGCCGAATCTATGAATACCCTCCACAATGCCTTTTTTTTATACCCTCCAACTACAGTATGGGGGTATACTCACTTTGTCATTCCGTTTGTAACGCATTGAAATATCGGTCGGGGACCCCATAAAGTATATATATTATTGATCTATGATCCATTCTAAGACTTTTCTAGAATGTCCGTATGTTCGTCCGTCCGTCCGTCTGTATAAGACACGATGCAGTCCAAAATAAAAGAGATAGACTCGTCAAGTTTGGCAGGAATATGTGTTTTGGTCCATATTCAGTTTAAGTTTGTAAATTGGCAAAATCGGACCAGGGGGAAAAAAGTTCCCCCTTGAAGAACTTAACTAACCTTTGAAAAACGCCATATTTTCAAAGGTTTTTTTGTATTTTTGTTGAGCAAATGAAACAATTTGATGTCAGAAGAAGTTCAAGGTCCTGCACTTAGACCCAGGAAATAAAAAAAAAATCGTTTTTTATTATTATGCTCCAAAAGCATAATAAATGAATTTTTAAACATTTATCGCATAGGTTTATGTGTCCCCCAATGACCCATACTGAACCCCCCCCAAAAAAACGCCCCTGCAATTAATTTTTTAATTTTTTTTTTATATGTTGGAGGGTATTAAAGATTCGGCACAGCCAAATTTAACACTCTCACTCGTTTTTTAAAGGATAGTACATTTTTAACTTGAAAAAAATTAACAATTTTGATTAGAAATATTTTATTTTGAGTAAAAAACTTTTTTTTGTCATTTTCAAAAAAAAAAAGATAAATTACTAATTTTTTTTTGAGTGTAAAACTTTTTTCGAGTGTAATGTATTTTTTTTACTGTAAAAATATTTCTGGGTGAATGCACGTACGTATGTACACAAAAAATGACATTTTTGTAAAAAAAAAAATTTTTTGAGTGTAAAATTTTTTTGAGTGTAAAATTTTTTTGAGTGTAAAATTTTTTTTGAGTGTAAAATTTTTTTCGAGTACAAAATTTTTTTCGAGTGTAATTTTTAGGTTACCAATGCTTTTAAAACTAAACAGGTTTAAAAAGCATTGCTTTAAATCTAAACAAGTTTGAAAAGCATTGATAAGTTACCACCAATGCTTTTAAAACTTGTTTACCACGTTGCAATTAAGATGAACCCAATCTGAAATTCGGGGTTTTGCTTATAACTTTTGAACCACTGGACCGATTGAGCTGAAATTCAATACCAAACAGACCTGGGTAACGGTAAAGATACGTGTCACGTTTCAGCAGTCTCATTATTGGCTTTCGAAAGTTATCGTGTTTTTTATCTCGTAAATTCGCGAAAAACCCTTGCCGAAATTTACACTTTTGCTCATAACTTTTGAACCACTAGACCGATTTGGCTGGATTGCAATACCAACCTGACCAGGTAAATGACCAACGTATATGCCAAACTTCAGTAGCCTCTGTAAAGTCTTTCAAAAGTGAGCGTGTTTTCTACGGACGACAGACAGACAGACGGACGGACGGACATCGCTAGATCGACTTAAAATCGATCGAGGATCATGAATATATATACTTTATGGGGTCCTAGACCAATATTTCGATGTGTTACAAACGGAATGACAAACTTATATATGCCCTCTATCACTAGAGTGGAGGGTATAAAAAAAATAAATCCACCGATTTGGTCTCCAGATATTTTTAATTAAGTACAACCACTCTTTTAAAGTGTTGAAAATTTTTAAAGCTTGCAATATCTTGAAAACTGCTCTACTTTAAATTTCTTGGACTTCATTTTCGGATTATTGCAAAATGTCATGGATCTTAAATTTTGTTTAAATTTGTAAACTAGTGTTATTAATCGTACCGGTCAGTTTAATATTTAATATCAGCGAAATCAAGCCAGAAAATTTTAAATTCTCGTATTAAAAATACCGCTAAATACGATTTGAAAGACATTGGTAAGCCTCAAAAATATTTTTCAAAGTATTTTTTTATCAATTAAAAAAATGTACACTCAAAAAAATTTTATACAAAAAAAATTAACTCTCGAAAGTTTTTTTTAGCCAAGTAGAATTTAACTTTTCTGTTTGCTATTAAATTTCTGTTTCTTCAAATTCAAATTTATTAAAACTTACCCACAATTGCTAAGATTTATTAATAACGACAAGTCTTTAAGATAATCTATTTTCATTTTACAACTTTCAACAATTTTTAAGATTTATTTATGACTGCATGTCTTTAAGATAATTTATTTTTTTATGTCAATTCAATCTTGTATATTAAATTTGTCCACATTTTATGAGGACATTTATCTTACTTTGTTTATTTTAAACTCGTTAGTACTTTTTGTCTTACACTACAACAATTGACAATAACTGGCAGTACGGGAAGAAAAAAAAAATAAAACTAAGTATTTGAAGAAATTGCACTAAATTGAAAAATTTTTATTTGCTTTTTTCGTTTCTAAAGAAAAAAAAAAAGAAATAAAACAGTTTATTGCTTTTTCTTGTTTTTTGCATACATATTATGGTCTACTTCCTCTATAAATTCTAAGTAACAAAGAAAAAAAATCAAACCTAAGTTGTTGAAAGATATTTTTTGTTGTTTGGTATTTAGTGAAAAACACTCGTGGAAAAAAGTTTGTTATAAATGGGAGAAAGGTAATTTTTGGGCCTCCTGCCGGTACCTTTTTTTTTGGTACATACTTAACAAATTATAAAAAATAAATTTATCATTGCAATCTCTTTAAAAAAATTAAAAAAATATTTTTTTGTGAAAACCACCTTTTTTAAACTTATCTTTATCAAAAGTTCCACGCTCTTTCAAAATACTGTCTGGAACAGAATTAGTCGTTTTACCCATACTTTCCAAAAAAGTTACCCGCTTATTCCCCTTATTACAAATACAATTGAAATATTAAAAGTCTATATATATAAAAATGGATGTGTGTATGTATGTATGTGTGTATGTATGTTCCGTATGGACTCGAAAACGGCTGGACCGATCTTGATGAAATTTTCAGGGAATATTCAGAATAGCCTGGGGAGTAACACAGTGAGGTCAGATTTTTGATTTTCTGTCGGTGGGCGGAGGGGCGTGGCAAAATCAATTTTTTACATTCCACCACTAATGACATCTATATAAAGCGTGATCCATTTCGAGGTTCCCTACTTTTTTAAAGAAAAAAACACAGAAAATTCAAATTTAATGGGGAATGTTTATTATCATTTGAAAGAACATTCTTTGGCATTTATTTTTTGATGATTATGTCTATCAAATGTTGGCCGTTGCTACGTCGCAGATGGTCCATCCGTTGAGTCCAATTTTCGATGACACCCAGCAAAATTATCGGTTGCAAAGAACCGATTGTGGAACAACTTATACTTCCCTAGAACCTGTTCTAATTCTTGTGCAACACCGATTCTTTTAACAAAGGGATTGTCCCAAAAGCAACATGTGTTTGTAAGCAAAAGTAGAACATATTTTTGTTCCTCGGAATCGGTTCTAGAAGTGAAATTTGGAACAGAAATGAGAATTAAAGAAATATTTTGAATTACATAAATTTATTAAACAAAGATAAAAACAATTATGTATAAATGAAATATTTACATTTTTTAACACATATTTAACCTTTTTCGCCTCCAAAGATGCATTTTGGCCTTACAATAATGACATACCAGAACATGGATTTTCTGCAAACAAAAATAATAAACATAATACTATTACTATTTGACCCAACCCAGACAATGAAAATGTAATTTACTCACCATTGTTTCAACAATTTTCGCGATTATATCCTGCTATTTTAATAGAATTTCGTGTTTTTTCTTCATTAAAAAAAATAAATTGATATTTATTTTTTAATTTTTTTGACACATAATTTTTTTTTTAATTCCTGAGAACCAAAATGTTATGAAACTTTGATTGCAGAGAACAAGCTTCTCAATAATTTCCACTTAACTTGTTCTGAATAATTAAAGTTTAATAGTGTATGGTTACCGAAGAACCTGTTCTGGAACAAGTGTTGTCAGAATCGGTTCTGAAAAATTTTCCTGGGCATGTTCGAGCATTTCGACTGGTAACTCGCGAATGACACGCGTAATGTTTTCCTCCAAGGCCTGAATCGAAGCGGGTTTGTCCGCATAAACTTTAGACTTTACATATCCCCACAGGAAAAAGTCTAACGGTGTGATATCACACGATCTTGGTGGCCAATCGACCGGCCCAAAACGTGAAATTATGTTCTCACCGAAGTGTTCTCTCAATAAATTCATTGATTGATGCAATGTGTGGGAAGTGGTGCCGTCTTGCTGAAATCAAATGTCGCCGAGATCACGAGCTTCAATTTCAGGCATCAAATAGTCGGTTATCATGGCACGATAACGGTCGCCATTGACGGTTACGTTCATTTTTAAAGAAATATGGACCGATGATTCCACCGGCCCACAAACCAGACCAAACCATTGCTTTTTCTTGATGAAGTGGCAGTTCTTGAATCTCTTCAGATTGCTCTTTATCCCAAATGCGGCAATTTTGTTTGTTTACATACTCATTTAGCCAGAAATGGGCCTCATCGCTGAACAAAATTTGCACGAAACACATTCCTCACAGAACGTGAATTTTCGTAATAAAGTTGAACGATTTGTAAACGTTGTTCAGGCGTTAGTCTTTCCATTATGAAATGCCAAACAATACTAAACAAAAATAACATGACAGCATGACACGACCCACACGTGATCTGTCAAAAAAAGGGTATTGAAAAAAGTATCTCTACTTGAATCACCCTATATAACAAAAACGGATGGTCCGATTTTGATGAAATTTAAACCAAATATAGTACTAAGTACTACCTATGTGCTAAATAAGAGGGTTATTGGACAAAGGGCGTTAAATGCCACGCCCCTTTGTATTGAATTGAAAATATTTATGCATGCTTTGCAATAATGCAAAAACGGCTGTATATATGTTTCTTATGGACGCGAAAACGGCTGGACCGATCTTGATGAAATCTGCACGGAATATTTAAAATAGCCTTGGGAGTAACACTGTGCGGTCAGGCCTTTTATTCTCTGTCTGTGGGCGGAGGGGCGTGGCAAAATCTAATTTTTACATTGCACCACTTTTGACATCTGTATATAAAAATGGAATAAACCGATTTTGATGAAATTTAAACCAAAACTAACTATGCGCCAAATTAGAGCGTTATTGGGCAAAGGGGCGTAAAATGCCACGCCCCTTTGTATTGAATTGAAAATATTTCTGCGTGCTTTGCAATAATGCAAAAACGGCTGATACGATTTTAATTTAATTTTTAGTACTGATAGTACCACTGATAGTACACTACGATCGCAATAACGCAAAACAGTTGAACCTATTCTCTTGGCGTTTTTAATCAGGATAGTGCTAATCAATTTCATATGTAGGCCATATCAGATTTTTATTGTAAAAAGGTGCGAAAACACAATGAATCTCATTTATAGGGGACATCCCCTGAGCGTTGGTCAAACAAACAAAAAAAAACATACATTCCTGCCACTTCCGCAATCAAGCAAAAACGACTAAGCCGATCCTAATGAAAATTTCCTAAATAGATAGTGCTAAAAGAGGGTGGAACTACAGGACATATAAGCACACGATTCGATAAAGAAGCGTAAGTTTCCTCGCTTTATGCTATACTCAACGTTATTTTATCTTTTACTACTGATAGTACTAACCGAGCTAGAACTATAGTTCATGTTAGAGCGCAATTCGGCAAAGGGGTAAAAAGTGACACTCCCTTTTTATACCCTCCAACCACAGTATGGGGGTATACTCACTTTGTCATTCCGTTTGTAACGCATAAAAATATCGGTCGGGGACCCCATAAAGTATATATATTATTGATCTATGATCGATTCTAAGTCGTTCTATGAATGTCCGTCCGTCCGTCCGTCCGTCCGTCTGTATAAAACACGATTCAGTCCAAAATAAAAGAGCTAGACCCCTGAAAATTGGCAAGAATATGTCTTATGTTCATAGGCCGGTTAAGTTCGGAAATGGGCAAAATCGGGCCAGGGGGAAAAAATTTCCCCCTTAACGAGCTAAAAAAACCTCTTAAAAAACGACATTTTTACACCTTTTTTGCAATTTTTGTTAAACAAATGAAACCTTTTTATGTCAGAAAGGGTTTAAACTCCTGCACTTAGACTCAGGGGGCTGGAAAATGCATTTTTTTTCTGCCCGCCCCCCTTTGTGGGCGTGGTTCTAAAAAATCATAATGAGAATGAGAATCAATAATGAGAAAATGGTATTACTAAATTGCAAAAAGCATAGTTAATAAATTAGTCAACATTTATCGCGATGGGGAAAGTATCCCCCACCACCCCCCCCACAAAAAAAACGACCCTGGATTTTTTTATTTGTTTTAACATGTTGGAGGGTATCATAGATTCGGCATAGCCGAATTTAACATTCTCACTTGTTTTATTTAATAATATTTATTTCTTCCTCTTCCGCAATCACACAAAAACGGCTAAACCGATTTTATTGAAATTTATAAATAGATAGTACTTACCGAGGACGTAACTTGGAACTTTAGCTACATTTAAAGCCACGGTTCGATAAGAATGCGTAAAATACACGCCCCTTTGTACTATAGATTTCTGTTTATCTGTTTCTCTATAGATTTCTCTATAGATAGCGCTAACCGAAGGTGGAAATAAGGGCTACTTCTGGACCCGGTCCCGTGCTTTAGTTTCGTCCGACACTGTATATTCAGATCGAGATGCAATAGAAAACAGAATCGATGTTTTCTTAGGCCAGCAACGCGGACCGGGTCAGCTAGTTTATAATAAATTGTGAAAATTAGCTTGTTTTAAAAACCCCCTTTTTAGCATGATAATGTTTTTAGGCTGGTGTCTAATTTTAAAAAAGTTGCAGTACGCCACCTCGGTTTGACTATATTAGCTAACAATTAACGAAAAAGAAACCAAGAATTACTATTTTCATTTTCTTAAAACCAAGAATTTTAATAAGTTCGGTTTGTAACTTGGATAATAATTCACCTCGTGGTGAATAAAACCGTTTTCACCAGCTGGTGAATAAAAAGTAACATAATTTTTTTTCAACAAAAAAAATTTTTTTTTTCATCACATTTTTTTTCATTAATTTTTTTTTTTTTGCATCAAATTTTTTTTTTGCATCAATCTTTTTTTCATCAATTTTTTTTCATATTTTTTTTTCATTAATTTTTTTCATCAAATTTTTTTTTTTCATCAATTTTTTTTCCATAATTTTTTTTCGTCATTTTTTTTTCATCAAACTTTTTTTTTCATAAAATTTTTTTTTTCATAATTTTTTTTCATCAATTTTTTTTTTTCAAAATTTTTTTTTTTCATAAATTTTTTTTCATCAAATTTTTTTTTCCTAAGATTTTTTTTATTCATCAAATTTTTTTCAGCATTTTGTTTATTTTCATTAATTTTTTTATTTTATCAAATTTTTTTTTTTCATCAAAATTTTATTTTCATAATTTTTTTTTTTATTATAAAAATTTTTCATCAATTATTTTTCATCAAATTTTTTTATCCAATTTTTTATTATGTTATTTATCTCACCAAAAAATTTTTTTTCATCAGTTTTTTTTTACATGAAAAAATTTTTCTTTTCATCAAAAAAATTCATTAAAAACTTTTTTTCATCAAAATTTTTTTTCACCAAAAATTTTGGGTTCATTCAATTTTTTTTTAACATTATTTTTTGTGAAAAAAAAAAAATATTTTTTTTTACCAAAACTGCTTTTTCACCAAGTCTAAGCATTTCGCATAAAAATTTTCCATTTGTTTTTCAAATGTACATAAAACAAGTAAGAGTGTTATATTCTTTGGTGCCGAATCTTTTATACTCTCCAAAATGTAAAAACACTTTTTTGCACTTATTTTTGTACTCACTTACGAAATGTACAGTAGGGTGGGTCGATGAAATGCATATTTGCGAATCTCGTTAACTAATAACAAAAACTAGACGCGCATTTTCGAGCTGATAACGGGAAAAATCATGAAAAAATTAAAAAATGGAAAAATGGGTATCAAATTTTTGGTAAAATAAAGCGTTTTCAGAAAAAAAAAACAAAAAAATATATTAGATGATCAATATGGTCCATGGATGCATTTTGAATATCTGATGTTTTTTTTGTTTGATATTAAACGTTTATTTACAATTGATGTTGGTCCATATTATGTTTCAAAACAACTTAAAAGTATATTTTACCAAAAATTTGATACCCATTTTTCCATTTTTTAATTTTTTTTGGTACTTGAGAATTTTTTGCACTTGCGGATTGTTATAAATAGCCGCCAATTTGTTTTGTTTTTTTATCATTTTCTTAAAACGCTTTATTTTACCAAAATTTTGATATCCATTTTTAATTTTTTTGTAATTTGCGAATTTTTTGCACTTGTGGATTGCTATAAATACCCACAATTTTTTTTATTTTTATCCTTCATATTCTTTAATCGGCCTTATGCACCATTGAGTGCTATTATGAAATAAAAAATATTTTTTTTTTTTTATAAAATAAATCGAACTCTCCTGGATATAAAAATGCATCCACGGGTTAAAATTGGCGAGATAAATTTTTTTGGAACTTGTTTCGTAATAATCATTATTTTACTTAATTTTTAAAATATTTTAAAAAAATTAAAAGAAATATTTTTTTTCCAAAAACCGCGAATTAAAACCGCTTGTAGAGGCCTAAAAGTACCCTCCTAAATTTTTTTCATTATTTTTCCCGTTATCAGCTCGAAAATGCGCGTCGAGTTTTTGCTATTAGTTAACGAGATTCGAAAATATGTATTTCATCGACCCACCCTAATGTACAGCTCTTTCGGTTTTTTAATGGGGTCCTCGACTGATATTTCAATTCGTTTTGCATGGAATAGTAAAGTAATATTACATTATTTTTTCTAAAAAAAACTTTGCTTTGGCAAGTACACCCAAATCTTCCGCAAAACATTATCATGATTTAATGTTTTGGGCAAGAGTACAAAATTCGCAGGCATTTTTAATTTAATTTTCGTCCGGGAATTCCCGGGATGCCGGGAAATCGTAAAAAAATTCCAGCTTTCCCGGGAAATGAAAAGTCCGGGAAAAGAAAAACTCTAATGATTTATAACTTATAGGTAGTGATCCAAGTGGTTAAATACGCTCAATACTGGGTTACATTAGTACCTCTTTTTAATATAAAAAAAAATATAAAAGAAAACTTTGACTTTGAATGCTTGCCATTGTACCAATAAAAGGGATATTTTAAAAAACAAAATGGAACTAGTTTCGGGAATGTTTTATATATTAGATTTGCCAACTAATTTGATAAAATTCGAAAATTTAAAGGACTTTTTGCCGGAGATCCCCTTACGCTGCCCCAACGTGCACTGTGGGACGGTTGAATTCCTGGGACATCTATTTAAATCTGTAACAGATTTTTTTCTAAATAATCTTTCAAATTATAACACCGTCCGACGGCTTATTAAACATGAACCGAACATCTAAATGTAGAGATCAAATGGAGTAAAACTGCATTAACAGTTTTTAATTTCGTGATCCTGTTTCCTTTTAAAATGACTTCAAATGTTTAAAGAACGAAATGTTGTAAAATATTTTTTCAATATTTGTACTTGTCTTATAATGTTACTATTGATTGCAAATAAAAGAGGAGAATCTTCGCAAATTTTTCCACTTTTTTATTATCCCATATCAACAAAAAATATATAAAAAATTTATCAAAAATATTTTGTTTAACATTTTAAATGATATTTTAGGACAAAGTTTGAGAGGACATTTCTTACCTCCTTTTCGCTGATATGTCAAAAAAATAAAATTGGAAAATTGGGGATATACTCTTCTTTAATTTGCCATTAATAGTGGCATTCTAGCACAAGTACAGATATTTAAAAAATATTTTACAAAAAAATTAATCCTCTGAAACTTGAAGTCCTTTTAAAAAGAAAACAGGATCACGAAATGAAAAACATTTATGCAGTTTTCCTAAGTTTATTTTCTAGTTTAAAACGTCTAATATCCAGTTTGTGTTAAACGAAATTTTTGTCTTTTTTTCAGACGGTGTAATTTAAGTAATTTCACTGAATATTTTTAACAAATTTATTATTTTTAGTGTATAATTCCTTTAACGGTTTTGCATGTTGTTGACGTAGTAGTGATTGTGTTAGTTGTTTAACGATAGTATTTTGTAGTTGATTCATCCGCAAGAGAATGTATTTATCTTAACATTTACGAAAGTCATTTTGGTGTGTTTCTTTTATTTGAGTATTCCCTATTTTTTTGGTATTCATACTTTATTACCACAGTAGAAGTAGTAGTAGTAGCAGTTGTAGTTGTAGTCGTAGTTTATTTGTTTAGTTTACAATTTCAAAAATACTTAATGTCGTTTAACAAGTTTAAGATTAAAAGTTTCAAAAGTAAGTAGCAGGATTTTGTTTAATACTCTCCTATGCAAATACTTATAAAAAAAAACTTAAGTATTTAAAAAAAAAAAAAGGATATTTTTGTAAGCATTAGATTGGATTTTATATAACAAAATCTATTATCTTTTAAGCCTATTAAGTATGATGATTTAAATTTATGTACTTTTATCTGTTATTAGTTGGAATACAGTGTCCAAAGTGTTTTGTAAGTGAAATGGAAATTTTAAATTTTAACAACTAAGTATAATTCTCAGATTTTAAATACTAATTTTTTTATACCCTATATTAAGGGGCAGAGGGTCTATAAAGGTTTGTCATTCTGTTTGTTACACCTCAAAATGTCCACCTACCAAGAAGGGTTAATGAGTTTTTAAAGATAATATATTACTATGAAATAGTGCCTGCGGTCAAAATAGCTCAAAATATGTTATATTAGATTAAATATGATTATTTTTGATCCGAATATCGGGTTTATCTAATTTGATATAATTGTATATAATTTTATATCATAACACAAAATAATATAAAATATGTAGAATTTTGTATAAAATATTTCTGTATCTCATAATTTAAATTTATCCCATGTACCCAGTATTTTCAGAAACGAGAAAATTGTCAAAAATTATTTTTTTTTTAAAAAACTTTGTAAATAAATTTGGGTACAGCTTTTGAGTCTGGGGGGAAATTTTTTTAACTTCGAATAAAAAAAATAATCAATTCACCGTTGTCGCGTTCCCAATAAAAGGGAACTTTTTTTTTTTCAAAAAAAGTGATGGGAAAGCTATAAAATCAAATAACTTAGCAGTTTTTTCTGAAAAACTGCAGCCGATTTTTCAATAACAGTTAGATAAAAATGCGAAAAAGTTTCAAATGTTGCGACATTTTGCCTCTAAATTAGTCTCAACTTCTGGGGCTTTTAACATGATAATGTTTTTAGGCTGGTGTCTAATTTTAAAAAAGTTGCAAGCTAACAATTAACGAAAAAGAAAATAAAAATTACTATTTTCTTTTTCTTAAAACCAACAATTTTATTGACTTGGTTTTGTAACTTGGATAATAATTCACCTCGTGGTGAATTAAACCGGTTTTCACCAGCTGGTGAATAAAAAGTATCATAATTATTTTTCATCCTAAACATTTTTTTTCATAAATTTTTTGTGTTCATGATTTTTTTTTTTTATAATTTTTTTTTTTATTAATTTGTTTTTCATATTTTTTTTTTTAATTTTTTTTTTGTCAATCAAATTTTTTTATCAATTTTTTTTTCATCAAATTTTTTTTTATCAATTTTTTTTTGTCATCAAATTTTTTTTCTCATCAATTTTTTTTTCATCAATTTTTTTTTTCATAATTTTTTTTTTTCCATAAATTTTTTTTCATCATTTTTTTCAATAAATTTCTTTTTTCATCATTTTTTTTTTTCATTAATTTTTTTTCCCTCAATTTTTTTTTTCATAAAATTTTTTTTTTTCATCAAATTTTTTTTGCATCAATTTTTTTTTATCAAATTTTTTTTTCATTCAAATTTTTTTTTTCATCAAAATTTTTTTTCTTAAATTTTTTTGTTTTTTTTAAATTTTTGTTTTCATCAAATTTTTTTATATAAATTTTTTTTCTTCATCAAACATTTTTTTACCAAAATCATTTTTCCCTTATTTTTGCCAAAACTTTTGTTGCACTCATTTACCAAATGGTTTGGACTGCATCTTGCTTTCCACAGACAGATGGACTGATGTATATAGCTAGAGTATCTTAGAAATGGATCAATAATATACATCAATTACAATTGATTCTGAAAGGTCACCCAATAAACTTTCCAACAAGCCCAAAAACAAAAAAATCGGACTCCTGGTTCAGAAGTTATAAATTTTTCCCTAATACCCTCCAACCACCAATCCGAAAATTTTCAAACCACTGCCATTTCGCAAACTTACATTTTTGGGGATGGTCGTAATGGACATATTTTCATAAAATGAGCCATGGAATACGCTGGTAAAATTCGGCGCGTCGTGACTGAAACACCCTGTATAAACTTAATGGGATCCTCGACAGATATTTCGATTCGTTTTGCATGGAATAGCAAAGTAATATAACATTATTTTTTCTAAAAAAAAACTTTGCTTTGGCAAGTACACCCAAATCTTCCGCAAAACATTATTCATTATTCGCAGGCTTTTTTCTACAAAAAAAAGTCACAGATTTTGAGAATTTTTTTTTAATTTTCCCGTTGAAAAAGGCTCAGATTCTGAGATATTTCCCATAAAAAAGTCTCAGATTCTGAGATATTTTGCCTATAGAAAAAGTCTCAGATTCTGCGAATTTTTTTTTTAATTTTCCCATTGAAAAAGGCTCAGATTCTGAGATATTTCCCATAAAAAAGTCTCAGATTCTGCGACATTTTTCCTATAGAAAAAGTCTCAGATTCTGCGACATTTTTCCTATAGAAAAAGTCTCAGATTCTGGGACATTTATTTTTTTTTATTTATTCAGTCTATAGAAAAATGTTCTTTAACAGACTATAACTAATACTAAATTAAAATTAAATTTTATTTTGAAAAATAAAATAATATATAAAAAAGTGATAAATTACAAAAAAATGTAACGGTAAAAATAAGTTTACAAATTAAGTTAAAAATGGCAATAAGCTATTTTTAAAGCATGTTTTTGATACATCAAATTCCACAATGTATTTGTTATTCAAATTATTAAATTCAATTAACGATCGGATTAAAGGACTGTTAAGTACATAATTGGTCCGATGAAAACCAACATAAAATAAATCATGACGACGAAGAGTTCTAAAGGGAACAAGGAAATTTAATTTCGATAAGAGCTCCGGACAATCAATATTACCATTAATGAGATCAAAAATAAATAACATTGATTGAACCTTACGTCTTTTTTCTAAACTTTCCAAACCAATGTGCTTACAACGGGCATCATAAGATGGTGGAGATAACATCGAATTTAAGTGAGGTAAAGCAAAGTAAATAAATCTTTTTTGTATAGATTTAATACGTGAAATATGAATTTTACAATAGGGGCTCCATACCATTGCACCATATTCTAATTTAGATCTAACAAATGACGAATATAACAATTTATTTGTATAGGGGTCACTAAAATCACTACAATTTCTCTTAATAAATGCAAGTGTAGAATACGCTTTAGGAATAATTCTATGCAAATGCGGTAGAAAAGTCAATTTAGAATCAAACAAAATACCTAAATCTTCAACTTCATCAACAGTTCTTATAAAATCACGACCAATTTTAAATGAAAACTTTATTGGATTTCTAGCATGTGAATAGAAAACATGAACACATTTATTCAAATTTAAATTTAAATTATTATTGATACACCAAGAGTAAAAATTATCCACATCGCTTTGTAAATTTATCATATCATTGAAACATTTAATAACTGAAAAAAAATTTTAAGTCATCTGCATATAGCAGAAATTGCGAATAATTGAAACAAGTATGTATATCATTTATAAATAAATTGAAGAGCAACGGCCCCAAAACACTCCCCTGAGGGACGCCAGACGTTTGAATATAAGATTCAGATTCAAATTTATCAATTTTTACAACACAAATCCTATTCTGGAGATATGAAGTCAACCACGAATATAGTGACGAGTGAATACCCATACTTAACAGTTTATTGAGTAAAATAGCATGAGATAATTTATCAAATGCTTTTGAAAAATCAGTATACAAAGTTTCAATTTGCAAACCTGATTCAATATTAAGAATACAGAAATCTGTAAAAAAAAAGCTAAATTAGAAATTGTAGATTTGCCATGGCGAAAACCATGTTGTTGAGGTATAGTTAACGATTTAGTTATAAAATATAATCTATTATAAACAGCATGCTCAAAGATTTTGGAAATAACTGTTAATTTTGCAATTGACCTATAGCAAGAAATATTTTCACGTCGCCCAGATTTAAATATTGGAGTAATAAAAGTAAATTTCCAACGATCAGCATAAACACCTTCATTCAAAGATTTATTAAAAATCAATAAAATTGGTAGCAAAAGAGATGAAGAACATTTCTTTAACAAAAATGAACACAATCCATCAGCATCCACAGAAAAAGAATTTTTTACCTTTAAAATAGCATTTAATACATCTTCTTCACACAAAACTATGTTACCAAGAATTGTAGAAATATTACCACTAGAAAAGGGAACTGATGAAGAAGAAAAATTATTAAAGTTAGATTTAAAAAATGTAGCAAACAAATTGACTATTTCATCTGGCTTATCTGTAACAACATTTTCATATACCATGGAGGATGGAATATCAGTACATTGCTTTTTTGAACGAATAAATTTCCAAAACGATTTAGGATTTGATTTAATATTAATTTCCATTATATAAAAATTTATTAAGAAAGTTAAATTCTTTTTCACACTGTTGATATTGATTTTTTACATCTGAACAACCTGTTATTGCATAACGTTTGTGAAGTTTATTTCTTCGATTTTTCAATCTTTTCAACCCTTTTGTATACCATGGATGGCTGAAAGTTTTATTAACCCTCAATGGAATATTACGATTACAAATGCCTAGCACTGTGTTCAAAAATAACTCATATGAGGTATTTATACTATTATCCGAAACCATAGATCGCCAGTCAACACTAAGTAAAATGGAATTTAATGCATCAAAATTACAACTATTAAAGTTATACTGTTTATAGGATGAATTATCTGAATATTTTATATAATCATACATTTCTAATTCTAAAATTAAAGCAGTATGATGAATAGTTTTACGAGAAAATGGTTGTAAACACTCATAAATTAAGTATTTGGAATCGGATTGAACAAAAATTAGATCTAACAACTTATTTAAACCATTAAAAAAACTATTTATTTGAATAAGATCCATATCCATAAACGTATCAATCAAATTAATTTCATAATCTTTATTTAAATTCATAGGAATTAAATTATCATTGGTAGAATTTTTCCACAATAAATTTTTTAAGTTAAAATCACCGAGAACAATAAATCTAGTATTTACAACCATATTTTCATATAGAAATAATATATTGTTAACATGTTTAGCATAAAGATCAGAAGGACTATCAGGCGGAATATAAAAAACACAAAAGCAAAATAAACCATTAGAATATGGAACAATTACAAAAAGTTGATCTAATAAATTTTCAACAACAATATTAGAACATAAAAAAGATTTAAAATGTTTTCTAACAGCTATTAATACACCACCTCCTTTTTCAAGTCCAGTATCCACAGTACTTCTATCTTTACGATATACATTAAAAAGTTTAGAATCAAAATATTCTCCATCCAAAAAATCAGCATTTAACCAAGATTCTATGATGACATAAATATCGTAATCACACTGCGACGAAAACTCAAACAAATTCTTGCATTTCGTACGCATTCCAGACACATTTTGAAAATAAATTTTTAAACTAGACGTTGTTCTTACGATGCATTTGGCAGGTCCACTGCTTTCCTTTGAAAAAAAGCAAAAGGGAGAATTTTTACATCCTTAGGCCATTGACTAGATTTAATTATTTCTTCATAAAAACATGGTGCTACACCCAATTTGAAATTAACATGCTTCAGAGTTTTAACATCAACATCTTTTTTAACTAAAGCAGCACACTCAAGATGCAGTTTGCCAATCTCTGTATTTTTTTCAATAAAATCAATAATATTTTCGGCAGTAACAGAAGATTTGAATGATGAAACATGCAAATATTTTTTTTGCACAACCACATCAAGATCATTAGGACTATCATTTTCGCCAACAACAAGTACACGATTATTTCTTTATCGTCTATGAACTTGAGACCATACATTATGTTGACCACTAGCATCGTACATGTTCGACGCCAACTCAGATGTTGCAGTTGGGTATGTCAAAGAAGAACAAGCATCATCATCATACTGTTTAATAGTGTGTAAACCACCAACAACACCTGCATATGAACGCTGACCAGTAGTATTGTGAGCATTAGAACTAAGTATATTAGAAAAAAACAATTCTTGCTTATTTATTAAAGTTTCAAGGTCTTTCTTTTGTTCATTGAACCCAACTTTTAACTCTTTCACATCTTCAAAAATATTAGTAGCAATTGGATTTTTAACTTCTCTAATCTCTTTTGACAACAAAGAAATTTGCGAAAGCAAATCCGAAGAGACATTAAGACCATCATTGCAATTAAATACGATGTTGTTGTTATTTTTAAATAAGTCACAGAGTTTTTCATCTAGTTTTGAACACTCGAAATGAAACTTTGCTCTGCAAATATGACAGGCAATAAATGTCGATTTAATAGAACTAAAACATTTCGCGCACAAGGTTTTTGGTGGCGAAGTAGACATTATGCACGTCTTATCTATTCAACAATCAGGAGAACACTGAGAACAATTCTCGGATTCTGAGAAATTTTTTTTATATCAAAGGTCTCAGATTCCGAGGCGTTTTTCCTATAGGAAAAGTGTCAGATTCTGATGCATTTTTCCTACGGAAAATGTCTCAGATTCTGAGGCGTTTTTCGTATAGAAAAAGTCTCAGATTCTGAGGCGTTTTTCGTATAGAAAAAGTCTCAGATTCTGAGGCGTTTTTCGTATAGAAAAAGTCTCAGATTCTGAGACTCTTTTCCTATAGGAAAAGACTCAGATTCTGAGACTTTTTTCCTATAGAAAAAGACTCAGATTCTGAGACATATTTTCTATAGAAAAAGACTCAGAGTCTGAGACATTCTTCTTATAGGAAAGGTCTCAGATTCTGAGACATTTTGCTTATAGAAAAATTCTCAGATTCTAAAACATTTGTCCTATAGAAAAAGTTTCAGATTCTGAGACATTTTTCCTACAGAAAAAGTCCCACATTCTGAGACAGTTTTTCTATAAAAAAAGTCTCAGATTCTGAGACATTTTCCTTTAGAAAAAGTCTAAAGGTGGAAGTACATAGGCACGGTGCCCTGGATAGGATTTAAATAAAATGTTGGTGTTACTCCAATTTTTATGTGGATTATGTTTTTAGAAGATAAAAGAAAGAAAATGAGCCAAAAAAGAAAAAAAAGTACTAGGCGCTTTTTTTTTGGCGGGCAAAAAGATGAATTTCAAAAAAACAAAAAAGAATTTATTCTTTCAAATGCATTAAAATTTGTATATACGGATGTAAATTCATCACAGATTTACTTATCAGTGAGATTTAGATATGTATGTAACATATTTTTCCAGATATGAGACTTAAAAGAATAATTTCACTATTAATTGAAACTAAATAAAATATGTCCTTGTAAATTTTTTATAAATGTAAGTTCTTAAAAGTTTTCAATGTGCTACTCAGACGGACAGCAGAACACAAAGTTGCCTCAGTTTAGACCTTAGTGAGACATATAATTTTAAAAGAATTAAGACTTTTTTGTTAAATTTTTTTTTTTCAAAACTAAGAAAAATCAGAAAACGATAGTAAAAATCATTAAAAATGTGTTTGCAATGCCTAAGGAAGAGTAAAATAAAGTAAATAGTTTAAAAAGAGATCCAGAAAGTGGTTTGGACTATTTGTTTATTGCGAAACTTATGGATGGACTTAATATCCTTTTTTAATTTTGTTTATTTAGCCAAAAATCCTTCGTAAATTTTGGTCGTATTGTTGGGGTAACTTCCCCCCATCAAAATCTAGCAACAGGATATATATTAAATGTGAAGTAACTGCTAGAGTTAAAATTTTCATTAAAATATAGAAGAAATTTGATTTAGTCTCACTAAATAGTGAAATTATTTTTTTAAGTCTCATATCTGAAAAAATATGTCACATATATATTTAAATCTCACTGACAAGTGAATATGTCATGAATTTACATCTGTATAAAAAATTTTTAATGCATTTGAAAGAATAAATTCTTTTTTGTTGTTTTGAAATTCATCTTTTTGCCCGCCAAAAAAAAAGCGCCTAGTACTTTTTTTTCTTTTTTGGCTCATTTTCTTTCTTTTATAGTCCAAAAACATAATCCGCTTAAAAATTGGAGTAACACCAAAATTTTATTTAAATCCTCTCCAGGGCACCGTGTAGGAACAAACTTCCGTTGCGTCCGGTTGTCAAAAAGTTAAAACTGTATAAATTAATGAAGCAAGTTACAATACAAAAGTTCAAAACGCATAGAACTCAAAAAATTTTAAAAATATTCACCACTCTATGCGTCTTTTGACATTTTTCTTTTGTATTGTTTTCATTTTAAAATAATTAATATTTTTTTAAAAAATTTAGACAAAAATTACAAAATAAAATTAAATATAGTGTGTCGGAATAAAAAAATAAAGTTTTATTGCAAAAAATGAGGATTTATTAAGGTATTTATGCAAAGCTAACGCATTCAACGTGCCTCTCTATGTAACTTGAAGTTTTGAACGCATTGAAGGCAAAAAGAGGTGAGAACGTATCGAACGCAACGCACTCCTATGTACTTCCACCTTAATTGTAAGTAATTTTTTGTACCAAATTTAGTAACATTTTTTCTTTAAAAATTTTCAGATTTCCCAGTAAGTTTTTTTTTGATTTTTTCTTCAAAAAATTTAAATTTTTTTTCATTAAAAATTTTTGGATTTTAAGATTTTTTTCCTTTTAAAAAAAATTTCCTTCTTCTTTTCTGTTTTTTTTTCTTCGTTTGCTTGCTTTTTTCTTTCTTTATAATTTTTTTTTTTCCTTTTCCCCACCCTTGTACCCGAGCATGCTATATCTAAACTTTTTTAATCGAGTGACCATAGAATCTGAGAATATTTCTATGGACAAATTCAGACAATCTTAAACATTGCTTTCCTTATGCTACTGTTCCAAAAAAGTAATTGTGAAATGTGAAAATGAAAATTTCCTAATTTTTTTTTCTGTTCTAGATTTTACTTCCGAATATTTTAGTTCGTCTTGTTTCACATAAAATTGTTTTTGGTGAAAATTAAACGAATGTACTTTTTTAGTTATAATTGTAAGCTCTTAGTTGTTCGATTAAAAAATTTGCACGAATACGTGAAAAATAGAACACCGAAATTCGATTTCATGTGATTCGGAAAAGTTCATGTGAATTGAAAAGTTGTGAAAGATAGAACTGAGGCCTTAGCCAAAGAATTTTCGACTTTTTTCTTATATAAAAAATGTTTTAGGATCTAAGAATTTTTCTAGATCCTGAAAGCTAAAAAGTTTTTTACAGCAAAAACTATCGTGGAATCTGAAAATCAAAATTCTGAAAATTTTTTTAAAGCAATACATGCATAATCTATTATGAGAATATTATAAATAGATTTTTAGGGCCTCGAACTAAAATAACGATCTAATCGAATATAAGGATTGTTTCAAATTTCTTAAAGTCACAGAGTATTTAAAAAATGTTTAATACAAGTAATTAAATAAAGTGGAATGACTTTTTCTCACATTTTAACATTTTGCCACGACAAATTAGACGATGTAAATATCAAATGAAGATTTTTTTCTTTTTAAACAATAAGCTTTCCAACAGTTTTCATTTTGTTTCAGTAATTTTGGAAAACACCAATAAAAAAAAATCTTTTAAGAATAGAGTTTTAAAATAAAGATCTATTCAGTCATTCTGTAGTGATTTTAAATTCTTTAAAACAAAGTCAAGTTATGCACCCAATAAATTACTTTAATATTAAAATTTTTCTTAAATTTATGATTAAGTTTTCAAAAAAATATTAAGAAAAAAATATATAACAGTTTTCCTGGTGCAATTTCTTTTTTGGCAAAATAAATCTATTCTAGTTAAATCGTTTTTTTTTTCTTGTTGTTGAATTTCTATGCATGTAATTTTTTTCTCAACAATGGTTTTTATATGCTCTTGTTAGTTTGGCACAATTTCAAATCTGGTTCTATTGTATATTTGTCCATATCCATGCATATTTACAAGTGGATGTGCATCTGATATTTTCTGCCATATGAGTGTAGAATATTTGTATATTCAATTTTTTTTTTTTTTAAGTTTGGCTGATTTTTCTTTGAAATATTTAATTTAAAACTAAAAGTGCTGAAAACAATGAGAATTAGAATTTAGAAGAGGTAGGTATTTTTAGGGGGCAGTTTGACTGATTAAGAAGACCAAATGTGAAGTTTTGTTTAAAAATATAGTCGCTAGAAAATAAAATTTAAAAACAACCCAAAATATTTTCTACGCATTTTCTTATTGTTTCTGCTAATAGTGCATTCATCTTTTAACCCATTTCGATCCTCTGTTCGATTTTTCGAACAGTAGAGAACACATTTTTCAACAAATTTTTATGTATGAAATAGGTGGAATTTCTGCAATTAAAAAAAAAATACCCCCACTCGACCACCGCAATTTATATGTCCATGAAATGCAATGCAAATTAGCACAGACATTGTTTCAAGCAAAAACAAAAATTTGGCATTTTTTTATTTTCGGCTTTTAATTTTTTTGATTAATTTTAAATTTTGTTAGATTTAATTTATTATCAAATTCCACTAATTTGAATCATTTTGAAACTTTTTACTTTGAAAATAGTAAAATAAATTAATAAAATAGCAAATAAATCCAAATATTAAAAATGCAAAAAAGTTGAAATTTAAACTTTTCTGGGATATTGGCACATTGAAATTTTTTTTGAGATCAGCGGGTGCTAATTACCCTAAAAAAATACCTTTTTCCAAAAAAGAAAAATAAAATTGAATCTTGGTCCAAAATGGGTTACATATCTGAAATATTTAAATTTTTATTGATTTACAAAATTATGATATGGCCACCTATTCCGCAACACTAAAAGTGGTATTATTTGCTTTAACGCAAAGTAGTGGTAATGTTATGTGGCTTTTGTTATGTGGTTTCTCATGTTTTTGATGTTATCTGTATCTTAAATACACATTAAAACATTAGGGGGCACCAACAACAAATTTTTTCGAATGCCAAGCAAATTATAATTCCGTTTGGTCCAAGAACTCTATATTTGCAATTTTAGCCAAATCGAACAATTTTAACCCCTTCCGCTAAAGGGTTAATATTACGCCTCACACAAAAATTTCGATTTTTAAATTTTTTTTTTTATTATTACACTGTCCGACAACCAATATTAAACATGAACTGGATGATATAGATCTGAAAGTAGAGATCAAATGTAGTAAAACTGCATTTACAGTTTTACATTTCGTGATCCTGTTTCCTTTTAAAAGGACTTCAAAGTTTTAAAGGATACATTTTGTAAAACATTTTTGAAAGATTTTTAAGTGCCCTAGGATGACACTGGTGACGGCAAATGAAAGATATATTTTGCCTTATCAGGATAAAAGGATATGAATAATGTCGTTTTTAAACTTTATCAAAATATTTTGTTGAAAATTTTTAATGATATTGAAGAACACATATTTGAATGGACGTAACTTACCTCCATTTTCCTGATATAAATATAAAAATAATAAAATAGGAAAATTAGGAGAGATCCTCCTCTTTCATTTACTATCAAAAGTGGTATCCCAGGACAAGTACAAAAATTAAAAAAATATTTTTTAAAATTTAATCCTCTAAAACTTTGAAGTCCTTTTTAAAGGAAACAAGATCGCGAAATGCAAAACTGTAAATGTAGTTTTACTACATTTAGTCTCTAGTTTCAAACGTCCAGTTCTGTTCAACGACTTTTTTTCATTTTTGTCCGACGGTGTTATTTTACTTGATCAAATTATTAACGACAAAAACATTTTTGTGGAAAAATCCCTTTCGCTTAAAATTTTGGGCCGTTGGGGCCTTCCTCTAAAAAATCTTATATCGTTTCTTATCGAAACTAAAAAAGAAAAAGTGATAACAAATTTTTTAGAGGACGTCCCCAACGTTTCACAATTTTTTATTCAAAGTTAATTTGTGAAGCTGATGGTACCAAAATTAAATTTTTTGTCGTTAATAAGCTAATCAAGTTAAAAAATAACAAAAATGTAGAAAAAACATTTTTTGTTTGTATAATTTTTTTTAATGATCTACTTTAACTCCCCAGTGACACGTGTTTAAATTGTCGGATTTGGCTAAAATTTTAAATGTAGAATTTTTAAACTAAAAGGAACGTTTCATATGTATTGCCTGACATTTGACGAAATTCTACAAAAGTAATTTTTTCATGCCACCCTAAATTCATATAAATATGAATCTACACTTCATTAATGTTTATTCAAAAGTTACCTCAAACGATGTTTTAAATAACTAAAAAAATAAAATAATTTGTTGCTGTGGTTTTTTAATTAGGTACAAGAAAATTTTTCTTAGAAAAAACACATTAGATATTGACATGAGACAAAAAAAAAAAACAAGTAGAAGGCTATCATACTACGCTCATATTAATGAAACGGTTTCATCACTTGCTGTTATCAGTTTTGATGCCAAATATCATTATAACGAACCCTACCAACATTTTTGCAGAACATACCTTCTAGAGTTGTCAGTCGATTAAGAATAATTCGATTAATCGATCAAATAAAACCCAACTCTTGTTCGAATAATTAAAAAATGACGATTTTCGAATAACGAATAAATCGATTAATTAATGTCGATTAATCGAACAATTTTTTTTTAATTAAAAAATTAAATAAATGCTAAGAATTTAATTTATTCTCATAAATTTTGAAAGATTTTATACAAAATGTAGGAAAGTTAAAATATATTTTAGCCATAGCCCTGGATAGCACATCCATTATAGAATTGGGAAAAATTAATAATTCTTTTGCATCAGACTTACTAAAACGTATTAAAATAAGAATTAATGAGAGACGTATAAAAATGTTAAATACGGTAATAATTTTTCTAAATTCTGGAAATTTTCCGAGCAATGAAAGTTTCTTAAAATATTCTCCAAAAAGCGAAACAAAATAATATGCAAATGAATTATACTCCAGATTATTTTATGTTGAAAGTAATCACAATAATTCAGATAAAAGTATTGAAATAGAGGAAGTTATTAGTAATGAAAATAATAATCTTTTATGCGAGTTAAATAATTCAATTCAAAGTACATATTAAAAATTCAGAAAATAAAAAGGACTTCAGCGATATATCAGACGATATGGTATATTTGGGAAAATCTGAAAAAAGAACAGAAAAATTAGATAAACTTTTGTATGCTCTTCTTACTATATCACCTACTTCAACAATTAGCGAAAGAATCGTTTGAAAGCAAAAAAATTGAGTCAACTTTTATTTTTAAAAGATTATTTCTTAAGAACAACTTAAATTGTCTTATTTGACATAAATTAAAATCATTTATGATATATTTTGTCTGAATTCTTCAAATAATAATTTGTATTTGAATTATTTCTCAACAAGTACGGTAATGAGTTGTGAAAAGTAAACATTACCAAGTACATTATTTATAATGAGTACCCATTACCATTAACATTATTTTAAGCCCAAAAGTAACTACTTCTCAGTAATATGTTATAAAAGCACATCTAAATAATAATATCTTCTTGCACTTGCAGTTTTTAATCTATACAATTCAATTAACTTAAAAAGTACTTAAAAACTTAAAAAAATTACGCAATTTTTAAGTTTTAGTAAAAACAAGTTACTAATTATTTTACTTCTTATTGGTAATGGGTTTTTACTCCTTATTTGTAATCCGAGGCAGTAACTACTTATTTATCTCCATACTCTTCACTAGTTATTTTTGTCTCACGCCCTTGTTAAAATAATTAGTGTTTCATTCAATAAGTAACTACTTATTAACATCTGCTTCGGATTACAAAACCCATTACTAGTAATGCCAATTTTTGCTGGGTATTAAAATCGACATCTGTTAATTAAAAGTGATCTCAGTTATTCAATTTTTAAGTTTTTTAAACTTTTAAATATTATATTTTTAAGTTTTTTATGCATTTTTTCAGCGTTTGAAAGGCTACGTTAGCTACCCGTTTTTTTGCTTTTGCTTTTCATATCACTTCAAACAATTTCAATATTATAAGTTATAGCTTTTGTTTACTTTTCTTTTTTGTGTTTGCTTAAACTACAACAACATGAAAAAAACAAAAACTCCAAACAGAGCAGTAGCGGAAAACAAATTTTATTGTTGTAGCCTACAAATATACTACAGTAGTATATTTGTAGGCTACAAAACTACTACAGTAGTATATTTGTAGGCTACAAAAATACTACAGTAGTATATTTGTAGGCTACAGTATTACTACAGTATTACTATAGTATTACTACCTTCACATTGTAAACAAATGTAGCAATATAAAAACGTGATCATATTAAAAATATCGTTAAGATGGTGTAAAATGAATACAACATCAAAAAAAGAATAATAATAATTTTAAATAAAATTCTTTTAATTTCGGTCAAAAAAATATAGAAAAATTTGGAATTTTGTCGAATTTTTCGATATTTTCGAATATGTACGCGATTTTAATATTATCGGTCTAGACGCTCAGAAGTTATGAGCAAAACCGTGGCATTAACATTGGGTTAGAGATGGGCGCTGGTCACGTGATTTGCGTGATTCACGTGAATCACGCGTGAGTGATTTTCATTTCAATGACGTGATTGTGAGTGAGTGTGAGCTGAAAAAAAATCTGAGTGAGTCATTTATTTTTTGCGTGAGTTTGCGTGATTATATTTTTAGATTAGCCCAATTTTTTTATTTTTTGTAAAAAAAATTTTTTTGGAGTTTTTTTTTTTGGTTTGAAAATTTTATTACGTGAGTAGATTTTGCGTGACTCACGCGTGAGCGTGATTGAATCTGGCGTGAGTAAGATTTTTATTACTCACGTGAATAGTGAGTGAGCGTGAATAAAAAAAATTGCGTGAGTGATTCGATTATTTTTGCGTGAGCGTGAGTGAGTGTGAGTCAAAATCCACTCAAGCACCCATCTCTACATTGAGTTTTTCGAAAATTCACGTGTTGAAAAATACACAAAACATGGTTTTAATTAGAGATGGGCACGTGAGTGATTTTTGACTCACACTCACTCACGCTCACGACAGGAATTTTTGAATCACACACACTCACTCACGAGCAAATTTTTTCTACTCACACTCACAATCACGTGAGTAAATTTAATACAACTCACACTCACGTGCACTCACTCAAGCTTCACTCACACTCACGTTGACTCACACTCACGAAACTCTTATTCATACAAAAAAAAACTTAAAAACTAAAATTTGAAAAATCTTTTAAAATTTTCAACAAAATTTAAAGTTCAGCGAAACTTAAAAAATCGACTCACGCAAAAATCTTACTCACGCAATTTTTTTCTTCACTCACACTCACGTGAGTAAAATTGAATTTAGTCACACTCAAGCGTGGTCACGCGTGAATCACGTTCTAATCTGCTCATGTGCCCATCTCTACTTTTAATGACAAGGGTACACCACAACAATGTTTGCCAAAGTTTTTTTCCAACCCTATTTATACACATTAAAATAAAACAGTTATGTTAAACAAGATGAGTGTGTGTGTTATAGTTTTATTAAATTTTCTCTTTGTAGGCTACAAAAACAATATTTGTAGGCTACCAAAAATAATTTGTAGGCTACAGGTAGGCTACCAAAAATAATTTGTAGGCCACTTGTAGGCTACACAATTCTAATGTTTTTGTTTTATTTGCTACTTATTCATTTTTAAAAACAATCGTAAGCTCTCGCTACCAAAACAGAAATGTGCAAGTATTAGTAGTTATAGCAATTGAATGATTTACATATTGTTTGTTTTTAAAACTATACATATTGTCAATTTTGGTTGTTTAAGCTACTTTCTTCGTAGTAATTTAAACGCTGCATTTTTTCGTTAATAAAAATTTTAACTTTCTTATTTTAAGTTATTTTATATGAATCGTTTATTTTTTTTGTTAATAAAAATATTTTTTAAAATAATTTTTTTATTCGTTATTCTCTTCGATTAATCGAATAAATTTTGATCTTTAATCGTTTTATCGAACGAGGAAAAACAATTATTTGAATTATTCGAACAAAGTTGAAAGTCGAATAATTGACAACTCTAATACCTTCCCATACAAATTTAATTTTTTTTCTTCAAAATATTGGAAGTTTTAAGATGTAAATTTTTTAATACACTCAAAAAAAAAGTTTGTAAAATGACATAAAATCTCCGTGATTTTACGGGGCAGATCTTGTAAAATATGTACTAGCAAGAATCCCCGAAATGTTACGGGGATAATTTGCAAATTGATTTAACAAAAAAATTGTGTAAATTTACAATTTTTTTTGTAAAATATTAACTTTGAGGTGAACATTTTTTTTGGGAAATTTACACAAAATTTGGTAAATTTACAAAACAAAATTGTAAGCTTACAGAAAAACCCAGCAAAACTTTGGTAATGGGTAGTGATTATATAACACATTACCAGGTAATGTATATACCTTATTTGTAGCATTATTTTAGGATGTCTTACCAAACATTTGTTCCACAACGTATTATTTTCAAGCGAAAAATAATGCATAACTAATAATTTGCTACGTAATGCATGATTATTGGAAAAAATGTATTTCATATTTATTATTTCTAAACATTAAATCATGGATGACTTATATTTGGTTACATTTTGTATTATTTCAAAGTTTGAAATAATGCATTATTTATAATTGGATGCATAATGCATTACAATAACGTAAAAAATAATTATTTTATAAAAAAATGCATAAGTTTAAACTAGAGATGGGCTCACGACAGGAAATTTATAACGACACACACTCACGAGCATATTTTATCTACTTACATTCACTTACAATCACGTGAGTAAATTTAATACAAAATTACTTTTTCACTACTCGTAACACCTTATATATTATCTTCTGGTATGCTATATTATTTCATTTCTCGTAACCTATAAAATATCATATATTTTACACCTTACTCGTATTCTTCGTTATAAATTTATGACTTATTTTATACCTTACTGGTATTCTTTGTGATAATGTGGATGCATTACTTTGAGTCTCATCGCCTGTTAAAATCATCAATGCTGCAATGTATAAAATAAGAGATCCTATACCTTATTTTATACCTTATTTGGTAATCTAAGTTTTGCTGGGAAGTTGTTATTTTACAAATAAAAAATAGAAAATGAAAAAAATTAATTGTAGATTAACAAATTATTTGGTTAAACTACTGTTTTTACCGCAAAAAATATTGAAAAACACGTATATTTACAATAAGAATTGCAAATTTGCAAAACAAATTGTAAACTTACAAAAAAAATTAAATTTACAAAATAAAGTGGAAAATCAAAAAACAAAATTGTAAATTTACAAATTTTTTGGTTAAACTACTGTTTTTTATGGCAAAAAAACTTGTATATTTACAATAAAAAGTAGTAAATTTACAATTTTTATTGTAAATATACCATTTGTTTTTTGCCGTAAAAACAGTAGTTTAACCAAATAATTTGTAAATTTACAATATTGATTTCGTATTTTCTACTTCTTTTTTGTAAAATTACAACTTTTTTCTGTAAGTATAAAATTTTGTTTTTTAAATTTTCATATTTGTTTTCTAAATTTACAAAAAATTTGGTTTATTAACATATTTGTTTTGTAAATTTAAAGGTTTTTTTCCATTGGTGCATCTTATTTTTCCTTCTTTGGCAGCTGCAGTAGCACTTCAACAATGTGAAATGATTTTTTTTTTTCACTTGAACACTTTTAACAAACTTTTTAAAGTATAACACTGCACTTTTTTAATTTTTTTGGCATTTCGTTTTTCTTAAGTAGAAGATATGAGAATTGCGAAGGAGGCTACACAAGAAATTTCTTATATTTTCACGAAAAATTAGACAAAAAATAAAAAAAAATTTTGGATTTTTAATTATTTACACAAGTATTTTTAAAAAATCAGAAAAAAAAATTTTGGATATTGTAGATGGGATGTTTAAGTACCTGTTAAAATAAGAAAAACTTAATTTTTTCAAAATTGCCAGCTTTTTATAGACTTTTTAGTAGCCAGATTTAAAAACAAAATTACCAAAACATATGGTAAAATTACCAACAAAATGGTAAAAATACAAAAAAAAAAAAAAAATAGTAAAAACCATAAAAAATGTTGTATTTTACTAAAAGCAAATTATAATTTGGTATACCAAAAAATTGTGTAAAAATTAAATTTTTGTGCTAACGCTTACAATTAGTTGAAAAATGTTCGTGTCCGGGACCTAAAAATTTTTCAAATTTTTTTTTTTCATGAAATTTTTTATTTATAAAAAATGATTTTTAACAATATTTTTTACTCCAAAACGCAAAAAAAAAAATCTGCATAATTTATTTTTTTTTGTAAAACAACATAAATTCTCGTAATTAAATAAGGTTTGTAAAATTACCTTGGAATTTTGTACTTTTCATTTTGTACAATTTTTTTGCGTTAAAAAACTAAAAACCTTGTAAACGATGTAAAAAAATCTTGAATTTTTTGTAATAAAACTTTTTTTTGGTAGAAAGTCTAAATACCATCAAATAAAATTTTGTTGTATAATTACAGGTTTCTTGTGTAAAAAACTAAACACCTTGTAATATTTTTTTAATTTGTAAAATAAATAATTTTTTTGTAAATTTACATAAAAAAATTGTTAACTAAATTTACCAACATATAATAGTAAAATTGCAAAGCAAACTGTAGTTTTCGTTTTTTTTTTAAAATACAAGAATTTTTGTAAAAAGATAAAAATATTAGTAAAATAGAATTACAAGACCTTTTACTTGTAATTTTCCAAACTTTTTTTTTTGAGTGTATGTAATAAAATCTTTGCTTTTGTCCATATTTTAATGAAATTTTAAGTTTATATAGGCCTTGCTATATAAAATAACACAAAACAAAATATAAAAGTTTGATGTAGGGTTTGCAAATAACCGCAGTTTTCTTTAACCGCGGTTACGGTTAAAATTCAAGCGATTAACCGCGGTTAACTGTTTACCGCACTATTTTAAAATAATTTAAATTAAATTATTTTTTTGACTAATAAAAACGTAGAATAAAAGTACATTACAGGTTTTATGTAAAATTTTAAAGCACGTTGAAATTAATTTAAGACAAGAAGGGGATGCGAGGGCTCCAAAGAAATTACTTGTTATTCCAAGTAAATTTTTTCGTAAAAAATAGTACACGGCGAGCCTCAGCGATGTTCAGGATCAACTTTAGTGTCGACGAAAAATGTAAACGCAGTTCTATTTCTACTTGATTAAATGTCACAAAACTGTTAACAGCGAAATCGTAGCTGCTCGCATTCACGAGATATCGCGAAATTAGTGTCTTTGTATTTTCTAAAATTTTGACAATGAAGTTTTTTAAATATCTTCAAAAACTGAGTATGCAGATTTAATTGTATTTATTTATAGGTCACAAAACAGTTAACATCGAAATCATATCTTCTCAATTTCGCGAAAAATCGCAAAATTAAAAAAAAATAAATAAAAAATTGGAAAAAAAATATTTTTCGCGTAAATTAGCAGTCAAGATATTGATTTGAGCAGTTTTACCACCTTCAAACATGTAAAATTTTAACTGTGTACAATTATATAATTATATATATTTGTCGTTTCTTGATTTTTTTCCTTAATTTTTGACACTAAAGAAAAAATAAATTAATTAATATAAAAGCTTGAACAGTAATTTTGCAATTTCTCGGGAAATTGATCATCTATAATTTTTATGCTTGCAGTTTTGTCAACTTTAATAACTTCGAATTCAAACTGCATACCACATTTTTGTCGTTAATTGAAGTAAATGTTTTTACAGACCAAAAATAACATAAAGTAATGAATAAATAGTAGTTATGCGAGTTTTTTTAGCGATATCTCGAAGAATTGAGCAGCTAGAATTTAAATGCTAACAGCCTTATCACATTTAAACAATAGCAAATCAAACTGCATTTCGTGTTTTTCAACAATGTCAAAGAAACTTTTTTTATTAATCAAAACAAGAAATACCTCCAAAAAGCTGTTTTTCGCTATTTCTCGCGAAAGTGAGCAGCTATATTTTTTTTGTGGACAGTTTTAATTTCTTCCAACGTGCTCAAATCAAACTGCATACCACTTTTTTTTATTATTTCTAAAGAACGGGTATTAAAATATAAATAAATAATAAAAAAAATTATATAATTACGCGATATCTCGCGAAATTTAACACCTACAATTTCGATGTCAACAGCTGTGTGACCTTTGATCAAGCACAAGTAAAACTGCATACCATGTTTTTAAGAAATTTTAAAGAAACATATCTAAAGATAAAAAACGAAAACAAAAACAGCAAAAAATTAATTTCGCGATTTCTCGCGAACTAAAGAAGATAGGATTTTGATGTTTACTGTTTTGTGACCTGTAAATAAGTACAATTAAAACTGTATACTCAGTTTTTGAAAATATTTAAAAAACTTCAAAGTCAAAATTTTAAGAAATACAAAAACACTAATTCCGCGTTGTCTCGCGAATGCGAGCAGCTACGATTTCGCTGATAACAGTTTTGTGACATTTAATCTTGTAGAAATCGAACTGCGTTTACGCTTTTCGTCGACACTAAAGTTCAACCTAAACATCGCTGAGGCTCACCGTGAGTAATGCATTTACTTAAATACATCTCAAAATTAAGTAAAGTTGTACTTAATATAAGTTTAAATCTTTTTATCCATAGGAAAAATATTTTTTTTTTAAATAAGTAAAAATTTCCTTAAACTTGCGGATTCGGTGGACCCTATGGAGTCCCAATGTGAGTATGGAGCCCCAATATATGGGGTCCGCACATGAGTATGTGCGTACACTATTAAAAGGTATACGTATAAATTTTGGTCAGAATTGCTCTATCCGGCTTAGTTTTCGAGATATGGGAATGGGGTCTTGAGAAATGTGAACATGAAATAACTCGAAAACTATAACTCGCAGGGCTTTTGGGTCTTTGGCGGTCATATTCTACGAGTTAAGGGCTACAAAAAATCCTTTAGAATTTTTTCGTATCTGCAGTATTTGCAGAGTTATAGTTCATGTGGTCTTCAGATGGGCCCCCAGACGGGGTTCCCAAAATACCTAAAGTATTTTTTCCTTAAGTTAAGTAAATTATTTCTTAAACTGATGAAGATATGTATTCAAATAAAGTCAATGAAATCAATAAAATAAATATTACTTTTTTCTTAAATTAAAACAAAAATTGATTAAATCAAAGAAAATCGAATTACTTTCAAAAATTAGAAAATAACAAAAAGTAAATTAAATAAAATCAAATAACAAAAAAAAAAAAAAATTTTTTTCTTATTTTTCAAATAAAAAAAGTTATTGATGACACCGCTTCATCATATTGATGACAAGTTACATTGGACGAAAAATTATGTAATATTTCATCATATTGATGTAACTTTTCATCAATATGAAGAAGCTTTTTCTTTGAGTGTACTATCTTCAAGTTTATTTAATTTGTTTTAAGTAAAACCACCTTGTAATAAGATAAGTTGAAATAAATTCAAAAAAATTGTTTACTTAAATTAATTACAGTGTTTATTTAATTTCGGTATAGTTATTTTTTTCAGTGTAAAAAGACTAATTTGAGTTATTAATTTATGGGAAAATAAATTTAAATACTTGTAGCATTTTTTGCAAATCGCGAGAAAACATTTTTTTTTGAATGACAGCATCCCTTTTAAATGGAATGTATTGCTTCATCTTTTAGTATAATATGTAAGCATGCCTAAAAGCCTTATGTTTAAAATTTCAAGCAAAAAAGGTTATTTTTTGCAAAAGTTTTCTTAAAAAAAACTGGTTTTAAAAAACCTTTTTTAGTTAAAATCCCTAAAATTATGTCACATTTTTTTGATTTGCTAGCCATAAATATACAAATTTGGTTTAATAAGATATTTTAAACCAGTTTTTGTTAATAAAACTTTTGCAAATACAAACTTTTTTGCTTGAAATTTTAAACATCAGGTTTTTGGGCATGCTTACATATTACTTATACTAAAAGATGAAGCAATACATCCCATTTTAAAGGGATGCTGTCATTATAAAAAAATATTTTTCGCGATTTACAAAAAAAAGTTAGGTTAGGTTGTCGTTTTACATATATGTAAGTCGTTTTACATAAATTAGATCAGGTCTTGAAATTATTTATGGAGTTATAAAAAAAAGCGCAAAATTAAAAAATTTTGAGAAAAATCACGATTTTTGCCACTAAAACGCCAACAATTTTATTAAATTTCGTGTATTGTTATGGGTCTAATACATTTCCCAAATCAGTCAAATTTAAATTTGTGAAAACAGATTTCTTTAAAAATATAAAAACCGCCAAAAAAGAAGAAGAAAACAGTTCCATTGATTAAATGGAACTATTGAAATCAGCATGCCTTAATTATATAAAAATGATGGTCAGACTTCGTGTTATAAATTTGATGTTACGCAGTGTTGTTTTATAATTTTCTTATTAAAATTTATATATTTTTGCACACTCGCAGATCCCTATTTAATTTGTAGTTTCTTTAAGATTGTAAATATTTCAATAGTTCTTAAAAAAATACACAGAAATCAATTTCAATTCATCGACTTACAAATAATTGAATATTTTATAAATTCTATTAGATGTTTTAAAAAATATGAAAATGCAATTGGCATCTGCCAGTTTTATCTATAAATAGAATATTCAATAAATGTATGTATATCTCAATTCAAATATTTGCTACTTATAAATATTTGTATATAAAGATGTGTTTGTATTTGCAATACACACAAACACATATAAATTGAAATTCATTCATACATGAAAATATTCAAAATAATACAAACACAATTGTTGTCTTGTTCGTTCGTTCATTCGTTCGATCGTTTGCTTATTTGTTTGTTGATGGTGTTTTGTATTTGTTGATTTAACAGGAAATAGGAAGTTGCTCATCTGCGGCATTTTCATAAAGCCAAACAGGAAATTATGATGGTTTTTTTTCGCATACAACATTATGTCAGTTATATTTGCAATTCATTTTCGTTTCTTTTTTCTGGAAATTTTATTTACCCAACAACAAAAAAAAAACAAAAAAACTCGTAGAAGTCTTAAAAGAAATAAGTAAGATTCATAAGAAATTTGATATTTGAATGTAAATATAAAACAAGTAAGAAAGCTATATTCGGCTGTGCCGAATCTTTAAATACCCTCCACCAATGTAATGATTTAAAAAACAAAAAAGTTTGTTTTATTTATACCTCAGGAAATAAAAAAGTTCCAAAAAGTGTACTTTCGGTACTTTTAATAAAAGGTACTTTTTATAAAAGGCACTTTTGATGAAAGGTACTTTTTGTAAAAGGTACTTTTTATAAAAGGTACTTTTTATAAAAGGTACTTTTTATAAAAGGTACTTTTTATAAAAGGTACTTTTTATAAAAGGCACTTTTTATAAAAGGTACTTTTTATAAAAGGTACTTTATATAAAAGGTACTTTTTATAAAAGGTACTTTTTATAAAAGGTACTTTTTATAAAAGGTACTTTTTATAAAAGGTACTTTTTATAAAAGGTACTTTTTATAAAAGGTACTTTTTATAAAAGGTACTTTTTATAAAAGGTACTTTTTATAAAAGGTACTTTTTATAAAAGGTACTTTTTATAAAAGGTACTTTTTATAAAAGGTACTTTTTATAAAAGGTAATTTTTATAAAAGGTACTTTTTATAAAAGGTACTTTTTATAAAAGGTACTTTTATAAAAGGTACTTTTTATAAAAGGTACTTTTTATAAAAGGTACTTTTTATAAAAGGTACTTTTTATAAAAGGTACTTTTTATAAAAGGTACTTTTTATAAAAAGTACTTTTTATAAAAAGTACTTTTTATAAAAAGTACTTTTTATAAAAGCTACTTTTTATAAAAAGCTACTTTTTATAAAAAGCTACTTTTTATAAAAAGCTACTTTTTATAAAAAGCTACTTTTTATAAAAGGTACTTTTTTTAAAAGGTACTTTTTTTAAAAGGTACTTTTTATAAAAAAACTTTTTATAAAAGGTACTTTTTATAAAAAGTACTTTTATAAAAGGTACTTTTTATAAAGTGAACTTTTTATAAAAGGTACTTATTATAAAAGGTACTTTTATAAATGGTACTTTTTATAAAAAGTAATTTTATAAAAGGTACTTTTTTAAAAAAAGTACATTTTATAAAAGGTACTTTTTATAAAAGCTACTTTTTATAAAAGATACTTTTTATATAAGGTACTTTTTATAAAAGGTACTTTTTATAAAAGGTACTTTTTATAAAAGGTACTTTTTATAAAAGGTACTTTTTATAAAAGGTACTTTTTATAAAAGGTACTTTTTATAAAAGGTACTTTTTATAAAAGGTACTTTTTATAAAAAGTACTTTTTATAAAAAGTACTTTTTATAAAAGGTACTTTTTATAAAAAAAGGGTACTTAAAGGTACTTTTTATAAAAGGTACTTTGTGTAAAAGGCACTTTTTATAAAAGGTACTTTTTATAAAAGGTACTTTTTATAAAAGGAACTTTTTATAAAAGGTATTTTTTTTAAAAAAGGTACTTTTATAAAAGGTACCTTTTATAAAAGGTACTTTTTATAAAAGGTACTTTTTATAAAAGGTACTTTTTATAAAAGGTACTTTTTATAAAAGGTACTTTTTATAAAAGGTACTTTTTATGAAAGGTACTTTTTGAAAACGGTACAGAATTTTCAGAAAGTACTTGTTCCAGAATGTTTTATTTCACTAAAGGATCCTACATTCTAAATTTCAAGTTTAAATAACCATTATTTCAGTAAATAAAAAAAAGTACCAACAGTATTTTTTTACCCATTTTACCCCTGTTGAATCAACATTGGCAAAACCCGAGCCTTAGTGAATCTTTTTTCCGGAAGGTGAACCGACATTGCAAATTTCAATTTTCTAGTACCATTATTTAAGGAAATATAAAATGTAACAAAAGTACACATTTTTCCCTTTTTACCCTATTAGAATCATCATTGGCAAAAACCCAGCCTTATGGGATCTATATTCCGGGAGGTGCAAATACAGTCCAAATTTCAAGTCTATGTGACATTTTTTTAAGGAAATATGAAAGGTACCAAAAGTACAGATTTTTACCCTTTTTACCCCTTAGAATCAACATTGGCAATAATCCAGCCGTACTGGATCTATATTCCAGGATGTGAACATACTGTGCAAATTTCAAGTTTCTATGACCATTATTTCAGGAGATGTAAAAAGCACCAAAGTACAGTTTTTTACCCCCTTAGAATCAACACTGGCAAAAATCCAGCCTTAATGGATCTGTATTCCGGGAGGTGAACATACAGTCCAAATTTCAAGTCTCTATGATCGTTATATCACGAGATTTAAAAAGTACCAAACGTACAGTTTTTTACCCTTTTTACCCCCTTAGAATCAACATTGGCAAAACTCCAGCCAAAGTGGATCTGTATTGCGGGAGGTGAACCTACAGTCCAAATTTCAAGTCTCTAGCTTCAGCGGTTATGTCTGGGCGATGATGAATGAGTATGCCAGTCAGTCAGTCACTCACATTACTCTTTTATATACATAGATTTTCCGGATTTGGGCGATTTTTGCCATAATGTTTATTTCTGTCTTTTATTATTTAACAAAATTAATTTTTTTTAAATGAAAATATTTTTTTGTTAAGAAATCTGAACAAAATTGAATTTTGGCGATATTTTACATCCGATTTTGCGACAAAGCCAAAAAAATGTCTGGCAACCCCGTTAATATGACGAAGCAAAAAAACGGACACACACACTCATGATATGCACAAAAACATCTATCAATGAGAACTTATTAAGATATTTTTTTTATTATTTCTTAAAGAACTTTTTTAAATTAAATAGATATTGTTTTACATATTTTAAACCTTTTTTGTTAAGATTTTTTTCCTTTTTCTCATTTTTTTTTTTTTTCATTTCCGTTTTCTTTCTTATGTATCACACAAAATATGAGTTAATTTAGGGTTATGTTGAAAACCACTAAGAGTTTTTTTAGTAATTCACTCGTAACTTTTTAAATACTTAACCGATTTAAAAAAAAAATACATGAGTTTTTGCCTGGATAAATTCCGCAACTTTTGGTACCCCAAGCGTTTAAATCGGTTTCGGAGTATTGCCAAAAACGTGATTTCAACAGACAGACAGACGGACGGACAGACAGACAGACAGACAGACAGACAGACAGACGGACATCGCTAGATCGACTTAAAATCGATCAAGGATCATGAATATATATACTTTATGGGGTCCTAAACCAATATTTCAATATATACCCTCTATCACCAGAGTGGAGGGTATAAAAAATGTACACATATGTATGAATGTAGTTAGTACACCGGAAAAAAGAAAGATGAAATTTTTTTTTAAAACAATTTTGTTACGAAGTCTCAAGAAATTCAGTTAAATATTTCTTACATAAGGCAATGAAAATATCTACTTGATACTAAAAGTTTCTTTTAAGAGAAATAATTTAACTTTCAGATGAGTTAAAAGAATTCGGGGATGACATTATGACATTTACTGCAGAAGCTAGTATTTTTTTTGTAAAAATTGTTTGTAAACCCATGCAATGGGGAACAAAATCTGACGGACTACAGAAGTGATTTAAAAAAGTACGCTGTAATTTAAAGATCTACTAAAATAGTGGATCTACATCATTTCCAATTGTATTTCAGAAATTATCAATTGTATTTCAGATATTATTTATTTTGTTTTAGAAGTTATCAATTGTGTTTCAGAATTTATCAAGTGTATTTTAGGAATTATCAATTGTATTTCAGTAGTTATCAATTTTATTTCAGAAATTATCAATTGTATTTCAGAAATTATCAATTGCATTTCAGAATTTTTTTATTTGTATTTTAGGAACCCAGCCTACATTTGGACTCCGGAAAGACGAATAAAAAAGTCTCAGAAAACATATCAATATGAATATTTTTTCCTTTTAAAATGGTCCCTCTTTCTGAGCGCTCTTATATCACAAAATCTTTTTTAAATTTCAACTCGGTGAAACTGAAATAAATGTTTAAAAAAAACTGGCAGTTTTTGGAATTTTGAAAAACTGTAAATGCAGTTGTGTAAACAAGACCTTGAACCATCACTGAGCAATGTTTAAGGATTACCCCACTTTATCCGTAAAAGTAACAGAGGGTTAAAGTTGAAAAATCGATAAAAATGACTTGAAATAATCCATAGTTTTTACCTTCTTTCGCTTTTTTTTTTTAAGTTCTCCTTATATTTCAATCTATTCCGGCATAACACAAAGCCAGTACATATAAGAGATTATTTTATTGTTGGTTTGATAGATGCTTCATTGCTTGGTAAGAAGTTATAAGACGGTTAAGTTTTGAAACCAAAAATTAAGAGTTTTTAAATTTTCGATGTTTTTTGATCAGGGATTTCGGCCCCCTCTATAAAATGAAAAAAGTTGAACTAGAGTTGGTAGCTGTTATAATTATTAACATTTTGGAATTAATTCCGTTAATGTGCCACGAGTAGTTAAGGAGTTTCAGCAGATCAAAGTTCGAAAGAAAAAACGTAATTTTTTTTAAAATACCAGTTTTTCTCGAGGCACATTCGCGGTTTCATTCGAAATTTGGTGGACTCTTGCGTAAACCGATTTTTTTGTGAGTTTACATAAAAAAATCACTGGCGGGCTTATAAAAAATAAATTGCAAAAATTTTATCGCATTTTTGAAAATTGTGCGAAATTTGCAAATCTGTTTCCTATTTTTTTTAGTAGCAATTAATGCATCATGTTCATTTTAATACACCAAAAGACGTGACTTAACGAGTAGAACTGATTTGCTTTTTGACTTTTTACTTTAAGCCATTCTGAGCGGAAAGCGCGATGGTTTTATCTAGCTGTTTTGATCTGGCACATCCAAGGCTTGACATAGGGTTGCCAGACGGCCTGGAATGGCCTGGATTTTCCAGTTATTTTGGGTCTGGTCCAGTTTCCAGTTAGTGTATAATTTTTCCAGTTATAAAATAATTTCTTAAATTTTAAAAATATTTTTTTTTATTAAATAAATTTTACAATTATTTTTAATAAAACATAAATCAAAAAGCTGCCTCTTTTGCACTTTTTGTTGCGTTTTCACTACACTGAACAAAAAAAAACCTTGTCAAATTACTAGAAAAAGTCTCGTAGTCCCATTTTATTAATATTTGACAGTTTTCCTTGTTTTTTAACAAACAATTTTCAATCGAAATTTAAATTTTTTTGTAATTTTGTAAATTTCTATGGCAATTTTACAAAAAAATCCAGTTAATTCAGGAGAATTCCTTGCAAGTTTTATTTTGCCAAAAAAATTTTAAATTTACAATTTTATTGGTAAAAACCTCGTAATTTTTACTAGGAATTCTCATAAAATGAAGGTACCAAAAAAATCTAGTAAATTCACTAGAATTTCTTGTAAGTTTTGTCGCGCCAAAAAATTTGTAAATTTACAAAGTTAATAGTAAAAAGCTTGTTAAATTACAAAATTATTGGTGAAAATCTTGAAAAATTACTAGGAATTTTCGTTTAATAGGAGGTAGCAAAAAAAATAAGTTTTTTTTAGTGTACTTTTGCTCATTACTTACGAGCACATCGGCGGTCTAGTTCGTGTCGAATGTTTTCCTTCACCTCTTAGATGTTCTGATAATTGTTGGCGTACATTTTTCTATTCAAATAACCCAACAAAAATATGTCCGGAGGGGTCAAATCTGTTGATGAGGGCCAGTTATAGTTGCTTTTTTGACATCGCACGTCCAGGGAACTTTAGTTTGCCACATAGATTTCCAGATCCGATTCCCACTCCGGACTTATTTTTGTGGGGGTATTTGAATAGAAAAATATACGCCAGCAATCCTCAAACTATTGACGAGGTCAACATCAACATTCCGACATGCTCAAAAGTAATGAATATGCTTACAAAAGTGCACGTTTTGCCATGGAAAATAGTGGCGACCATTTGATTGATGTTATATTTGAAAAGTAGTCCAAAATAAAGATATCTCACATATGAAAATCGGTTGTTTTTTTTTAAGTTATAAAAAAAATATGTATGTGTCCAGATATTTTCTGAAAATCCAGCTGAATTTTTTCCATATTCCAGTTATTGGACTTCTAGTATCTGGCAACCCTAGCTTTACACGAAATCGTATGAAATTTTTTTTAAATTAAAGCCCACTTGATGTGTCATCATAAAATCAGAGGCGGGTTAAAAAATTTTGATGATTATAGATTTTTTGGACCATATTAAATTTTCTTATTATAAAAAAGCATCACCGATTTTTTTAAACTACTGGTACAATGATACGATTTTCCATGATTTTTTTCAGTAATACCAACGCGCATTGCCTAAATATGTAATAAAAAATTGTGAAACTTTTCTTTTACCGCGAATTAATCGCGATTTTAGGTACTTTGATATTTTTTTAAATCGTTTGGTCATTAAAGGGTTAAATTTGTATCATTTATTTTAGAAGAAATGATATATCCTGGCATGTTTTAATAACGCATGCAACAAATGTGTAGAAAAAAAATTATACATATTTTGGAACCTTAAAAGAGTCATAATTTATGAAGGTTTAGAAATTGTACACAGGGAAATATCTTTTGATATTGTATTTCAGAAGTTATCAATTGTATTTAAGAAATAATCAATTGTATTTTAGAAATTATCAGTTGTATTTCAGAAATTATCAATTGTAGTTCAGAAGTTTTCAATTGTTTTACAAAGGTTAGTTTCTGAAATACAATTGATAATTTCTGAAATACAAATGAATATTTCTGAAATACAATTGATAACTTCTGAATACAATTGATAAATTCTGAAATACAATTGATAATTTGTGAAATACAATTGATAATATCTGACATACAATTGATAATTTCTGAAATACAATTGATAGTTTCTGAAATACCATTGATAATATCTGAAATACAATTGATAAATACTGAAATACAATTGATAATTTCTGAAATACAATTGATAAATTCTGAAATAATACAATTGATAATTCTGAAATACAATTGATTAATTCTGAAATATATTTGATAAGTTCTGAAATACAATTGATTACTTCTGAAATAGAATTGATAATTTCTGAAATACAATTGATAAATTCTGAAATACAATTGATAACTTCTGAAATACAATTGATAGTTTTTTTTCTCTGTGTATGTTAGTAAAAAAATTACAATTCAATTTGTCAGTTCATTTATATGGCGTCGTTATGTACTTTTTTTGTTGTTTTGAAAATCTCTTATGAATGAAACAATTGCTGGAGTTTTTTTAAACATTTTATTTCAACGCTTGAGTGCTAGAATATTTTATATATTTTCATTCTTTTAAGATTGAGGGTTATAAAGGATTTTGTGAATATGGAATATAGTTTTGCAATTGCTCCTTTAAAAAAACCAAACTTTTAAAATTTATGATTTATTCTTAACTTTAATACAAAATTTTGCTTTTGGAATTCAATGGTGTTTTTCCCAGCTAAAAAGTACATTCAAGTATGGTTCTCAAAATTTTTTGTTGAAATTTAAAAAAAAAAAAAAATTATACATTTTTAATCTTTATAATTTTATAAAAAATATTCGTTTTATAAGTTTTTTCGTACGAGCACAAAAATGTTAAAGACCTGTCTAAAACTCAATATGGTCAAAAAAGCCTATATCTCCAAAGTATTGATAAAAAAAAAAGAATGGTTTTTAATCATTTACGAAGCTCTATCAAATAACCAAAATTTAAAAATAAATAAAATAAAATAAAAAATTTACCAAAATCGGTAATCAATCAGTTAAATTTCCCACGGATTTGCTCATATATGAAAAATAAGTAAAATAGTACTTAATGTATGTTTAATTGTTTTTATCCAGAGAAAAAAATATTTTATAAAATAATTGTAGTTGTAATTATTCGACCTTTCAAATTGTAATTAAGTAAATAAATTATCGAGCTCAAGGCCAGTGTTTTGTTTAATAAATCTTCTTATTAACTTCCAATATCTCGATCCTCATCGAGTAACATCATCAGGGAGTAACTTTAAATTAAATTTAAGAACAATAAAAATCACAAGTAAGTATAATAATATTTAATAAATAATCGACAATGTGAACGAACAATAAAACATTTAAGTGTAAAAATATTTGTGTAAATAAACAACAACAACAATATTAATAACAGTAAGACAACAATATTTTTTTATAATTTACGTCACACAAACTCACAATTGGATTTTTAACGCAAAAAACTTTAAAGTTGTTGATCCTCCTTCTTCGTCATTAAATATTGCACTGCACACAGGGCCAGCATGATCCAATTCCGGCCAAAAGTCTTTATCGTTGTTGGATCCGTCTGAAAATGTGCTTCTAGAGGAATTCGAGGTCGCTGATTTCAAAATTTAGCTAAAAACCAATAAAATCAAAATGGCGGATCCTATATCGCGGACAATTTTTTTTCTTAAATTGTCCGATTGAACTCAAATTTTGTTCTATGCGGGTCTTGCACAGAAAAAAATATGGGGAAAAACAATTTGAGTAATCACTTGTTTAAATTTAAAAAAAGTTTTGAGTAATTTTTTAATTGACGCAATTAAAAATTTACTCGAAAATTTAAAAACAAATTGAGTAAATAATTTAATAAGAATTTAATAGCTTTTTTAATTTTTTTTTTTTGAATTTTCTTAGTTTTTTTAATTCTCGTTTAGTTTATAGTTTTTTGTATATATACATGAAAGTTTGTAATCATATTTATAAAATTTTTTTATGTCTTTAGGACAAAAATATATTTGGTAAAGTTTGAAAAAACATGTTTTTTTTTTCTTTGTAAAAAAATATGAAATTTTTTTAAACTTTGTTTTTTTTAGAGTAGAAACAGAATAAGCCCCGCACGACTTTTTCCATACGGTTTGGCAGATTAAACCGGTGGCCGGCGCCGATGTGAAATAAAACTTGTTCTGTTTTTAAAAGGTGGTGCTTCTTGTTCTGTTCCTGCACTTAATAGTGTCAATTAAAAATTTACTCAAATTTTTTTGGCAAACATTTAATAAATTTTTATTAAAAATTTACTCAATACTATTAAATCGTTTACTGGTGGAAAATTGAGTAATTTTTTACTCAATAGTATTAAAAATTTACTCAAATTTTTTTTTTATTTCTTTCTGTGTGGAGTTACTGAATAAGAATTGTTACTCCGAATTTTGAAAATCAAAATGGTGGATTAAATATGCTTCTTAAAGTTTAAAGAAAGATCCAACTCCGGCCAAAAGTCTTTATCGTTGCTGGATCCGGCTGAAAATATGCTTCTAGAGTATTTCGGCGTTGCTGATTTCAAAATTTAACTAAAAACGAAAAAAATCAAAATGGCGCATCCAATATGGCGGACACATTTTTTAATAACTGTCCGATTTAACTCAAATTTTGTTTTAAGGGTGTCTTGGAGTTACTGAATCTGAATTACTGGCGTGAATTTTGAAAAACAAAATGGCTGACTAAATATGCTTAGTAAAGTTTGTTACAAGTAATTAAAAAACAGTTATATTCCTTTCTTTGTTTAAGCTAGCTAAAAGTGGTCCCTAGTAAATTTCCGGGTCTGTTATCTTAAAATCGAACTGATAAAATTCAATATGGCGGAAACAATATGGCGGCTAGATTTTTTAACTTTGTCTGATCTAACTAAAAATTAGTTTTAAAAGTATTAAGAGTGTCTGAAGTTAAATCTACGCACATAATTTTCATATATATTTTTTTTTATTTTTGATACAAATATGGAAATGGTGTAAATGACTTACTTAGTTTCAGAAAAGCTTTTGGAAATGGTGACGACAAGTTATTCACTTTTTTCTTTATTTTGGAAATTCAATAAAAAATCTTTGAATTTAATATATTTTTTTTTTTTTGATATAAATATGGAAATGGTGTAAATGACTTACTTAGTTTCAGAAAAGCTTTTGGAAATGGTGACGACAAGTTATTCACTTTTTTTCTTTATTTTGGAAATTCAAAAAAAAAAAATTTGAATTTAATTGGAAATGGTGTAACTGATATTTTCCATAATTCTACAAAAAAACTAGAAATGTAGATAATTTTTGTTTTCCTACACTTAAGGCACTCTCTGACGATAAAAAAACTATTCAAGCCGTAAAACATTATTTTGGGTTAAATTATTTTTTTTAAAAACAAATCTCGGACCACTGCATATATAGCTGTAATTTCGCCATTTATCATTTCGAGCAAGTTTGGGCAAATTTTTTCGAAAGATATGGATCCATTCTATATCAAAAAAAAATATAGACCGATTGTATCGAACTGAGGATCGCTGACGATTTTTTAGGCGCGAGGTAAATAGCTAAAAAATTATAACTTTTTTCACAAAAAATGCGAGTTGCTGCCAGGCAAATGAGTTATATTTGTCCATGTTATTTTCGATAAAAAGGCTTATATATAAGGTTGAACCACTCAAACAAAAAGTTAAACATTAGCAATAGAAGTTTGGAAAAAAAATTATAAAACTATCTCAACTTTAAAAAATTTTTTACCAACTTTTTTAACTTTGAAGACCTGTTAAAGGAAAGGGTGTAATTGGACCATAAAGATAAGTTCAGAAAACCTGCTTCTATATATGCCCAACAATCTGGTAAACATTTTTTTGAGAGTTTACAAATAAGGACTTTTGGCCGGAAATCGATCTGTCTGGCCCTTTGTGCACTGGCTTAAAAATACTTATTTTATTCTGCTGTTCCCCTTAGAGATTAATCACAATTGGAGCGGGAAGCGGAAAAACGCGTCAAAGAGAGAGCGATTAATTTAAATTGAGCGTCAAGCGGTTTGCGGTTTTCTTTACATTATTTTTTACATACATACTTGGAAATGCATATTTCATGTTATAATTATTTTAATTTTATTTAGAATTTTTACTTTTGGCAAGAACATTTTTTTTTATATTTAAACAATAAAATTTTTTTAATATTAAAAGAACTCATTCAATTAAGATCAAGATACAAAATCTTATAAAAAAGTTTAATAACAAGAAAATAATTAAATAGAATAGCACAATTATTTTATTCAAAACAATAAAAAATAAAATACACATTCCGTTAAACCAAATTTTACATATTGCATCTTTTAAAACTAGAAAAATTCATAAAAAATCTTTTTTTTAACAATTTCTATTAATTTTTCAGCAAACTCCATTGTTTACATAATTTTCCATATTTTTTTGACAATTTCCAAGCATTTTTTTGCTTAAAATCCGGCAACGCCAAAATATAAAATGAGAGGAAAAATGAGAGAGAGAGAAAAAACGCCATGAAAATAGAATAGAATCTATTTCGACGGAAAAACGCCGCGGAATTTTGTTCTCATACAAAATGTATGGGGAGAGTGGCGGAAAACCGCTTCCCGCTCCAATTGTGATTATTCTCTTATTCGTCAAATGTATGTAGCTCAGTGTTGCCACCAACAAAATCGTAAATTACACATGGGTCATGCCAAAATTACACATGAAATCACGAATTACACATGGATCATGCCAAAATTACACATGAAATTACACATGCCTTTTTTTAATAACGTTTTTTTTTTTTTAATTTTTTCAAAATATAAAGGTTAACCAAAGTCTTGTTTTTACTGCTCAAAAAACCTACGATTTATATTTTTTGCGAAATTTCTGTCTGGATAATCTAACAAGGGAAGTCTCCCTAGTGTCACCCGCGGATCTTTATGGAATTGGTTTTATTTGGTAGAGCAGAAAAAATAAAGGGACAGGTATTTTTTTTTAGCGGCCCAAATTCATATTTAGGGGGTAAAAAGGAGGGGGAAAGACAAGGCCATTTTTAAGTTTTTTCTCGTTTATCTCCTATATTATGCAAAGAAACCTAGTCATGTTACATACCAAATGAAAGGTCTTTGGAAAACCTATCTACGTGTGCTAAGAATGTGTCCAAATATGCACAACTTTTCGTCATATTGAGTAAAATACCAAAATTTTAGGACATTTTTTTTAATAAGTCGAAAAATATTAGCTTCTTTGGCCCGTTGTTAGCACCACGAGATAGGTATTTTTAATACCTTTAATCTGATACTACACAAGCCTATATTAATTTTGTTTAAATAGGCGTAAATCGTAAAAAACTGAAAAAGGCCAATTTCCCCCAATACAAATCGACCCCCCTAAAAATGAGTTTGGGCCGCTAAAAAAAAATACGTGTCGAATTAATTTTCATTTTCATGAAGATTGGAGGGTGACACCAGGGAGACTTCCCTTGTAAGTCAAATCAGAAGAAAATCTGCAAAACAGCAAATAAAAATATATTGATTTCAGCTGAAAATCTGCTCAAAAAAATTTTAAGCATAAACGAAAATATTGCTAAATTTTAAAGACAAAAAACGGCAGAAAAGGTTGCTTATTTCACACAACAGTTTGTTGTATTTTTTCGTTTTATTTTAAATCGTCAATTTTTTTTTTTTTTTTTTATAAAATTTAGAAAAATACTACTGATAACTAAGTATTTTTGTAAAATAAGCAAAGTAGTCTGCTATTTTTTAATTTTGACAATTTTTAATTGTTAAAATTTTACGAAATAAAAAATACAAATTCCGTAAAATTTTAAAATAATTAGCTGAAATGTTCACAAAAATATTTTTGTAAACTCAGCAAACAGAATCAGCAAAATAATTTAAAAACTTCTGTTATTTTGTAAAACTGATGACAGAGAATTTCGTTAAAATATCCATTTCTTCAGAAAATCTGCTAAAAGTTTTGTTAAAACATATTATGAAAAAAATGCTCCAAAAAGTAAAAATTTCAAATTACACATGAATTACACATGCAGACAATTACACATGGGCTACACATGAAAAAAAAAATTACACATGATATGTGTAATTACACATGAGGTGGCAACACTGATGTAGCTGCTAGAACAAGAACTCTCTATGTCTCTCTTAAAGTTCATTCGGTTTTTTGTTGGTATTTTTATAACATTCAACATCTCCATCATATATCGTCTTTTATAATTTTGCTCAGTTTGCAAAACACTAACATTATTGAAGTCTGGTGTGTGATGATTTTTAACACAGTGGTTTACTAGTGCCGTTTTTGGGGTAAATTGATCAAGTTTACGTTTCTGATAAAATTTTTAAAATAAAGCGTATTAAGAAAAAAATTCCAAATAAATTTTAGCTGATCAATTTTGGTCCATGGAAGCATTTCAAAACCAGAAAAGATTTTTTTATATAAAAAAAATATAATTTATTTCAAAACGGAATTCAAATGATCCATAAGGCCGATTTAAGTACAGAAAAAATAAAAAATTTTCGGATATTTGTCGCTATCCGCGAAGTGCAAAAAATTTGCAATTTGCAATAAAAAAATCTAAATGGGTATCGAAAATTTGGTAAAATAAAGCGTATTAAAAAATAAAAACAAAAAAAGATAGCTGATCGGCATGGTCCATAAATGCATTTAATACTTTACAGATTTTTAAAAATGCATCTATGGACCTAACGATTTGCTTACATCAGTCATACGCATTTTTGTAATTCCTATTCCCGCGGGAATAGGCGCTGCTTGTGCGCTGTCAACACACATACACTATAAAATTCTGTTGCTTGAGAAAATTTGTTGACTTTTCGCTTGCTACTACCCACACAAGTATAAATGTTATAGTATATGTGTGCGCATCGCTGGCTTACATATTTTTTGATAATATTTTCGTAATATGCTTTATTTTACCAAATTTTTAATACCCGTTATGATTTTTTTTTTTTAGCAAATTGCAAATTTTTTTGCACTTCGCGGATAGCGATAAATATCCGCCAATTTTTTACATTATTTTTCCTGTACCATATGTACCATTTGAGTGCCATTTTGAAATAAAAGATATTTTTTTGTATAAAAAAAATGTAACTTTTCTGGTTTCTGAAATGCTTCCATGGACCAAAATTGATCAGCTAATTTTTTTTTTGAATTTTTTTCTTAATACGCTTTATTTTAAAAATTTTTTAAAATATATAATATTTTTTTTCCAAAAACCGCGAACTAAAACCGCGTGTAGAGAACTAAAAGTACCCTCCTAAAATGTTTTTATAATTTTTTCCGTTATCATCTCGAAAATCCGCACCGACTTTTTGCTATTCGTTAACGAGATTCGCAAATATGCATTTCATCGACCCACCCTACTGGTCAGGTTAGTATTGCAATCTAGCGAAATCGGTTCAGTGGTTCAAAAGTTATAAGCAAAAGACTGAATTTCGATAAGGGGTTTTCGTGAATTTACGAGATAAAAAACCCACTAACTTTCGAAAGGCAATTCTGAGGATGCTGAAGCTTAACATATATATTTTTCCCCTGGCCTGATTCGTGTAAAATTTCAGCCCAATGGTTCAAAAGTTATTAGCAAAAATGTAAATTTCAGATTAGTTTCACCTTAATTCACGTGTTGAAAACCCGTTAAACATGTTTTAAAAACATTGCTTAGTCACAAAAATATTTTGCAACATATTTTTGTCACTCAAAAATATTTTTACACTAAAAAATACACTCGAAAAAAATTTTATACTAAAAAAAAATTTACACTCAAGAAAAAATTTAGTAAATTATTTTTTTTTTTTTTAAATTTCTAAAAAAAAGCTTTTTACACAAAATAAAATAAAATCAAAAATGTGTTCTTTTCACGTTATAAAATTTACTATCACTTAAAAGGTTATTGTGGGGGGTATTCATAGATTCGGCCAAGCCGAATTTACCTTTTTACTTGCTGCTATTACCTTAAATTTTATATTTCGGGACAGACTAATATACGTATTTATCTTGATCTATATAAATAGTTCTATCTATGTTTACTTTGGAAAAGAAATAGCTAAAGCTATTTTTCAAAATTGATTATTTAAATTGTAAATTGCCGGTTAAATATTTTAAAAGGTTTAGACTAAAAGATTTTTTTCCCTATTGCTTAATGCCAAAAGAGGGATTTCAATAATAAATTCTAAAAAAAAATAAATGGTCAAAAATTGGGTTTGAGTAAGTGTTTTTCCTATGAAGGTTGTACAAACAAAAGTATATTGAACTATTTGTTATAGATACTTTTATAAGCCCAAACGTATTTGAAATCTTTGTATATTAATATTAAACAAACATATGAACATTAGGGTGAAGCAAATTTTCCTATTTTTGGAATTCCAAAATCGTCGGTGTCGAAATAGTTGCCTTTTGGGGGTAGTATAACCACAAAAAAATATTAGACCTGTAGGGCAAGATATTTGGGTTGTTTTTTTGACTAAAAAATCCGCAAGTTCTGAAAAAAGAGAAAATAAATTTATTTTTAATTTTTTTAGCTTTAAATATTAGTTAATATTTGGAAATTAGTAAAAAATATTTAAATAATATTTTCTCATATTTTTTACCAACAAATTCGAAAAAATAACCTACGAAAACATTAAAAATTATTGATTGCTCTGTTATTTTTACTAACAATGATTTATCTTTGAAAAAAAAAAAATAACGTGCACAAATCATTAAAAATCAAACAACAACAACTCATTTTTACTTACAGAACAAAAAAAAAATGACTTTAAAAATTGAATGCTAAGGAAAGTCTTTATATTTTATGTTGATATTTTTGAAACAAATAACAGAATTAGTCATTAAAAAAGTGTACAAATCGTTTTTATTTAAAAAACAACAAAACGTAAAACTTTTTTAATAAACTACAAACAGTTAATGACATAATTTTTTGAGTGAAGCTGAGGCTGTCTCAAAAAAAGTAATTTATCTCAAAAAATGCAAAAAAACGCAACGTCAAAAAAAAATTCAGAATTCTTTTCTTAACACTTTTCATCAATGAAAAATACGGTGCACCAAGGTGATCACTAAAAAAAGCTTGTGTGAGTTTATATTTATGGAAAATATTATTTATTTGAAGATTTTTTAACAAAAGCAATAACTTCCACCAATAAAAATTTTGTTTTTTAATTACTTAATATCTCCTCTCTTTTCCATATGAACAGTTCATGCGAATAAGGACGAATAGACCATTTGTATAATTTTACAAATGACGATAAAAACGCAGGAAACGGTTTAAAACTTGTATTTTTGTGAACTTTTTTGCATTAATGGATTAGTGCATTATGCAAAAATGTTGGAAAAAATATTAGTTTTTAGCCGTTTCCTGCGTTTTTATCGTCATATGTAAAATAATACAAATGGTCTATTCGTCCTTATTCGCATGAACTGTTCATATTATGCACGATTCGCTTCTTTTCTTTTAATAAAAAAAACGTTTTACCTTGTGTCAAAATTAAACATTTTTTGCTAAACGCAGCACGATGCTTAAAAATGTTAAATTCGACTGCCCCTAAATGAGCTGATATTTGTTTTTTAGTAAAACCCAAATTTGCAGTTATTTGCATTAATATTTTTTTATTTTATTTTTTTTTTTTTTTAAAGAAGCAACACTCAGGCAATGCTGCCTATCAATTACTAATGTAACCGTGGTACTTCTTTCGGAAAGGGGATAGAAGAGAGGTGAAAGATTTGAAAGATAGAAGAGCTTCAGTATGGCAACACTGTAATTGCGCGTGTTGATAATTTTGAGTACAGTTGTTGCATCGCCATCTGTTATTGATCTGGCGAATTATTTTTGAAGCTGTGTTTATAGCCATTATTTTATTATTTTACTTCGTTGACGTTTTTAGTGCTATTTATCAACGAAGGAGGGTGCTGCGATAGATATTAGTTATAAATAGAAACTAATAAATATCTCAAAAAAATGTTGTTCTTCCTGAGCTGAGAATCGAACCCAGGCTTGCTGGCTAGTAGTGCAACGCGCTAACCACTAAGCCACAGCACCCACAGTGTGTGCCCCTACAGGAGATAAATGTATAATCGATGCTTTAATACTTTGTCCATTCCAACATCTTCTGAGAACATACCCACCCTCTATCTCTAACCTTTAACGCTGACTCTATAAATTGTTTTTTATATTTTTTTTTTTTTAAATTTGTTTACGAAATCAGCTCCTACCGCTTACATGGTACATCCTACAGTGGTAAAAGGTGAGACCGACCCCTATTAATTATACCCCTCAAAATTTTTTCCGTACATACCCTATCTCTACTTCCAGTGTGGGCTCCCATACAAAATGACATTTTTATAAAATTTGCTCCTACCACTCTAACTGTCCCATGAGTGGCCCAGAAGCCGATTTCATAAAAAAAAATAGAAAAAATAAAAATTTATGGGAAACCGCCCTAAGGGTTAGAGATAGAGCGTGGGTATATTCTGAGAAAAAGTTGGGTTGGACAAAATTTTAAGGGTCGATCATACATTTGACTCCTCTAGGGCCACTTTTGAGGCACTTAAAGCTGTAGGAGTAGTTTAATAAAAATTTAATCTTTGTATGGGAGCTTCCTTTAGGAGTGAAGATAGTGCTTAGGTATGTTTGCAAAAAATGTTGGGGGGGGGGGGGGGGGGGGGTAAACTAAACCAGGGACGATTTCAGGACGGTTCACAGTGCCACATTTGGCCAATCTAGGACGACAAATATGCAGTTTTAATTGTATTGACTTGAAATTCGGTATAAATGACATTATGAAAAAATATGGTAGGACGATTAAGGTCCACGCCCACTTATTTAAAAATTTGTAATTTTGTTTATAATTTCTTTGAATTTGGTATATATACTCTCAATGGCTGTAGAAATAATATCACAAAAAAAGGGGGCGGTCAGACAATTTCCACGCCCACTTTTTAAAATATGTTTAAAAAATATGTAAAAGAAAGGTTTACATATCACCCCACTGTAGTCGGCGTCGCAGACGGTCGCAAAAGTTAGCCGTTGAAATAAGTACTATGGATATTGGTCAATACGAACCAAAAACAAAAGTTCTATTTCATCAAAAAAAAATAAATATATAATTTTCTTTTCAAAAATTTGTATTTTGTTAAAAATTTAAATAAAAAAATATGATTATTTCCGTGCTATTAGGAATATTCAATAATACATACAAACATATCATGAAAATCGGGGAACTTTTTTTTGTTGATTTTTGTCGTGCTAAATTGGCCAAATGTGGCACTGTGCGGTTGCGTGGCTTTTTGTGGATTCTTTCCGTAAGGTACGGAGTGGTTTTCATTAGCTAATTACGTTCAGATTGTTTTAGTATGTTCATAAGAGTTTTTTAGCTTGCTAATATTGTTAGGGAAAAGGCAGCAGTCCCAGAAGTTATGCTGAAAAAAGGGAAAAAACTACATTTTTTCCTTTATTCTATTACAATGTCCGGGAAAAATATTTTAACAGAATTTGTTAACAGGACTATTAGCCATTTTTTTTTTTTGCCAAATACACTTAAGCGATAGCGCACCTCTGATTAAGCTGTTGGGCATAAAACTGATGATACCATATTTTGAGGATCCCACTGCTTTTCTGAATCTTTGGAGCCTCATAAAAAGAAATTGGTCACTAAACTGGACAATCTGAGTGCAGGGTTTTACTGCATATTGGTAAAAGAATCGAACCTATATAGTCAAGATCTTGTGTTTTTTTCACTGTTGCACAGTGTAATTTATTTAAGCTAAACAAAAAAATTATTATTTGATTTTATGACCAATTGAGAATATCATAGTTTTAAATAGTAAAAGAAATATTGACCTCGAGCTAGAATAAACCTACTCAAAATATAATATTTTAAAGGTCGAATAAAACAATTTTTATTTTTTAATAAAAATTAATCAGAATTTGAACAAAATGGTTAGCACGCCATGGTTAATACCCCTAATATGGTATTATAACGTGAATAGAAATATTTGCGACAACAACAAAATGCATACAGGATTACTGAGGGTAATCAGTATGTATGTTCTGTTTTAATATTTGGTTTGTTGGTTAGTTGATGATCGTGATCTTACTACGATGGTACAATTTTCGTCTTCTAATTCCCAATGAGAGTAGAGTAGAATATGTATTAATATTTTAGTTTGATCATTAACGATTGTCATTAAAGACCCTTTATATTTTTGCTAAATAATCTTGACAATGGGATCTGACAAATCCCAAAACACGTGTCGATTAAGTCTTGCAAAAAATGACCAACATAAGTAAATTTAAAGCAGAAAAATTATTGTCTTGAAAATTATTCTATGAGAATATCACAGTTTTAATTAGTAAAGGAAATAATGACCTCTAGCTAGAATAAACCTAGTCAAAATAAAAACATTAATTTAATTTTTTTTCCATTTTGTTCGAAACTTTCCGTTTTTGAAGTCAAAAAAGAACCCAAAGACATTGCCCCACAGGCCCAATATTTTTTTTTGTGTCAATATTGTCTGTTAAGAGCAAATTTTCCGGCCCCGACAATTTTAAGATTTGAAAACTAAAAGAAAATTTGCTCCATTCTAATAAACATTAGGGATACAAATTTTCTATCAAAAAAGGCTCAGATTCGATGAAAGTTTTTTTGGCTGTCTTAGTGTTTCAGAGAAAAGTACCACATTCTGAGATATTTTTTTTCGCCTTATGAATCCTTGACTGTTTTGTACCCCGTAAAAGATTCCTAATCAAAAGTTAAAACCCTAATATTATATGTTTGTTTAGGTAACATCCCTAACCTGAAGGGATGCAAATTGATACTTTTTTGATTTAAAAAAAGAGAAAAAAATGTTATCAACATGATAAACTGTTTCCTGGTACACAAGGTATTGATGAAAAATGATGGTAATTTTTTCATTGATGTTTTAATTTTTTATTTTCACTGAAAATAAATTTATTACAAATAAAAAATTAATTCTTTGAATATTTAAATTGCGATAAATTTAAGTAAACAATTTTTTGGGAAAAGTACGAAAACATAATCTGATTTTTAATGTTAAGAGGAGCAACTGTAAAAACGTATTTCTTTAATAAAATTTTAATTCTATTATATTAAAGCTTGTTTCCAGTTCAAATCATAAATTTTCATACTTATTGCTTTCTTTAAAGTTTAACTGTAATAACTTTAAAATATTTTTTGCTTTAAAACCACAAATCTACAATAATTTCTAACATTGTTTTCTTTATAATACCTTCATAATTCACACACACAAACACGCACACATAAAAACCGTCTATAAATACACTAAACAGAAAAACACTTTCATACATTTATATGGGCAACATTTGTTATAAAAACCATTTACCGCATACATTTATGAAAAACCGATTTTATGTACAGATTAACTTCGGTGTACACTATTTGCTTGTGATTTGCAAAACAAGAATTTTAATAATGTGAAAACACTCCACCAGTCGCGGATCCGGGAGTGAGAACGGGTTTTCTCGCTCCAAAACGTTTAAAAAAATGTAAGAAAAAAGGGATAGAAAGGAAATAAAAAGAAAAAAGGAAGGGAAAGGACCAAATAAGGAATAACACGAAAACTAAAACTCGGTGGGCTTTCGGGTCTTCGACCGTCATATTCTACGAGTTAAGAACTACAAACACTTTGGAATTTATTTCGTATCTGCAGTATTTGCAGAGTAATATTCATTTATAAATTCCGCGAAATTTGGTTTTAAAAAATTCGGATTTAAAATTAGGGTCTCGTGGGGTCTCCAGATGGAGAAAACTCTGTTTCTACAGAAAAATTTTCTGAAAGTCAAAGTCACAGATTCTGAAACAATTTTGCAATTGAAAAAAATAAGATGTTAGAAATGTTTAATTCAAAAAATTTATCTGATTTTGAAGGATTTTGAAACATTTAATTAAAGAAAAATTTTAAAATTCCGTGATATTTTCTCAATAGAAAACATTTTACTCATAGAAGTGCTTTAGAATTTGTGAAATTTTTTAAATAGAAAAATTCTTAGATTTTTTACACTTTTATGCAGAACAATTCTCAGATACGGAGGAATTTTTACCACCGGAAAATTCATATATTTAGACAAATTTGCCATAAAAAACTTTTCAGGTTCTGATTTTTTCTTTCTTATTGAAAAATGTTCACAACCTAAAACGTATTTCATAAGAAATATACTCGGATTGTGAGGCATTTTTTCTACAGAAGAAAAGGTTCCATCATAAAAAACAAGTCTCAGATTTCTTCTTTCTTATTGAAAAATTTTCAAAACCTAAAATGTATTTCCTAAGAAATATACTCGGATTGAGAGGCGTTTTTTCTACAGAAGAAATGGTTCCTACATAAAAATAATCAGATTATAGATGAAGTCTCAGCTTCTGAAATTTTTTTTTTTTACAGAAAAATCCTCAGAAACTGAAATGTTTTTCCTATAAAAAAAGTCTTAGCTTCTGAGACATTTTTCCTTCAAAAAGTTTCAGATTTTATACCATTTTTCCATTAGCAAAAGTCTGAGAATCTAGGATATTTATCCTATAGAAATATATCATATTTTGAGACATTTTCCATATAAAAAAAATCACAGATTCTGGAAATTTCTTTCTATGGAAAAAATCTCAAAGTCTGATAAATTTTTTCTATAAAAAAATTTCTCAAATTTTAACTTACAAATTTTAACTTACATTCTCTGATTTTTCCTAAAAAAATTTTTGGGTTTTCCTTTAAAAAAATTCGCAGGCATAGAAAAATTTAAAGATTCCAAGATGTTTTTTTATAGAAAAATTCTAAGATTCCAGAGACCTTTTTATTTAGAATAAAAAATTTTAATTTTCAGACTTTTCCTTTAGATAAATTCTAAGATTTTTCCTATAGAAAAATTTTGATTTTTTTTCTAAAGAAAATTGTCAGATTTCTTCTATGAAAAATTTTCAGATTTTTTCCATCAAAAAACTCCTAGATTATAATTGCAGGAAAGTTCTCAGGTTTACAAAAAAAAAAAATCTAAAATTTTTCCTATGGAAAGCTTTTAAGATTTTGAGACATTTTTCCAAATGAAATTCCAAACTGAATTTTCCAATTTTTATACCCTCAAACCCTAGTTGGGGTATACTCACTTTACCATTTCGTGTGTAACGCTATGAAATATATGTCTGGGACCCCATTAAGTATTTATATAATTGATCAGTGATCGATTCTAAGACAGACTAGCGATGATGACCCTCTGTCTGTCAGTCCGTCCGTATGTCTGTCGTCTGTGGAAGACACGATGCGGTCCAAAGTAAAAGATCGAGGCTCCTGCAATTTGACATATCGTCGGTGCGCCGACCAGAACACCTATGTGTAATTTTTTTATTTTTTTTATTGGCCCATTAGGAAGCCTATCTGGTAATACATTTATCCCTCAAAGCGTTTTCCGTTATCTCAAATGGCTTCAAAGTTAGCTAAAACTCCTATGTGTAACCTATAATAGAAATTCTACGGCAAAAACAGTTATGTGTTATAAGCACATATAACTGTTTTTGATTTATACATTTGGGTTTCTTCTGAATTGATATTGTAAACGTTTTCTGAACAATTTTTTTTAATATTCCGATACTTAATTTCATAGCACTGTTCAACACGATTTAGAAAAAAAAATGATTTTAAATTTTTATTTAAATGCGTTTTGAATAATTTTGTGCGAAAAGTGCAAAATTCTTAAATATAAAATAAAATTATCACAAACTGGTAAATTGTTTTTCATAAAAGTCGTGTAAAATAAGTAACAAATTATAAATCTTCTTCTGAGCTAAGTTATGATGTCTTTAGTGAAATTTGATGGCGGTTCTTTTCTTTAAACACTTTATCTCCCATTTTTTGGGGTAATTTTGGTACTTTTGTCAAATACCCTCATAGAACATAACTTAAACGTGCGTTAAAAGGTTTAAAATGTTTTACAAAAAAGTTCAGAATCAAATTTTACTAGGGGTTCTCAAAGACCAAAAGTTTGTGCGAAAATTGCTTAAACAAGTAAAATTGTAAAGTATCTTGGTAAAACACAATTTAACAAATTATGATCATTTACAATTTTCCTTTTTTAAACATTTTGCTTACACCGCACGAACTTTTGGCCTTTGACAAACCCTAGTAAAATTTGATGCAAAAAATGTTTGTAAAATTGTTTAACCCTTTAAACGCATGCCTTAGTAGTGTTCTATGATGATATTAAAAAAAAGTGCCAAAATGACCCCTAAAAATGGGAGATAAAGGGTTAAAACGTTCTAAGAACATTTATTTCGCAATAATATTCACACGAGATTACTATCATTGTCTTTATACTTTAAAACGTAAGATTTTTTCAAAATAATATAAAGAATTTACAAATTGTTCACTTTTTGATTCATTTTTTATCAAATGGCAATCAATATGAGGCTAATGTTTTATCGGCGATAGTATCGCTATCGGGTAAAAACTATCGATACTATCGATAGTACCACCGATAGTTTTGCAGCTCTAATTTTAACCCGTTAAACGTACGTTTTTGTGGTGTTCTATAAGAGTATTTGAAAAAACGAAAAAAATTACCCCTAAAAATGAGAGATAGAGGGTTCTACGAAAAGATTCACCATTAAATTTCACTGAAGATACGTTTTGCCATTTTTTGCATCAGAATTATATTTAATACTTTTTTTGTTATTTTGGTTTCCCTGATAATCATTTTCTGCATTGGTAAAGTTTATCCGCCTCTTTGTGATAATGAAATTCACGTCGGAAGTTTTCAGCCTTGCAAAGTACGAAATGCTACACGTTTTACAACAAACACGTGGGATGAAAAAAAAAAACACCAAAATAATTGTACGTGTGTTTGTTGTAGTAGACATTGCATTTCGCACTTTGCAAGGTTAAAAATTCTGACGTGAATACCATCAATATTTGGCTACAAGTCCTTGCGGATATATAATTTGCAAAATTGTTTCTTTTGAACGACACATACAAATTTCTTTAAAATAAATTTAAGTTTTTTTTATAACCATGTAAAAAGTCCGAAACAAAATCAGCTATGTGTAGTGTTTTGTTAAAATCTTGTACCACTTCAGGATAAAAAAAGATTTTGTATATTTTTCAACGCGTAATGTTTATAAATGGGCTTAGGAAAAATAAAAAAAATTTACTTTAAAAAAATGTTGCGAATTGGCAAAATAAAACGGTTTTTTTGCTCTCCTGAACACTTCATAAAAAACACAGAGGTATTCTGGTCGGCGCACCGACGATATGTGTTATGGTCAAGGACTGGTTTAGTTTGGAAATGGGTAAAATTGGATCAGGGGGAAAAAGTTCCACCTTAAAGAATTTAATCAACAGGGGACAAGAAAATGTCATTTGTTTTAGTTCGCCCCTTTTATGGGCGTGTATAAACAAAAATAACTAAAATAATAATAAAACTGTATAACTATAGTGAAAAAAGCCTAATAAATGAATGACGAAATATTAATCGCCCCCAATATCTCAAAAAAAGGGTATAACGTGTTGACGAGTATAAAAGATTCGGCACAGCCGAATATCTTATTTGTTTTCTTTCTTTTTCCTATTGAAAAATTCTTAGAAAAATTTTATTGCTGTGATAGTTTTTTACATTAGAAAAATTCTAAGATTTCACATAACCTAAACATACAAATTTGGTTGCTGGTGGACACATTCGGACAGAATTTGTACCGAATGGTACACGTACAAAAAAAACATTTTTTTTTCGCGAAAATAGTTTTTTTGTCAAAATTATTTTCATTCATCAATTTTTTTCAGCAGAATTTCTTTTTCACTATCTTTTTTTCGAATACTGTTTTTTGCAATAATCTTTTTTGCATTGTGGAGAAAATGCTTGGAAAAAAAAATCTGTAAAAACTCAGTAAAACAGTTTTCAGCTTAAATTACAGAAATTTAAGTAGATGTTTTAACTGAAGTAGATATTTTAACTATTGTTATTTAGTTTTGGGAAATTGAAAAATATTTTTCTGTAAATTTCAGCAATTATTATGTAATTTTACAGAAATTTTTTGTTTTTTTTTTTTGTTTAACTAAACTAAAATGTTACAATGTAAATACAATCAGCAGATTGTAATTTTGCAGAAAAATTTAGTTACACTGTCTTCAAGAAAACGTTCAAAGTTTTTAATTTTTTTTTAAAAAAACTAAAAAAATTTCATCGAAAAGCAGAAGAATAAAAAATTAACATGGTGACAAAAAGAGAAATTCTAAAAAAAAAATACAAAAAATTGCAAATGCAATTTAGTAATATTTCTAAGAATTAGAAATATAAAATATAAATTCAAACCTAACGGACATTTTTCAAGTCTTGAAAAGTCCTACTAAGGGTTGCAACTCTAAGAAAATCTACCACAGTGTAAGAAATAACATCTGTGTTTGGAAAAAGTTAAAAATAGATTGAATAAGTTCGTGCTAAACGATAACATATGGTAATACCCGTAAGATGATTCCCGTAATCTTTTCTGCCTAATTGTATACTTACACTCAGAAAATTATGTAAGTTACTACATGTTAGTTATTTGTATATTTTACAGTAGTTAGTTGTTTTCAACTACAAAGTCAGTTGTTTTTGTATGAAAAATATCAAACAACTATTTCTGTTAGTTATTTTAAGTCGTTTTTTTGAACAACTAACAAAAAAGTACTGTGATGTAGTAACAGTTATTTAAAGTATTTAATTTTATTTTTTTTATCTCTGAAAATCTTTCCAAGTTTTTTTCCAAAATATAAAATTTTTTTGTTTTTTCACAACTTTTTTTAAAAAAAAACTTGAAAAAAATTTGGTCTTCAATTTTTGTTTTTTTGAAAAATGTTTTGAAAAAAAAAAATATATATATTGATTATTTTATTTTTACTACATTTTAGTTGTTTTGACTACAAATGTAAGTAGTTTTTACTACATAAGTCAGTTGTTTTTTGTCAGTTAAAATAATTAACATTGTTAGTTGATTTAACTGAAAAAGTAGTTGACCCCAAAACAACTTACAAAGTAGTTATTTTAACTGATATTTTCAGTTGATTTTACTAACATAATTTTTTGAGTGTAAATATAGATTTTAATCTGACACAGTTACAGTGACAATCGAAAAGTGCTGACGAAAGAAGGGTGGCTTCTTCCACTTAGCCTGTGTTGTCAATTAATTTTTTCATATTTTCTCATTGTGCAACAAAAATTATAATTTCTCAGAAATAATTTATATGGACTCAAATCGAAATAAAATAAACTTCAGTTATAAAAACTTTTCAGTAATATAAGCAACATAATCTGCTGTTTTTATCGCTTTTTTAAAGTCTTAGAAAAATAATCAAACTAAAAATTTTTTACATAATTAAAATATATTTTAGATGTTTAAATTATTCACCTGAAATCAGCATTTGAAATCAGAAAATTTTTCAGCTGAAATTAGTAGATTTTTCAGCTGAAATTTTTAGATTTTTCTGCTGTCTTGACATATTTTTTTGCTGATTATAACTAGACTATCCAGACAGAAATTCAGCAAACTGTGTCTGCTTACATTACCAGATTCTTGATATGTCTTAAAATGGGTGGTTTTTCATCAAAAAATTTTTCTTATCTCAACATCATTTCCAACTATTGGGTAGTAAATCATGGTTTACCTGTAAGATTTTTTTCATCTTTAATACAGCATAAAAACGTATGCTTTTCACAAACAAAAACAAAGAACTAAACTATAAATATTGCAAAATAAAACCACAGAAAATACTCTCATAATACAACCAACACCTTCATAAAATACAGATTTTCTTTGTTTAGAAAACAAAACAAAAAATTCAAACAAAAGTGTATAAAAAGTGCTACAAAAAGTTACAATAACAATAATATATCCAGGTATTGTTAAAAAAATATAATAAAATGAGGAGCAGTGTATTCTTTTGTAGCAAATTTAATGATTTTAAAGCAGAAAATAAAATAAATTTAACCTATAAATTTAAATGTGATTTAATTTTTTTTTTTTAAATTAAAAATAAAATAAATGTCATTATGGCGTATTTTAAAAAGATAAGATGTTTCAGAATGTCATTTTCTAAAAAAATTATTTTAGGGTTTTATGACAGTAACTCTAGAAAACCTCATTTGAAAAAATTTTAAAGGTATGATGAAATTTTTTCTGATAAAATGGTTTAAAGGGAATATTTTGCTACGTTTTTTTTGTGACTTTAAATAACTGTCTGTTCATCTACGTTTTTAAAAATTTTTAAATTGTTGAATATAATAATTTTAAAAATCAAATTAGTATATTTAAAAAAACTTTCCAATTTTTATTAGAAACTTCCAAATTTTTTTGTTTAGTTTTAAACTAAAATTAAAAAGCGAAACCAAACAAATGCAAACCTGTATTACATGGAATGTAAAAACTTTTCTATGCACTAATTATGCTAAAACATTGTTACGTTGATAAACTTTTTAAATAAAATGAAACTAATGAACAAATTTTATTAGGTAAAGACCGTGTATATAATGCCCTACACTAAATTAAAAACCTTGTCAAATTTCTAGAAAAAGTCCCGTAATACCATTCTACCAATATTTGACAAATTTCCGTGTTTTTTTTAACAAAAAAATTTCTATTGAAATCTAAATTTTTCTTCGTAATTTTAAAAGTTTTTTCGTAAATGTCAAATATATATTTTTTTGAGTGTATTTTACAGTATACTCAAAATATTTGGTAGGTAAAAAGAAATGAAAAACACATTTAAATAAGTCATTAAACAATTAAGACGTCTTTATTGTGGCAGCAAAAATTGCAAAAAATCATATTTTATGAAATTTTAAGAAAGGAAATTGGGAATTAAGGGATTTAGTTAATAAAATCTTAATTTTTTTTCCTGGTATCACATTTTTATTAATGATATATATTTAAAAACAAAATTTTTATTGTGTAATGAAAATTTAAACTTTTAAAATTTTGCCCGATGTCTTTCAAAATTTAACTTATGTGTGGAAGCTATTTTAGGGATTGGAGGTACGGGGTAAGTTTTGTTTTAGAAAAATGTTGGGGGCAAAAACTAATAGAGGTCGGTCTTACATTTTACCCCTTTAGAAGGCATTATTTGAGCGGAAGGAGCGAAAGAAATAATTATTAGGACCGCCTTAAGGATTGAAGTTACACTAAAAAAACTTGTAAAATGACAAGTTTTACAAAAATAAATAAAAAAAATTACAAAAAAAAATGTAAATTTCGATCGAAATTTTTTTGTTAAAAAACAAGGAAAACTGTCAAATATTGGTACACACGTAGATGATTTGAAAAAAATATCATGTCAAAATTTCTAATTTTAAGCTGACCAGACTCATCGATAGTTGACCAATTTTTAATACAAATTTCAACTTTACCCCCCTGGCAAAAACAAGTGCACACCTGTGTTGGGCCTACTAAAGCAAATATAGATTTTTTATATATAAGTAACTTAAAACATGAACAGCTAATAATCCTCGCCTTTAATATGGGCGTGGCAGCAAAAAATGCAAAAAATCAGATGTTTTTTGGAAATTGATAACCGACAAATTGGGAATTGGGGGATTCCTTTCATTAAATCTTTATATGAGGAGTTCCGTCTAAGACTTAAATTTTGAGGTAAAAAAGATGTGATTTTTGTTTTGATAGCACATCGATGAAAGTTGGTATAAATATTAGAAGCTATTTAAGAATAAGAAATTCGTTCACGTCAATTAAATCGCGCAACGGGGTCAAAAGTTATGGCGGTTTTAAGATTTAGCGGTTTTAAAAATCTTAAAAATATTTTAAAGATTTTTTTCTACACATTTGTTGCACGTGTTATTAAAACATGCCAGGATATATCATTTCTTCTAAAATATATTATATAAATTTAACCCTTTAATGACCAAACGATTTAAAAAAAAAAATATCTAAGTACCTAAAATCGCGATTAATTCGCGGTAAAAGAAAAGTTTCACAATTTTTTATAACATATTTAGGCAATTCGCGTTGGTATTAATGAAACAAATCACGGAAAATCGTATCATTGCACCAGTAGTTTAAAAAAAAAATCGGTAATCCTTTTTTTAACAAGAAAATTTGATATGGTCCAAAAAATCTATAATCATCAAAAATTTTTAAACCGCCTCTGATTTTATGATGACACATCAAGTGGGCTTTCATTTAAAAAAAATTTCATCCGATTTCGTGTAAAGCCTTGGATGTACCAGATCAAAACAGGTTTAGATAAAATCATCCCGCTTTCCGCTCAGAACGGCACGTCTTTTGTTGTATTAAACTGAACATGATGCATTAATTGCTACTAAAAAAAATTGGAAACAGATTTGCAAATTTCGCTCAATTTTCAAAAATGCCATAAAATTTTTGCAATTTATTTTTTATAAACCCGCCAGTGATTTTTTTATGTAAACTCCTAAAAAACGCGGTTTACGCAAGAGTCCACCAAATTTCGAATAAAACCGCGAATGTGCCTCGCGAAAAACTGGTATTTTAAAAAAATTACGTTTTTTCTTTCGAACTTTGATCTGCTGAAACTCCTTAATTATTCGTGGCACATTAATGGGATTAATGCCAAAATGTTAACAATTACAACAGCTACCAACTCTAGTTAAATTTTTTTTCATTTTATAGAGGGGGCCGAAATCCCTGATCAAAAAACCTCGAAAATTTAAAAACTCTTAATTTTTGATTTCAAAACTTAACCGTCTTATAACTTCTTACCAAGCGATGAAGCATCTATCGAGCCAACATTAAAATAATCTTTTATATGTACTGACTTTGTGTTATGCCGGAAAAGATTGAAATATAAGGAGAACTTAAAAAAAAAATTCGAAAGAAGGTAAAAACTATGGATTATTTCAAGCCATTTTTATCGATTTTTCAACTTTAACCCTCTGTAACTTTTACGGATAAAGTTAGGTAATCCTTAAACATTGCTCAGTGATGGTTCAAGGTCTTGTTTACACAACTGCATTTACATTTTTTCTCATCGCTTTATAAGTGGGCCTCGGCCTGTGGACTAGGAATAAATCCTCAGAAAACGGAAACGGTTCTCTTCACAAGGAGGAGAAAAATACCTGAATTTCGATTACCACATATTGGGGGAACGTGTCTGACACTGTCTGATAGTGCCAAGTTTCCTGGCATAATCTTTGATAGGAAATTGAACTGGCTCGAAAACCTAAAGGAGAGAGTGAAAAAGGCGTATGCAGCCATGTATACTTGTCAGAGAATTATTGGAAACACATGGGGTCTTAAACCAAGACTGATACACTGGATATTCACGGCAATTGTTAGACCAACACTGGCACATGGTGCAGTAGTGTGGTGGCCTATTGTAGGAAAGAGCACGCACGCCACGTACCTGAACAGGGTTAATAGAGTGGCCGCCTTAAGTATCACTGGAGCACGAAGGACAACATCCACACATGGTCTAAGTAGGATTCTGGACTTGCCATCTTTGGATCTTTACATCCAGGAATACGCACTTAGGACACAGCTGAGACTAAGTCAAAACTGCGCGCTGAAAGTTCGAGACTATGGACACACAAAACTCATACGAGACCATCGATATGATGACTGTGTGACTGATTATATGACTCCACATATCGTGTGGGATGCAGGTATAACAATTGAAATACCATCTAGAGTATTCTGGGAAAATCCACCTGTTGGGGAACAGCACATTGCAATCTACACGGATGGATCAAAGATGCCACAGGGAACAGGTAGCGGTGTCTACTGTGAGAAACTGGGAATTGAACACAGTTCAAGGATACAGGACAGCTGTAATATTTTTCAGGCGGAACTGCATGCAGTGTCAGAGGCAGCCAGACTTATTTTAATGAGGCCGATCTACTCTAGTGAGATCATTATTTACATTGATAGTCAGGCGGCTTTAAAGGCACTATATAACAGGAATATTCGATCAAAGGTTGTCAGCCGTTGTCGCCAAGAGCTTATGGCTCTCATCGAACAACACTCTTTAAGACTGTGCTGGGTTCCAGGTCATCAGAATATTCCAGGAAACGAGAAAGCTGACGAGTTAGCTCGTATGGGAGCAGTTTTACCATTAAGTTCAATAACGACCGACGTGCATCCGGGCCTGGATGCAATTTATTCCGAAATACGGAGAACATTTGAACGACAGGAAGATTTGAAATGGGAAAGCAGCCAGGACTGTATCCAAACGAAGGCCTTGTGGACTCGCGGTGGAAAAAGTATCCAGAAAACACTACTTTATATGGAAAAATCAGACCTCAGGAAGTATGTGGGTTTAATTACAGGCCATACTGGCTTGAAAGCTTATTTGAAAAAGTTAAAATTGATAAGAGATGACTTGTGCAGATGGTGTGGGGACGAAGAGATAGTGGAAGATTCATTCCATTATCTTTGTCAGTGCCCTGCACTATCTCGCACTCGATTTAATTGTTTTGGCTTTTATTTCTTTCAGGAACTGGAGGAACTTAGAGATGTCAACCCATGGAAGATGCTTAAATATATTAGGCTAAGTAAACTCGATGAGACATATATGGAGACATAAATCATCATTTACCAGGAAGGCAGTAGTGAATTATGATTAATATGTAAAGCAGCCAACAACAAAAACCAACCCCCCCCCCCTTTTCGAGGTATCACTTTGGATCAGGAACTGGTCTTGTGGACATTACGTCAACCTCTTAACCTAACCTAACCTAACCTACATTTTTTCTAAATTCCAAAAACTGACGGTTTTTTTAAACATTTATTTCAGTTTCACTGAGTTGAAATTTAAAAAAGATTTCATGATATATTAGTACAAATTTCAAATTGTATATGGCCTAGTTGTCAGGTTCAGCAGCTTATGATTTGTAGATTTTTGGCCTCGGTTCAAACCCCGGTCGCAGATTTATTTTTTATTTTTTTTTTAACTGTTCCACGGTGTGATATTCTTCCGCATTTGGGTAAAAAAAAATTGCCGATTATTTTTTTTTTAGGTGCATACTTAATTTTTACATTCTGGAGACTAAAAATCAGTTTCTGTTACATCAATGCGACTCTTAGTTTGGCTGGGGCACAACTCCAAAGTATTGAGTTTTTCACATTTTTCTTAATTTATTTTTTTTTTGTAAAGGACATTTTTTGAAAAAATTTTAAAAATTCATCTTGTGGAGTAATCCATCCAAATTTTTTGCAAAATGTTTCCAAGATTAATTATTATGTATGTTTTTTCGACCTTTTTGTTTTAACTTCAATAAGTAAACGAATAATTAAGCTCAAGGCCTTGAGCTTAATTATTCGTTTACTTATTGAAGTTTCCAAGATTTGTTATTTTATTATTCATTTTTTTTTATAACAAAAAAAAAACCAAAAAAAAGTTATATTGAGTAAAAATCAATGTTTTTTTTTAAATATCTTTAAAAATCCATTTACATAATAGACTGCAACTTCTGCAGATAATGATGGATAATGCAAAACACTAGTGCGGGTTATACTAGAGGTATTCCATAACATTTCGTATGTTATAACTTTTGCCCGGAAGTGCCAGAGCTCTGTCAAATCGAGGTTAAAGTTAAGGTTAAAAACAAAAATATTCAAATTATTTGTTAAATTAGTTTAAAAGTTGTACAATTTGATTGTTTAACATAACATGCTTTTTATTTCTCCGGCGTTACTTAAAAAGATGTATGCCAGGTTCAATCTCTAATGTACACAGAATCCATTTTTCACAATCTGGAGGATATTTTTCATATGTTTATGATTCAAAGTGACCCAAAAAAGTCAATAAAACGAAATAACGAACTAAATCCAAAAACAAAAACGAATTATCCACCGGAAGTGTTGGAATTAGGGCTGTCAAACGCGATCGGTTTTTTAAAATCCCGGGATTCGGGATTTGAAAATCGAAATCCCGGGATCCCGGGATTTTTCGGGATCGCGGGATTTTTCGGGATCCCGGGATTTTTCGGGATTCCGGGATTTTTCGGAATTAAATTTCTTTGATTATAAGAGTAAAAAAATTGTAGACTCTTTATGTTTCAATTTTATTGTGCATATTAAGGGGGCTACTGTGGGTTAGTTGGTAGCGTGCTAGCCTATTAAACAGGTAGTCGTGGGTTTGACTCCCACGAAAACCCTTTGGTATATTTCGCTACAAAGAAATTATTAAAAAAATATTTTTCTAATTATTCTGATTGTTATTTAAAGACAATTAAAAAATTAAGTATACGCCACTTATGCAGTTTTCAAGTAATAATTATTATTAAATATTTAGCAATGAACTAAAAAAGCCCTGAGGGGTTTGTTATGGAAAGTGACAACTTTTGTTTGCTTTTGGTTTCATCCCATTCCGATTTTGGTTGTTGCACTGTATAATTTAAAAACTAATTTAAAGAAAATTTAAAATAATAAAAACACGTAAAGGAGAAAAGTAATAATATAATGCATTAGACTTTAAGTTTTTTGTAAAAGAAAAGTTTTTCTTCCAATTTTGAACGCCCGGCAAAATTTTTATTTTCCTACGCCTAAAACTTATGTTGTACAAATTTGAGGCTAATCAGATTAAATTTACCCGTGGCGCCCTTCGATCAAAGTTTCGATTTTCTAGAAAATTTTCGCAAAAACCTGCAAACTTTGGTCAAAGTGCTCCGTGACTGTGGCTTAACGGTTAGTGCGTTGAACTATTATTCAGAAAGCCTGGGTAGAATTCTCAGCTTAGCTAAATTCGTGGCCAGCTACGTTGAAAATTAAAAAAAAAAGTTTTAGTTTTAATTTGTTTATGTAAATGTAACAATAATTGAACAAAGTTGTGTTTTAAAAAAAATTCTCATACATTTTTAATTTTTACAAAATCCCGGGATTTGAGCTTAAAAATCCCGGGATTCGGGATTCATTTTATGACAAAAATCCCGGGATTTCGGGATTCGGGATTTCGGGACTGACAGTCCTAGTTGGAATTGCTAGAGATGGAGTAATTAATTTAATTTTGTTATCTATATTGAAATTTCTTCTTTTTCATAATTCAATTTTTATTGGTTAATTTGTTTTATTTTTGTTTGTATTAAATGAGTTTCCTGAAGGCAAACAAGTTTTAATTGCCGGTTCTTTAAATGTAGGGTGTATTATTTGTGTGCAGATAAATAATCCCTCTTAAAAATATTTTAAAGAGATCTACATTGAATAATAAAGTCGTTATTTCTGAATCGTAAGTAGTTTAATTTTTTTCTGGACTATTTGTAATATATTCTTCAAAAAGCTGGTCGTGAATTCCGATTTTTGGGTTTAACCATATAGTTGTAATGCACATCACAAAAATTCGGTGGTGTAAAGTATAATTTTCGAGGAAATCGATTTTTTTTAAACTTTTTTTTTGTTGGTTAGTTAACCAAGTTTACCTTCCCGTATAAGGTAGGGTATTCACAGTACATCTTTGAACTGACATCCAAAAATAGCTCTAAGTTTCTAGTTTCCAAAACTGTAAAAATTTTAGAAATAGCCCAATCCGTTCTAAAGTTATAATGAAAAAACTTCGATGCGTGCCTTTTCCATACAAAGGACACACTGTGTGTTCTAATGTAAAATATTATTTTTTAAATAAAAATTAAACTTTGTGGAATTTTTGTTAAAGTTAATAAAACTAAAACTCGATGTTATATCGATAATATGTAGTTTTTTTTCGATGGAACAACAAATACGAGAATTCCTAAAATGTAAATGGGGAAATCATTTGAAAATTTTTTGAAATTTTTTTCTGCATTTATTTTAAAAAATTTTTAAAATATTTTTTTTTTAACTGCGAACTAGAACCGCGTGAAGAGGACTAAAAGTATCCTCCAAATTTTTTTTTTTATAATTTTTCCTCTTATCAGCTCGAAAATGGGCACCGACTTTTCGGGGTCCTCTCCCCTTCCTAAGCAGCTGAACGCTACAAATTTAAAATTTTTTCCAAAGAAACAATTTACACCTTTCATACAGAATTGCATTCAACAAATTCATTTCTTTAAATTGCTAAAAATTTATTTAAAAAAAAGGTGTTGGGTAATAAATTGCTTTGTAACCATTATTTTTTTGTATTGCGATCAAACCAAAAATTTCGTTTAATATTAGAAAACATTTTGCAGCTCGTTTTTGCTGTGGCAAAACACTATTTTGTGTGATGTGGTTTCTTTACACTTTTGGCTTAATTTTAAACTCAATTAAGCATCAATTGTAAACAGTTGAGGTTTAAATGCAGTTGTTTACGAGCACCTTTTGTAAAATGAGCAACAAACTCTGACCCTAAATGGTGAAATGCTATTAAATTGTTGGTTTTGTGTTTTGTGGGGTTAAAAGTAATTTACTCTAGATTGGATTAAATGCACGGTAAGTACATAAGTATATTTTGTTGTTTGTATGCTAGTGTGATTCATGGTCGTTGTTCATTTTTTAGTTGAAAAATAGAACTAAAATGAAAAACTTAAACGAAAAGTAGCAGTTGTATATTTAGATGTGGTTAACAAAAGTTAGTTTGCACTTTTATATTTTGTTCTTATTGCAATATCCTATGTTGTATGTATGTTGGTGTTGCATGAGTTGCAATTGTTGCAAGGTGTATTATAAAAGAAATTGTTGGATTTTTTTTATAATAAAAAAAAAAACTTATTAGAGCATCAACTAACCTGCATTTGAAACTTTTTTAGTTATTAAGTTAGTGTATTTATTTTGTAAACATGCAGTCATGGTCACAATGATAGAAAATTATACTAGTTTACAGAGATTTGATTCACAATGTTTGGCAAAAGTAAAAATGTCTGCAAATTTTGTACTCTAGCCCAAAACATTAACCCCCAGTTTCTGTAACACGAACGTCATTCGCCTCCGACGAATTTGAATGTATTTTGCTTTTGTTACAATAACAAAATACATGCAAATTCGTCGTGGACGAATGGCGTTCGTATTACAGAAATTGGGGGTAAGTCATGATAATGTTTTGCTGAAGATTTGAATGAAGGGTGGAGAGGTGCACAATAGGCTGGGTCGTATTCCAACAAAGTGCTCAGATCAACTATTAATAGTGAAAAAAAGTTGGTACAATGTAATACAAGCAATTTAAAACCAAAATGAACAAAATCGGTCCATGGCTTCCGTTCTCGCATCGCGGGTCAAAATTGCGGTTTTTGAAAAAATGGACATAATTTAAAAAAAAAAATTAAATATTTAAAAAAAAAATTATTAAAAAAAAAAAAATTTTTTTGTATCGCATTAATTCAAAGATATTTAAAAAAATTTAGTTTGTTTTTTTCGGATATCGATAACCCACCCAAACGTGAGGCCAAAAAAAAGTCACATTTTTAACATGGAGCTCAAAACTACTTTTTCACTATTTTAAAAATTTAGTGAAACAAAATTTTTAAATATATTAGTTTATCCACTTGATATCATTGAATACATCTCAGGGATTGTAGAAAAAAATTCTTAGTTAAATTCCTTCGTCCAGTTGGTGTGTGGAGCGATTTGAATTTAGCGGATTTCCAGAACATGTGTTTTTATCGACATTTTTGACTAATTTGTAGTTGTTAGCAACATTTTACTTAAATTAACCAACTTTTTTTGTTCAAATGGTTGTTTTGGACCATAGTAACTCTGCTTTGAAATAATAGGCTTTTTGGACAACGTTAACCCTTGCCGGCACGAGGTTAAAAATTCCTCCAATGAAATTTTCGAAAATTCCTCACTCTAAAATCGTGTATGTGTTTAAATAATGAACAATTACAAATTTATACTAAGTTTTCTTGAAGGACATCTTTAACCGTTGTTAAACGAACGCCCAAAAAAACAGCTGTTTTTTTGCTCATAGTCAAAATGGACTTTTTTGACATATTAAATAATATGTTTTTCACTTTTAGCTTTACACAGTAAAAACGACGAAGACGTAATGAAATTTCGGATGTCATTTTTTTTACTTTATTTAGTTTTAAACACTTTCCGCTTAAGTGCGCTTACTTCAAAACGTTAATTTAAATGCGATCGTTTAAATGCAATCCCCGCTCAAGCGATTCAGTCGCAGATGTACATATCTTTCATTTTATAATCATAGTCAAAAAGTACTTTTTAACATACTAAATAAGTTTTTCAGTCTTAGCTTAACCCAGGAACAACGACGAGGACGTGGTGAAATTTCTGAATGCATTTAAACGATCGCATTTAAATTAACGTTTTAAAGTAAGCGCACTTAAGCAGAAAGTGTTTAAAACTAAATAAAATAAAAAAAATGGCATCCGAAATTTCATTACGTCTTCGTCGTTTTTACTGTGTAAAGCTAAAAGTGAAAAACTTATTATTTAATATGTCAAAAAAGTCCATTTTGACTATGAGCAAAAAAAAAAACAGCTGTTTTTTGGGCGTTCGTTCAACAAGGGTTAAAGATGTCCTTCAAGAAAACTTTGTATAAATTTGTAATTGTTCATTATTTAAACACATACACGATTTTAGAGTGCGGAATTTTCGAAAATTTCGTTGGAGGAATTTTTAACCTCGTGCCGGCAAGGGTTAACGTTGTCCAAAAAGCCTATTATTTCAAAGCAGAGTTACTATGGTCCAAAACAACCATTTGAACAAGAAAAGTTGGTTAATTTAAGTAAAATGTTGCTAACAACTACAAATTAGTCAAAAATGTCGATAAAAACACATGTTCTGGAAATCCGCTAAATTCAAATCGCTCCACACACCAACTGGACGAAGGAATTTAACTAAGAATTTTTTTCTACAATCCCTGAGATGTATTCAATGATATCAAGTGGATAAACTAATATATTTAAAAATTTTGTTTCACTAAATTTTTAAAATAGTGAAAAAGTAGTTTTGAGCTCCATGTTAAAAATGTGACTTTTTTTTGGCCTCACGTTTGGGTGGGTTATCGATATCCGAAAATAACAAACTAAATTTTTTTAAATATCTTTGAATTAATGCGATACAAAAAAATTTTTTTTTTTTTAATAATTTTTTTTTTAAATATTTAATTTTTTTTTTTAAATTATGTCCATTTTTTCAAAAACCGCAATTTTGACCCGCGATGCGAGAACGGAAGCCATGGACCGATTTTGTTCATTTTGGTTTTAAATTGCTTGTATTACATTGTACCAACTTTTTTTCACTATTAATAGTTGATCTGAGCACTTTGTTGGAATACGACCCAGCCTAGTGCACAATCTCCAGTGGGGCACAATCGCTACTCCCTCTTATCTTTTTAACTAAATGGTATCAAATTGCGATAAATGAGTTGAATAAGTATGTATTTATCAATGATCATTCAAACTATAAACTTTGGCCGTTCTACTTATCACCTGAAAGCGGACAGATGTGTTTTTGCATTTTTTAGGTTGCTGCAGAAATATTACTTTCACACAAAAAAAAAAACTATGTCAAATTACTAGGAAAAGTCTCGTAATCCCATTTTACCAATATTTGACAGTTTTCTTTGTTTTTAAAAAACAAATTTGAATCGAAATTCACATTTTTTTTTTGTAATTTTACATTTTTTTTGTAATTTTACAAATTTACAAGATAATGTAATAAAAAAATCTAGTAAATTCACGAGAATTCCTTGAAATTTTTATTGCGCTAAAAAAACTGTAAATTTACAATGGTAAAAGTTTGTCAAATTACAAAATTATTGGTAAAAAGCTTGTAAAAATACTAGGAACTCTCGTAAAATAGGAGGTAGCAAAAAATCTATTAAAGTTACGAAACCTCCTTATAAGTTTTATCGTGTCAAAGAATTTGTAAATTTACAATTTTATTGGTAAAAATCTTGTAAAATTACAAAATTGTTGGTAAAAAGCTTGTAAAATTACTAAGAATTTTTGTCAAATAGGAGGTAGCAAAATAGTTACAAGTTTTTCTTGTAATTTTAGAAGTTTTTTTTTTTGAGTGTAGTCAGTATATTTTGTAATAACTTTTTGGTTTTGTAAGTTACATATGGGGCATTCCATGTCAAATCGGACACTTTTAAAAATTTTTTTTTAGATTTTCTCAATTTGTTTGCAGATTTTAGTACCATTCGAAAACTCCTTCGTGGTAAGTTGTCAGATTTTTTTGATGACCCGTTCAAAAAATATCGAATTTAAAAAATTTGTAGTTTGCTCCTTTACTCAAACTTCTTTTACTCATAACTTTTTCAATAATAATCCAAATTTCAAATTTTTTTTTTTTCAAAATTTTTGTTTTTTTACGTACTTAAAAAAGAAAAATCCCAAAAAGTTCTTAAAAGCGCTTTAGTATGCGATTTTTAAGTTTTAAAATTTAGATCTCATTTTTGAAAATGTTTGTACTCTTCGATTTTTTTGAAATTAGTGCCCTTAGAGCAACAAAATTTTTAGTCCAAACATTTTCTCTAAACACATCTACCCTCTATCTTTAACTGTTAAGGCTTTCCCCATACAATTTTTTTTATTTTTGTAAATTTGTTTTATTTAATCAGCTTCTACCGGTACAATGGTTCGTCCGAGAGGGGTCATTAGTGAGACCGACTCCCATTTATTTTTACCATACAACATTTTTTTAAAACATACCTACGACCTATCTCCACTCCCTAAGTAGGCTCTCATACAAATAACAAATGGAGCAAATTTTATAAAAATGTAATTTTGAATGAAAGCCTACTTAAGCAATATTTTTGATCAATTATTCTAAAAACGCGTATGTTTATTAAATGTGCCGGTTTTAACGCAAAAAATTAAAAGATTTTGTTCAGCAAATTTTGAAAACTAGATGTACGTCAAAAACGTGTGAACGGTAAAGTTTTCAAAATAAAAATACGTGGTTTCAACGGGGTTTCGAGTTCAGTATGAATGTATTAAAAGATATTGAAATATTTTTTATTTTCAGATTGTTTTCGGATTCTAAGAATATATTCTGAAACACCTTACTTATAAAAAATTACTTAGGTTAGGTTAGGTTAGGGTGGCGGTGTCCGATTGACACCTCGCATAGACCTCTTGGTCCATAGCGGTACCACAAAACTTTTTTTCCGCTAGCGGTGCAAGTTAAACACGTTCAAAGTCATTGCGAATCTTTTCAATATCCTAAGATCCATTTGCGTTATATCCTCCAAAGTACCGAAACTTATCTGACCGGTAATGGATCGGCGACTCCTTGCCACAGCTGGGCAGTGACAAAGTATGTGTTCTATCGTTTCATCTACTCCTGGTGAAGCGCATCTTTTACAACTAGCGTCTGAAGTAAGTCCAATATTCTTGGCATGGATGCCGATAAGACAATGACCAGTTATTATCCCAGTCAGAGCTCGGCATTCCCTTCTCGTAAGTGATAGTAGATATTGAGTTTTCCCTTGATCATAAGTTGGCCACAAAGTTCTGCTGATTTTGCATGTTGTCAGTTCTCTCCACCTCGTGTTTGCCTTTGCAACATTGATGGAATTCCGTTTAAGTTTATAGTGTTGAAGTGGTGGTAAAACTGGCACCATGGTACCTAAACCATCAGCTCCAAGTTTTGCGAGTTCATCTGCCTTTTCATTTCTCTGTATTCCGTTGTGTCCTGGTACCCATAATTAATTAACCTGGTTGTGTAGACACAGCATCTGCAAGTTCTCGTAACATTGTAAAACTATTTTAGATTTAATATAATATCCTTGAAGAGCCTTCAAGGCGGCCTGACTATCTACGTAAAAATTTATGGTTGTTCCCTTGGTTTCCCTGATATGTTCCACAGCTTTAGTTATGGCAACTATTTCAGCCTGAAATATGCTCGAGTCCAAAGGTAGGTTAAAAGAAAAGTTCTGGTTTTGTTCCACGTTCGTAAAACCCGCGCCTACTCCATGCGTTTGTTTGGATCCGTCGGTAAAGATATTTACGGTGTCTGCAGGGGTGTCCTGCCAGTTAGACCAATATTCTCGAGTTGGAAATCTTATTTCATATTTCCGGTCGAAAAATAGTTTGGGCACTAAGTAATCCGAATCAATATTATTTATATTGTCCATGTTACTGTGTCCAAAATTGCGAAACTTAAACCAATTTGACTCTTTGAGTCTAAGGCAAGCCTTGTAAGCTTCACCTTTCGCAAAAACGTCAATTGGTGTAAGGTGCAATAAGGCGTCAATAGAGTTGGCCGATGTTGTTCTCAAAGCTCCTGTAATACTACATCCCATAAGCCGTTGAAGTCTTTGAAACTGCTTTAGTATCACATCCCTTTCAAGTGCCTTATACCAGACTAACACTCCGTATAGTAAGATTGGTCTTACTACTGAAGTATAAATCCAGTACGTAACTCTAGGCTCTAAACCCCAGGTACTACCGAACATTTTCTTACACGCGTAGTAAGCATTGTTAGCCTTTTTTATTCTCTCAACTGTGTTCATTTTCCAAGAGAGCTTACTGTCCAAAATCACTCCTAAAAATTTCGCATGAGGGGATTGTGGAATCTCAACTCCACCGACACGAATCTTCCTAAAATTTGGGATCTTATACTTTCTCGTAAAAAGAACTATTTCGGTCTTTTTCGGGTTAACGTTGAGTCCGTTATCTGATGCCCACTTCCATACCATCTTCGGTCTTTTTCGGGTTAACGTTGAGTCCGTTATCTGATGCCCACTTCCATACCATCTTCAGTGACCCTTCAAGTAAATCGGTTATCGTGTCCGGAAATTACTTAGATACAAATACAATTTTATTATCGCAAAATTTTAAAATTGTAGAAAAAAAATCTTAGATTCTGAGTCTAAGATTTTTAATCAACTTACCTTTAGAAAAAATTGCAGATTCTTAATACTTTTCATATCGAAAAATTGTCACACGGCTTGGCCGAAATAACTTTAACCTCAAGTTACGAACACTGCAAATGTCTCTCTTGATTATGAATCTGGGGTGCCCCACTACTATATTTCGACGATAATCAAAATCTTCACCAGAGCCGAAGATTTACATTTTAAGCTTATCTCGAAAATGATGAAATATATGAAAAAATGACTAACAAGGGAAGTCTCCCTAGTGTCACCCTCCGATCTTCATGAAATTTGGATATGTTGTTAAGAACGAAAATTAATTCGACACGTATTTTTTTTTTAGCGGCCCAAACTCATTTTTAGGGGGGGTCGATTTGTATGGGGGGAAATTGACCTTTTTCAGTTTTTTACGATTTACGCCTATGTACACAAAATTAATATAGGCATATGTGGTATCAGATTAAAGGTAATAAAAATACCTATCTCGTGGTGCTAACATCGGGCCAAAGAAGTTAATATTTTTCGACTTATTAACAAAAATGTCCTAAAATTTTGGTATTTTACTCAATATGACGAAAAGTTTTGCATGTTTGGACACGTTATTATATTTCTAAAGACCTTTCATTTGGTATGTAACATGACTAGGTTTCTTTGCATATTATAGGAGATAAACGAAAAAACTGAAAAATGGCCTTGTCTTCCCCCCTCCTTTTTACCCCCTAAATATGAATTTGGGCCGCTATAAAAAAATACGTGTCCCTTTATTTTTTCTGATCTACAAAATAAAACCAATTCCATGAAGATCCGCGGGTGACACTAGGGAGACTTCCCTTGTAAGACAAAAATTATTCCTCGGAAAAAATTCAATAAAACTGAAAATTCACGTTTTGCAATTGCATTTTTTTTTGCTGCCAAAAATTGCACTTTTAAATTCCGAGCTAAAAACTTCGCGTTTTCTGTAAATAAATAACGAATTGCTTATTGCAAAAATTTTTTTGCAACATGTTTTTTTATAACTGTTTTACTGCAACTTTGTGTGTTAATAACTCGAAAATAAAGCGAGATATTAAAAAAATGACCCATTACCTAAATTATTCCTTTCAAAAAATTCAATAAGATCGCTCACTCACATTTGTTTGTTTTAATGGTTTTGTGTATGTAGTGATTACTGTTATAGATAAAATACAATATTCTAAGTTATTTTCAAAAAAAAAAAAATATTTCCAAATTAAAAAAAAATTATGTTTTCTTTTAGAAAACCATTGAAATAAAAAAATGTGAGTGCGCGATCTTATTGCATTTTTTACAAGGAATAATTTTGGTCCTGGGTCATTTCTTGATATCTCGCTTCCTTTTCGAGTTATTAACACATAAAGTTGCAGTTAAACATTTATAAGAAAAATATTGCAAAAATATTTTTTTGCAACAAACCCGATTAAATTTAAATAAAGTAAGTAAATAAAGAAGTTTTAATTAATATTAATATTTACAGAAAACGCGAAGTTTTTAGCTCAGAATTTAAAATGAAATTTTTAGCAACAAAAACATTGCAATTGCAAAATGTGAACTTGCATTTTTGTTGCATTTTTTTGAGGAAAAATTTTTGTATTGAGTCATTTTTTCATATCTCTCATCGTTTTCGAATTAAACGGCTCTGGCGAAGATTTTGATTTTCATCGAAATGTAGTAGTGGGGCATCCCAGATTCATAATCAAGAGAGACATTTACAGTATTCAAAACATGAGGTTAAAGTTGTTTCGGACGGGTTGTGGTCAGAAATGAATACAGTTCTTGATAGAGAATTACAAAGATTCTAAGATTTTTTTTCTACTTAAAAACAAACACCATTTTTCCATATAAATATTTTTAGACTGTAACACATTTTCCGTTTACATAGAAACATACTCAAATTCTAAAACGTTTTTCCGGTAGAAAATTTAAAGTCAATATGAAAATTTTCTCTGTAAATTATATATAATCGATACAGTGCAAAACATTTATCGATTTTATTTTTTAATTTTGACTTAAACTCCGCTAGATCAGTGATTTCGGCCACAGTACGACAGGGAGACCAAAGAAATATATATGCCAAGCTTCAGCAGCTTCAGAGTGGTCTTTTTAAAGGTGGCGTGTTAAAAGAAAATTAATTTTTTCGCCTCTGCGGTAGCAGTGGGTTATTATTGCTAAAAAACTTGTTATTGAAGGAATTGGCATAAAATCTTTTTCGAAAAAAATTTTCTTGGTTATATTTAAATTGAAATTCAAAACTTATGTTTTATTTAATGAAAACAAGCTGATAAACCAGTACTTTACCTGCTTAAACAAAATGGAGTTGTGCTAATTTAATAAACTCTGCTGTGTGCTTAAACGTATAGTTTAACTTGATATGTTGCAATATGAAAGTGAAGAGTTAAGACTACAAAGTTAATGGAATAGTTTTTAATTTTCTACCGCATTATTATACTGGTTAGATTAAGCTGAAATAAATGAATGTGTACTGTCCGGTGCAGCCTTTAATTAAATTATAGATTACTTACATAGTTGTACACAAACATTTTAACAAACTTAATTATTTATAGCTCAATTCTTTAAGATCCCGAAGATTTTTTTTATATCCTCCACTTTAAGATAGAAATATTATTGGGTCGCTTTTCTATTACAAAACATAATGGGGTCATTATTAGTGAAATCAATCATGAATATTCTTGACCCCCTCCGATATTGATGAAATTTTGTTAAGTTCTTACACTACGTAAAAAACTAACAAATGCAAATTTTCAGCCCTCTAAGTCAACAGGGGCCGAAAATACGGAGGGTCAAAATTTCCCCCAAAATCTCCCAGTTGCGACACTTTACACCGTAAAAACTTATTATCGTTGGTTCTGTTATAGCTAGAAAGCCCATTTTTGGTTTGTTTTGAAGCTCATAATATGCTCTATAAGACTTACCATAACCAAAAAATTTTCGAAAAAAATAAGGGTTACCTCCCTTATTTTAAGGTCGTGATAAAGGGAGGAGAAAATGGGGAGGATGGTATCCCCCGATTTTTTTTTTACTTGATAATCTTATAGAGAAAGTCCTAAAGAATATTTTCTAAAATTTTTAAGTTGGGACAACAATGGGATCACTCAAAATCAAAATTTTTCACAATTTCCCCTAAAATCTCCAAATCGCAACACTCTTGAACCTTAAAAATTTAATATCATATGTGCTATTGTAGCTACAGAGTCCATTTTTGTTTGTTTTAAAGCTTATAGTACGCTCTACAATACCTACCTTAACCAAAAAATTTTAGAAAAAAAGGAAAGGTGCTACCCTTATTTAAAGGTCGTAGCAAATGGGGGAGAAAATGGGGGAAAGTATCCCCCGATTTTTTTTTTACTTGGTATTCTCAAAGTGCAAGTCAAAATGAACATATCCTAAAATTTTTATGTTGGGACAACAATCAGATCGACCAAAATCAACCAATCACAATTTCCCCCAAAATCTCCAAATCGCGACACTCTTGCCCATTACAAATTTAATATCGTGGACTGTATTGTAGCTACAGGGTCCAAAAAAAATAAAAAAATTAGGGGTGCCTCTTGTATTATAAGATCGTAGCAAGGGGTGGGGGAAATCGGGGGATAGTATCCCCCAATTTTTTTTTACCTTGTTTTTTTTTTTTAAAGAGTAAGTTATAGAGAGCATATCCTGAAATTTTTATCTTGGGACAACAATGGGAGGCGCATGAATGTCGCGATTTGATGATTTTGGGAGAAAATTTTGAAAAATTTTGATTTTGGTCGATCCCATTGTTGTCCCAACATAAAAATAGTAGAATATGTTCATTAGGACTTGCACTTTGAGAATCCCAAGTAAAAAAAAATCGGGGGATACTTTACCCTAATTTCCTCCACCCTTTGCCACGACCTTCAAATAAGGGGGGGCCCAATTCCTTTTTTTGGAAAATTTTTTGGTTTTGGAATGTCTTGTAGAGCGTATTATAAGCTTTAAAACAAAAAAAAATTGGCTCTGTAGCTACAAAAGCACTTATGATATTAAATTTATAAGGTTAAAGAGTGTTGCGATTTGGAGATTTTGGGGAAAATTGTGAAAAATTTTGATTTTGAGCGATCCCATTGTTGTCCCAACTTAAAAATTTTAGAATATATTCTTTAGGACTTTCTCTATAAGATTATCAAGTAAAAAAAAAATCGGGGGATACCATCCTCCCCATTTTCTCCTCCCTTTATCACGGCCTTAAAATAAGGGAGGTAACCCTTATTTTTTTTCGAAAATTTTTTGGTTATGGTAGGTCTTGTAGAGCATATTATGAGCTTCAAAACAAACCAAAAATGGGCTTTCTAGCTATAATAGAACCAACGATATTAAGTTTTTACGGTGCAAAGTGTCGCTACTGGGAGATTTTGGGGGAAACTTTGACCCTCCGTGTTTTCGCCCACTGTTTACTTAGAGGGCTGAAAATAAGTGTGCATTAGTTTATCACTTAGTGTTACAACTAAACCAAATTTCATCCAAATCGGAGGGGGTCACGAAAATTTTTAGCTATTTTAGATTGATTTCACTAAGACTGACCCAATGGCGTATAATCAATATTGAATTGCCATATAAAATTAATATTACTCATACGCTTTAGTACATACTACACATTTTTCAATCAGCTTTATGTTGACTTTTCACGGTGCTTTAAATTAATATTTCTTTCAAAAATATTTTAATAATATTGCAAATTTTCTATTAACATTAATTTGAATTTTAGAAAACAGCGTAAAAGCACAAAATTCAAACAAATTTGAAATACACATAGCGGTTCTGGTTGGCGCACCGACGATATGTGGCATTCCATGTCACACTTAGAATTTTTTTTTTTAGATTTTCTCAATTTTTTTTACAGTTTTAAGTACCCTTTGAAAACTCTTTTCTGGTAAATTTTAATTTTTGTTGACGACCCGTTTAAAAGATTTTTTTCAAAATATTAGAAAACATTTTGAAACATAAAAAACAAAAACATTTTCAAAACGACATACACGGCTATATCAATTAATTTTTCTGATTGCAAAACTTCTATCTTTTCAAATAATTAATTTATAAATATTTTTTTTTAATTAATTTTTCATGTATTACATGTTTTTATACTAATTTTTGCATGCTGATGGTCCACTGATGCTAATGTTTTCTGAAAATTCTTGTTTGACTTTTTTTTTGAAAAATATGGCTCAAAATTTGCATGTCTTGTGTACATTATGAAACAAAAATTTTAATTTTAAAAATCGCGATGCTGATCATTATCTGTGAACCAAAATCGCGTTTTTATTTTTTTTTTTACTATTTTTTACATAACATACTCAACAATTTGTCAACTTTTGAGATGAATTCGGTAAAAAAATAATTTTTGTTTTTAAATTCAGCACCTGTGGACCAAAATCGCGATTTCGGAATTTTTTATAAGCCGTTATCATTAATAAATGACGTTGAAAATTTACCGATGTCGTAAATGAAATCATAATAATTCATTTTTATTAAAATGCAAAACCCTCTATCTGATCATTTTCATTTATGTACTATTAATATTTTGGGAAACAAAACCCTCTATCTATCATTAAATCCCCAATGGTGCAACATTTTAAAAACGAATTATATGTCAGATTCAGTAGTTGATTTAAAAAAAATATTGTAGAATATCGAATTTTAATTACTCTAACAATACGCGAAATAAACAGTTTTTTGGCTCTCCTGAAAATTTGTGTTTTTTTCAGATAGAGGGTTTTGAATATAGGCCCTCGGTATGTTTTTTGTATTTTTTTTTTAATTTAGTTGCATTATAGTACATACGAAAGACTTATATTTCAAATCCTTCATCTAAAATAAAATATCGGTCAAAATTAAGATACAAAGCCAAAAATCTGGACGTGGGTCTTCAGATTTGTTTTATACTATGAACACAGATACTCTATGGAGCCATTTAGACATTCTCATTTACAGTTTTATTAAATTCCAAAAACTCACGATTTTATTCGTGATTTTAATTTTTTTTAAAACCATAAAAAATTTAAAAAGTGGTGTAGTTTGAAGAGCTATAACTTCTTAAATAAATATCGGATTTTTATAATTGAAATTGAAGTTAAAAGCTAAAGTCCTCTACTTTAAACATACAAGTTCTTAAAAAAATTGTGTCATTAAAAAATGCATTCTAAATGCAAATTCATTTTTGGGGTGCATTTTCGTCAACTTTTACCCCTTGTGATTTTTTTTAATTAACATATTATTAAAGCACAACATTTTTACAAACAAAGTCAGTCATCATTTTAATAGGACACAAAGGTCTTCTATTTTGAATATTTTTTTTTTTTAAATTTTGCTAATTTTTTTCCTTACAAAAATTAAATAAAGATAGATTTTTTTTTGTTTTTTTCGAATAAAATCGCGAATTTTTGGAATTTTATTAAACTGTAAATGGGTATGTCTAAATGGGTCCATAGGGTATCTCTTTACACAATATAAAAAAAATTTGAAGACACCAGGTCAAAAATACTCTTTTTCTCGTGCTGTTTGATGGAAAAGGTGATGTATAAAACTATTTTCCACATTTAATGTGAAAAGCATTTTAAGAGTAAAAGATTCAGGGATATATTCCGTTTTCACCAGTATACATTCCGTTTTCACAGTAACGAAATCAGTGATTTCGGAGCAACCAATACTTTTATGAGAAACATTTTTGGAACAGATTTCATAGATTACATTACAATAAATACCTGAATATATTCTACAGTAATCCCAACAAAATTTTCTATTTAAAATAATTTTTCAAAAAAACAGTTTGTTCCAAAAAAATGGTAACAATTTCACACAAAAATCATTGATTCTGAAATGTTAAGTAGAATCGGTTGGTGAGTAAGATAATGCGTTCTGGAACCAATTATTTGGAACCGAAAATTTTGCTGTTTTGTTCCGGGTATGTAATTGTAAAACCAAAAAAAGACTGTATTCAACTTATAATATATTATTAATTAAGTCGGTAGGAAGGTTTCTTTCAAGTTTAATCCCTATAGGTGGCTGTTGTTGTGATTTTTTATTTTTTTGTATTTATGGTATGATTTGGCTCAAATTCACATATTTAAAAAATGATTTTCTAATAAAACTTGGACCCGGTACATGAAGATGGGGTGAAGTTATAAACAAAATTCTTTATTTCTGTGCAATTTGATTTTTTATATTAAATTTTAAATTTTGATTATTTTAAAGTTATTTTATTTTCTTGTCTTTACATGGCAAAATTTTTCAATGCATATAATTTTGAAAACAAAAATTTGTCTGTGGCTTTATCATAACTGTGAAAATAAAAACAATTTGTTTTAATTGAATCATGTTTTCAACAAAGATACTCATAAATATCTACATGTGAAAGGCAGTCGTGAAAAAGGTCCTAAGTGATTTTTCATATGGAAATCTTAAATGGTTTGGCAGCAATTAGAGGTTGTGCTAAGTTGCATTTTGTGATCGAAATCCAAAACTTAAAAATTTCTACTAAAATATTACCTCCTCTACACTAAAAAAACTTATCAAAGTGTGGGGAAAAGATCTCGTAATTCCAATTTACCAATATTTAACAGTTTTTCTTGCTTTTTAACAAAAAAATTTTAAAACTATCTTAGTCCTTGACACAATTTTTCCACCGTTTTTAGGTAAAGAATTTCATTAAAAATTATTAAAAAAAATTTTTTTGACAAAATTTCAAAAAATTCATAAAAATTAGTTTGAAATGTTTCTAAGTCCAGGACATGAATAAATTTTGACAGTTTTTTTTTTGAGTTTTGAAGTTAAATATTGCATAAAAAGTGTTTTTTGGAAAAAAAAAATACTTAAAATATGTTTTGTCCAGGACACAAAAATTTTATATGAATATTTTTAGCTTTAAATTAAAAAAAAATCTTTTAAAATTTTTTATGAAAAAAAAAATTCCTAAAATGATTTACAAATTTTTTAGATTTTGGATTTTTATTGCGTTTTGGGGTAAAGAATTTCTATAAAAATTAATTTTTTTTACAAACTTTAAAAATTGTGTGAATTCATTCTATGTAAGTCTTATCGCTTCAGAAATGTGGTAATTTATACTTTTATTTGTAAAATTTCATTAGAAATAAACAATTTCTTAAATTTTTTATACAGGCTCTAAGCAAAAGGGATGCACTACTAAAAAAAATTTAATAAACACATATGACCTTTAGTAAACCAATCGACGACATGTTCAAAAAATTTATTCAAAAAATAATTTACAACTCCACTTATGCATATTTATTTAACAATAAAAGTTTTTTTAAATGTATGTACATTTTGAGTATTATTTTAATAGGAACAAAAATATAAAAATAAAAGTTTTAAGAGACACAATACATATTTTTTGTTCATTTATGTATTTATGTAGATTTAATGCATAATTGTGGTATTCACAGTTTTGTTATCATAATTTGATCTTATAAACTCAGAAAAGATAAATACTTTCTAAGTTTTTCTTGTTTGAAATTCGCTAAAGTGCAACCTGACCAGGATAATAAAAAAGTAAATGCCAGGTATCGGCAGCCTTCAACTTGTCTTTCGAAAAACACGTGTTACGGAATTTGTCAGATTCCATTGTCAAGACTATTTAGCAAACTTAAAAAATCCTATACTACAAGTAGCAATGGAAATTCTTAATATATATTAATACATATTCAACTCTACATTCATTGAGAAATGGAAGAAGAAAATTGTACAATTTCTTAGTCAGATTACGATCGCCAAATACTATTGTCCATTTGACAATACTATATTCTTATGTTTGCTAAATAGTCTTGACAATGGAATCTGACAAATTCCGAAACATATGTCTACTAAGTCTTGCAAAAATTACCAACATAAATAAATTTAAAATAGAAAATAATTTTCAAAGAAATTGTTCTATGAGAATATCATAGTTTTAATAAGAAAAGGAAATAATGACCTAAATCTGGAATAAACCTAATAAAAATATAATATAATTTTTTAATAAAAATTTATCAGAATTACTAAAAAAAGTTTTTTACCCAAAACAAAGGGCGCCGACCACGCAGGGCCTAAAGGCAAATACAATTGCTTAACCGACAAAAGAAGATTTATTTTTCATGTTCATATTTCCGTTTTATACTGTATTTTTTAAGTGCATAAAAAGTTTTTAAATGTTCTTTTCATTTCTTTTTAAACAACATTTTACATTTTTACATAGAAAAAGTCTTTGATGCTAAAAAAATTTTCTGTGTAGAAGAAGTCTTAGATTCTGAGAAATTTTTAAGGATAGAAATATTTCCGTATAAAAATTCTGTGACATTTTTTCTTTTGAAAAAATCTAAAATTTTTGGAAATTTTATGTAAAAGAAAAATTTCATAAATCTGAAACATTATTGTATCGAAATAGTCTCAGATTCTGAGACATTTATCGTGTTAAAAAATTTCAGATTCGGAGACATTTTTTGTTTTGAAAAAGTTTAAGATTTTGAGACATTTTTATTTCAGAACAAGTAAGAGTATTAAATTCGGCTATGCCGAATCTTTGATACCCTCCTATATGTAAAAAAATTAAAAAATTACAGGGGCGTTTTTTTGAAGGGAGTGAGGGAAGTGGGTTTGGCAGGGGTCATTGGGGGTAATTTTTTCCTCTCGCGGTTTATGTTTACGTATTCATTTATTCATATTATGTGTTTTCACTTAATTAATACAACCTTATCATTATTAAAATATTATTTAAGTTACAAAAGGGGGGCTGGCTAAGAAAACAAAACATTTTCTTATCCCCGAGGTCCAAGTGTAGAAACAAGAACTTCTTCCGACATTAAAATGTTTCATTTTCTTAACAAAAGTATAATAAAACCTTTAAAAATGTTTTTTTTTTAGAGGTTGGCTTAGTTCCTTGTGGGGGAACTTTTTTCCCTCTATTCCGACTTTGTCCCAATTTATCTCCCAACTTACCATAAGACATATTTGTGCCAAATTTCAGGAGTCTATCTCTTTTATTTTGGACTGTTTAATTTCTTCCACAGACAGACGGACGGGCGGACGGATGGACGGAAAGACATCGCTAGAATGTCTCACTGATCACTGATCAATAATATATATGGGGCATTCCATGTGAAATCGGACACTTTGAAAAACTTTTTTTTTAGATTTTCCCAATTTGTTTACAGTTTTTAGTACCCTTCGAAAACTCCTTTGTGGTAAATTTTCAGATTTTTTTGATGACCCGTTCAAAAGATATCGAATTTTTAAAAATTGGTAGTTTGTTCCTTTACTCAAATTTCTTTTAATCATAACTTCTTCAATAATGGTCCAAATTTCAATTTTTTTTTTTTTTTTAATTTTTGTTTTTCTAAGTACTTTCTAAAAAAAAATCCCAAAAAATTCTTAAAAGCGCTTTAGTATGCGATTTTTAAGTTTTAAAATTTAAATCTCATTTTTGAAACTGTTTGTACTCTTCGATTTTTTTGTAATTTTTTTGTGTAAAACTTCTATCAATTCTACAAATTTTTTGCCCAGGACGATCGTGGGATAACGATTATTACTATTTTTTTAAATTTTTTTAAAAAATTTTATTGTAATTTTCCAATCTTAAAATCATTTCTACTGCTCCAATGGTGCCTCATGGAGGGGTCCTTTATAAGACCGACCCCCATTAATTTTTACGTCTTAACATTTCTTTGGAACAAACTAATACCCTATCTCCAATTTCTAAGGGGGCTCCCACACAAAACGACATTTTTTAAAATTTGTTCCAACCGCTCTAACTGCCCTAATAGTGCCCTTAGAGCAACAAAATGTATGATCGACCCACAATATTTTTTTAGTCCAAACATTTTCTCTGAACACACCTACCCTCTATCTTTAACTGTTAAGGCGGTCCCCATACAATTTTTTTTATTTTTTGAAAATTTGTTTTATTTAATCAGCTTCTACCGGTCCAATGGTGCGTCCGAGAGGGGTCATTAGTGAGACCGACCCCCATTTATTTTTACCCTACAACATTTTTTCAAAATATACCTACGCCCTATCTCCACTCCCTAAGTAGGCTCCCATACAAAATTACATTTTTATAAAATTTGCTCCAACTGTTATTTGTATGGGAGCCTACTAAGGGAGTGGAGATAGGGCGTAGGTATGTTTTGAAAAAATTTCAACAAAAAAAAAAATTTTTCATCAATTGTTTTTTTTTCATTAAATTTTTTTTTTTTCATCAATTTTTTTTTCTATCAAATTTTTTTTTCTATCAATTTTTTTTTTTATCAATTTTTTTTTTTCATCAAACAATTTTTTCATAATTTTTCTTTTATCAAATTTTTTTTATTAATTTTTTTTATCATATTTTTTCTCATCAAGTTTTTTTATCAAATTTTTTATTATCAATTTTTTCTCACCAAAAAATTTTTTTTTTTCATCAATTTTTTTTTACATAAAAAAAAATTTTTTTTCATCAAAAAAATTCATCAAAAACTTTTTTCCATCAAAATTTTTTTTCACCAAAAATTTTGGGTTCATTAAATTTTTTTTAACATAATTTTGTTTTTCGTTAAAAAAAATTATTTTTTTTTACCAAAAGTACTTTTTCACTAAGTGTAAGCTTTTCGCATAAAAAAAAATTCCATTTGTTTATCACATGTACATAAATCAAGTGAGAGCATTATATTCTTTGGTGCCGAATATTTTATACTCTCCAAAATGTAAAAACACTTTTTTGCACTTATTTTTGCACTCACTTACTAAATGTACAGTTCTTTTGGTTTCTTAATAGGGTCCTCGACTTTTCAAGAGATCTGATGACCTGACATTTCAAATTATTTAGAGCTTTAAAAAAAATTATGGAAAAAATTTTTGTCGTAGCCGAAAAAGTCTATTTTAATATCTTTTTGACAAATAAACTTAAACTTTATTGCTTTTGTCAAAACTCCACAGAATTGTGACTTCCATAAATGTACACTTATGTATATTAAATTTATTATATTTGGGTGTATTTGAATATGTGAGTTATTAAACTTTGTTTCCATAAAAAGGTAAATTACCCAACAAAAAGTATTTAAACTTCTAAAGAAAAATAAAATAATTTGTTTTTAATTACATATTTTGTTACAATCTTTTCATGGAAAAAATAAATTGTTGGTATATATTTAAAGAGTACCTATATGAACTGTATATAAAACTTTTAATAAAACTCTGCATTCATATTTTTACATACTTGAGTAGAGTACAAATTTGTAAATGTAAAAATTTTGTAATTGTAAATTGCAGGTACAAGTTTTTGTATAACATAATGATAAATTTATGTTTAATTCAAGACCATTCCCAATATAAATCAAGTAAAAAATTAAATACGGGTTGGCCGACTCGGTGAAAACCCCTTCATGATTCTCAAAATATTTTAAACAAAAACGAGTTTAAGTAAGAAAATACTTTTTTGGTGATTGAAATTAAAAAAAAAATATATGTACAAATTTTTATATTTTTATACCCTCCAATTGCCGTATACGCACTTTGTCATTCCGTGTGTAACGCATCGAAATGAATTTTCAAATGAATTTTTTCTTCCGTGTACAATTTGTAGTATTGCATTTTTTATAATCCAACGATATAATTTGTGTAACGGAACGGTTGGTGCGGATTGTCTGTTATGCATAACAACATGAAGTTTAAATTTATAGTCATCATCTTAACCTTTCTATACTGGGCTAAGTAAATAATTATAATTAAAGTTTAAAATACAAGTATAATCCTAAACTAATAAGTTAATTACTAATTTATATTTCTTTAATTTCACAATTATATCTTGTTAGTTTAAGAATTAAAAAGATTTAATGTTATGAATAATTTTGCATTTATTAAAGTGGTCTGAAAAGAAAAACAAATTAAAAAAAAAAAAAAAACAAGTACACTCAAAATAATTCTGCAGTAAAAATATTAGTAAGTGATTTGGTACCAAAATCTACTAATAAGTTACTAATTACCAGTAGTACGGTAGTTTTTTAGTATCTTCAAAGTACTAAAATTAGTAATTTTTACTGGTTTTGAATAATATTAGTAAAAAATTTTAGTATTGATTACCAACGCCTGCACTAGATCATTTTGGACTAAAAAATTAGTTCATTAGTAAAATTTTTAGTATTGAATACCTACGTTTTTTTTGGGTGTAAAAAAGTAAAATTCGGCCTTGCCGAATGTATGGCTACCGTTTACAATGTCACAAAGATTACACCGCTCAACAAATCGAAGGTTTTTGACTCCGGTTTGAAGTTTGATACAAAATTTTTAAAGATTTTCGCTCGCTGATTCCAAATCTGTGCTCCAAATTTTTCCATCACGTCAAGAATTTTAATTATTCGCGGTTGAAAATGCGAAAAAACGCGATTTTTGCATTTTCTGAAAGCCTGCACAGCAGCCACTGGGTGGAATAAAAATCTGGTATAAAGCTTTAGAGTAGAATTGAACTATGATCTCAAATATATGATCAAAAAAATTTGAAGTTGTTGCACTATTATTGGCCAAACATGTATTTAAAAAAAAACACTGTGAAAAAAATTAGAAAATGCACCATTTTTAAAAGGCTCCAAAACAAAAACCAGATGATCAATCTTTACTGTGCACACTGGGCCGAGATGGTAGTTTATTTGGCCAAAACTAAAAAAAAAAAAAAATTTATAAATTAACAAGTAGAAAAGTTAAATTCGACTTGGCCGAATCTATGAATACCCTCCACAATGCCCTGTTTAAGTTATAGTAAATTTTCTAGAGTGAAAAAATAACATTTTTGATTAGAAATATTTTATTTTGTTTAAAAAAACTTTTTTTAACTAATTTTTGAAAAAAAAAAAAAAAAATTTACTAAATTTTTTTTTGGGTGTAAAATTTTTTTTGAGTGTAAAATTTTTTTCGTATTTTTTTTTTTCTTTTAGTGTAAAAATATTTTTGAGTGACAAAAATGCGTTGTAAAATATTTTTGTGACTTACCAATGTTTTTAAAACCTGTTTAACGGGGTTTCAACACATGAATTTAAGGTGAGGCGAATCTGAAATTTACGGTTTTGCTAATAACTTTTGAATCACTGGACCGATTTGCCTGAAATTTAAAACGAACCGGACCAGAGGAACGGCAAATATATGTGCCACACTTCAGCACCCTCAGAATTGCCGTTCGAAAGTTACCATGTGTTTTATCTCGTAAATTCCAGAAAAACCCTTGCCGAAATTCACTCATTTGCTTATAACTTTTGAACCACTGGACCGATTTCGCTGGATTGCAATACCAACCTGACCAGGTAAATGCCCAACACATATGCCAAACTTCAGGAGCCTCCGTAAAGTCTTTCAAAAGTTAGCGTGTTTTCAACAGACAGACAGACAGACAGACAGACAGACGGACGGACGGACGGACGGACGGACGGACATCGCTAGATCGTCTTAAAATCGATCGAGGATCATGAATATATATACTTTATTAGGTCCTAGACCAATATTTCGAGGTGTTACAAACGGAATGACAAACTTATATATACCCTCTATCACTAGAGTGGAGGGTATAAAAAAAGCAAATGCACTTTTGTATTAAGTATGACTTGCTGCACCTTGACTGTAATTTTTGTAAAAACCCGTACACCCATTTTCTTGGAATGATCCATCAAAGATAAAATATGTATGTTTAAATCTCCATATACCGTAATCATGATTGCTGAAAATGGAGGTGCCGTACTAGATGTTACCTCGAGAATTAAGAAGGCCAGGGGTGCTTTCTCTCTTCTTTCAAAAGTTTGGAAGTCCAATGTATATAGCAAAAGGACCAAACTTCGCATTTTCTCTGCATGTGTTATATCCGTGTTACTTTATGGATGCGAGACATGGCTGGTAACAGAAGATGTTAAAAATAAGCTTCAGGTTTTTGTCAACAGTTGCCTGCGCACCATATTAAAAATATACTGGCCTAATGTAATCTCTAACGACGAGCTTCTTAGAAAAGCAAATATGGAAAATATTAATACAGAAATACGAAGAAGAAAGTGTGGTTGGATTGGACACACTCTTAGAAAACCTAATGAAGAAATAAGCGTTAGAGCCTTGGTTTATAACCCTCAAGGAAGTAGAAAGCGTGGTCGTCCCCGTAACACATGGCGCCGTTCAACTTTAGATGAAGTCAACAATCTTCCAGAATTTCAACAAAGAAAAATAAAAGACCTACATGAATTGAATAATATTGCTGCTTCACGTCCACGTTGGAGAACTCTTATTGATAGCCTATGCCCACATTGAGGTAGCTTGGATCCCATCACCAAGCAAGGCGTTATTATTATTATTATTATTATTATTATTATTATTATTATTATTATTATTATTATTATTATTATTATTATTATTATTATTATTATTATTATTATTATTATTATTATTATTATTATTATTATTATTATTATTATTATTATTATTATTATTATTATTATTATTATTATTATTATTATTATTATTATTATTATTATTATTATTATTATTATTATTATTATTATTATTATTATACCGTAATCAAAAAAGCTAACAAATTTATACATTATTAAGATGGGACCTTGTATTTTTTTGGGATTAATTCATTTGACAAAGGGAAGTACAACATGTAAATGGGTATGAACAGCTCTTTTTCCCTATTTTTTTTTTGATGATTTTTTGATATTTTTATGTAAATTTTGAAAATTGTTCCATTTGATATAGTTTTTCCAAAATGTTCCGCAACATAATCCAAAAGTTAGGATGCCAAAATGTTCGTTGGTTTACTAGCTTTCAGACTGACCTGCCCGCTTTTGCCCGTTTTTTCATCTGCGTATAAAATATCAATAGAAAGGGAGATGAACAAATCTAAAGTTGTTAAAATGAGCCTTTTTTATTGAATTGAATTAATTTTATGAATTAACAATTTTCAAGTTTTTCCTCAAGTACATACATAGTGTTTTTCTATATTAATACGGGGAAAAATGAAACCCGGTTACAAAAAAAACCGGTTACGAGACAAACCCGGTTACACGAAAAATAGTTTTTTTATCGTATTAAAATTTGTTTTTAATACATTAAAAAAAAATAATTACCCGGTTACGCGGTCCAGACAGTTTTTTGAAAGAGTGTGGAACTTTTGATAACGATGAGTTAAAAAAAGGGTTTCACAAAATTTTTTTTATTATTTTTTTAAAATTTTTTGTATTTCAATTCCATTTGTGTAAACGGGCAAGTTTTTTGTAAGTTAGGAATAAAAAGGATAATTCTGGCCCAGACAATTTTTTGAAACGGCGTGAAACATTCTGTAACGATGAGTTTTTAAAAGCGCGTTTTCAAAAAAAAAAAAATCCAATTTTTTATAACCTCATATTTCAATTCAATTTTTGAAAACGGGCACAAGCGGCTAACTTTTTTGGAAAGTGCTGATACAAAGGATAATTCTGGTCCAGACAGTTTTTTGAAAAGCCGTGGAAATTTCTATAACGATGAGTTTTTAAAAGGGGGTTTTCAAAAAAGAAATAATTTTTTCCATTTTTTTTTATAAATTTTATTTAAATTCTATTTTTGAAAACGGGCACAAGCGGGCAACTTTTTTGGAAAGTGTCAATAGAAATGATAATTCTGGCCCAGACAGTTTTTTAAAAGGGCGTGGAACTTTTGATAACGATGAGTATAAAAAGGGGGTTTTCAAAACAAAAACTTAATTTTTTCCAATTTTTTATAAACTTTTTTTTTTTCAATTCAATTTTTGAAAACTTTTAAATCACGTGATTTAAATGAAAATCACTCACGCTCACGCGTGAATAACGTTATTTTTAAACTCCTTTTTCAATTCAATTTTTAAAAACTTTCAAATAACATGATTTAAATAAAAATCACTCACGCTCACGGGTGAATCACGTTGTTTTTTTGAGTCACGCAAATCACGGGACCATAGACCATCTCCAATTCAAATACATAAACAAAAGACAAGTGTCTCTTCATTTGTTTCATCTATAACATCTGTAAGTTTTATTAAAAATTATGTGTCCACCCTGAAAGAGTTTCCTTGTAGCTCCGATTCCAAAAAGTTTCAAGTCACTTATTTATTACCCTAATATAGGCTTATATTCTGAATTTCAACAAAATCGATTAACATTTACGACCTGTAGAGACTTTTGGCCAAAAAACCTACCATCTCGGCCCAGTGTGCTGTGATGAGCTCAAAATTTAGGCAAAAGTTCATTATTTCTTATAGACTTTTAATCCCATTAAAGATCTCTTCCGGTTTGTATGAAAAATAACAAAGATAACTTAAATTTGTAAAATATTTATTTTTATAGTTTTTCTTTGAAAAATAAAAAAAAACTAAACTTTTTTACAAAAATGATAATTTTAACAGAGTCATTTTAAAACGCAATTGTAACCCAACCAAACGCAATAATTAGAAAAAAATTGTTTTCTATGTTGGAGACCAAAGACAAATAATACTTTTGCGCTTTATACCAGATTTGTATTCCACTCAATGGCTGCTGTGCAGGCTTTCAAATAATGCAAAAATCGCAATTTTTCGCATTTTAAACCATGAATAACTAAAAATCTGGACGTAATGGAAAAATTTGGAAAACAGATTTGGAATCAGGAGATCAAAGTCTACTAAAATTGATCACCAGAATTCAAACCGGAAAATGAGCGTTGAGCGGTGTTATTTACAATAAAAAAAATGTCTAGAAAAAAAATTTCCAGCAAAAAAAATTTTTAGTGAAAAAAAAACGCTTAAATTCGAGGAAAAATTGGCAGTCCACGCACTCTTTTTCTAATGGCCCGCCCACACGCTATTTTTCTACGACCATGTTTCATCTTAATTCTCTGTCCAAAGTCCAAAATACTAAGGCTGGATTTTACAGTCAATACACAAGTTCAAGTAAAGACTTAAGTGCAAGATTTTTCAAGCAATGCAGACCAATTTTAATCAAGAATTCATTTCATAAACAGCCTTAGACAATACCTCCTGAAAAAAACGTTCAAATGATCCAAACTGCATGAAAAAGATCGTAATTAAGTATCTACTTAAGCTTCAGTACTCACTGTAAAATCCAGACTAAATCTGATTAATTAAAGTTATAACCCATCGTCATTTGGGAAATTTCAGTGTCATAGCTTCCTATTCAGGGGGCTTAAAAATTAGCTTTAATGTTTAAAAAGCACAATTTTTCTTCACCGCTTTTTCTCTCAATTCTCTGTCCACAGTCCAAAAATTTTTGATCTGACTATTTCAGGAAGACCCCATCGCCAGGGCTACATGCTTGCCAGTTTTCAGCTTTCTTACACAATAGGGGACTTTTAAAATAGCTTAAATGTAAAAAAAATGCCCATTTCCGACAAACCCCTCCACCCACAGGAAAAACATCAAGAACAAACTATGTTAGAGTCCAACCCTGGTGTTTGCCAATTTGCAGGTTTCTAGTTTTTCTTAAAAAGCTTCACTTAAAAAGATCTGTAGAGTCCGAAAATAATAACACAAATAAGCAGAGTAAATATTTGCTCACGAGAGAAGCTTTCATTTGTGCACAGTGTGCACTAGGGTGGCTCGTTTTTGGGCTTTTCTCTCTGATCAAATTCTAATATCCGCCAAAAGTGTCGGTCCCCTAAGGGTAACTCACATGCAAAATATCACTCCGATCGGAGTTTATCTTCTGTCTCCACTTTGAGCCTCAAAATTGCGGTTTTTGGCAAAAAAGGACTTTTAAAAAAAAAATAAAAAAAAATTTAAGTTTTTTTATTAAAATCGTTAAAAAAATATTTTTGTATAATATTTGATCGTAAATACTTAAATATGAAATTTAAAGATTTTACGGTATCAATAACCCGTTCAAACTTGATACCAAAAAAATGGCATGATTTTAGGGGCGTTCTCAAAACACCTTTTTTCAAAATTTTAAAATTTTATTAAAAAAAAATTTTAAATATATCATTTTTTCTTTCTGAATTCATTAAGAACACCTTGGAGAAGAAAAATGGGAAATATGGCGGATATCCGTCAAGACACTTTTCGGGAATTGGGGGGGGGGGGGAAGTTAGCGGATTTCAAGGAAATGTTGGTTTTATCAATAATTTGGATTAATAAAATCTTATAAATTTCATTTTTGTGCAAATTAACGGTTTTTTGGTGTCGTGGCATTCTATTATATAACTTTAAGTCTGTCATGAAATATTACCGATCTAGGACGTCTTTAACCCACATTGGCTGGGGGTCAAAAATGACCCCCGAATAAAATTTGAAGTTTAAAGCTTAAATTTTGTGCTATAAACAAGTATAAAACAGCTTTTGTGTTTTTTACCCCAACTATTATTTCGTATTATTATATTATCTTTAAAAAAATCGTTAACCCTTCTTGGTAGGGGGTCAAAAATGACCCATTCAATAAAAAATATATATTTTGTTGATATCAAAAAATTCAAGCACTATGCCTAAAAGTTTTTGCCGGGGTCATTTTTGACCCCTGGCCAGTGTGGGTTAAAGATATCTCAAAAATGTGAGATTTAAGGGCTGATTCAAATTTATCTAATAGATTGCCACAAATTTATTTTATATGAAAAAATATATACTTTTTATTGAATGGGTCATTTTTGACCCCCTACCAAGAAGGGTTAACGATTTTTTTAAAGATAATATATTAATACGAAATAATAGTTGGGGTAAAAAACATAAAAGCCGTTTTATACTTGTTAATAGCACAAAATTTAAGCTCTAAACTTCAAATTTTCCGCGGGGGTCATTTTTGACCCCCAGCCAATGTGGGTTAAAGACGTCCTAGATCTGTAAGATTTCATGACATACTTAAAGTTATATAATAGAATGCCACGACACCAAAAAACCGTTAATTTGCAAAAAAATTAAATTTATAAGATTTTATTAATCCAAATTATTGATAAAACCAACATTTCCTTGAAATCCGCTAATTTCCCCCCGCGATTCCCGAGAAGTGGATCGACGGATATCCGCCATATTTCACATTTTTCTTCTCCAAGGAGTTCTTAATGAATTCAGAAAGAAAAAATGGTATATTTAAAATTTTTTTTTAATAAAATTTTCAAATTTTGAAAAAAGGTGATTTGAGAACGCCCCCAAAATCATGCCATTTTTTTGGTATCAAGTTTGAACGGGTTAATGATACCGAAAAATCTTTAAATTTCATATTTAAGTATTTACGATCAAATATTATACAAAAATATTTTTTTAACTATTTTAATAAAAAAACTAACATTTTTTTTTATTTTTTTTTTTAAAGTCCTTTTTTGCGAAAACCGCAATTTTGAGGCTCAAAGTGGAGACAGAAGATAAACTCCGATCGGAGTGATATTTTGCATGTGACCGACACTTTTGCCGGGTATTAGAATTTGATCAGAGAGAAAAGCCCAAAAACGAGCCATCCTAGTGTGCACTGCACACTCATTAATTTTTTTGAAAATGAAAAACATCCTGTTTGCTCTCGTTTCATTTTATGCGTAACGAAAGTAGAAAAAATAGGTGTGCAGGTGAATGAATGAAAATTCACATGAGAATTTTTTTCATTTTCAAAAAAAATTTCGTTCACTCATGGCATAACGAAATTTTAAAATATTATAGTTTAATATGCTAATATCTCGAAAACTAAGCAAGATAGAGCAAAACAGAGCCAAATTTCGAATCAAAGTCAATGGCATTTCTATTGGAAAAGCTGACATCTACACATGTGTAAACCCTATTATGTAGGTCCTAACTTTGAATCAAAAAATTCGAATTCCGGAAAACTTTAAAATGATAATATCTTGGTAACAACTGGCGATACGACAAAAGTTTCGAATTTTGAAGCTCTTGGGTCGTAGAGCCAGACCACCGAACACCCGAAAGCAATTTGAGAAAACGTTTTTGAGTTAATATACAAAAAGCCTTTGTCGTTTCTAATACGTTAGCTCGTTTTATCACAATCTTCATCACAAGCTTCTTTATAATCGTGCTATTCGTGTTGTCGTCGATGGGTTGTACTCTAGAAACTTTTTACTGAACGCTGGTGTTCCACATCTCTATTTCTTATGTTTATCAATGACCTACTCGGTATTACTATGAATCCTATCTATTCTTTTGCAGACGACAGTAACATATGCCACTCTAACTCATTTGACCATAGACCAAGTCAATCCGAGATTGGTACCATGTGTGGTTATATAGATAATCCTCTGAGCGTCGATGCTAATTGAGGTTGATGACATATACAATTCCATTAATTCCTTAGAAAATCATCAGAATGTGGGTTGTGTGTCCTTGTTCTATCGATATTTCTTCGGAAAGTATTCTCACGAAATAAGAAGCCTCATTCTGGAGGTACGTGTATTTAATCGTAATACGCACCTTTCTAGCAGAGCTCATCCGTTTGTTGTCGATTGGTCAATGGACCGCACAACACACTATAGAGAAATTTCCTTCTTTAGCCAAACTATACGTATGTGGAACAGACTTTTCGCACACTTTTTTCCTGACACTTATAACATTTACAGATTTAAGTCAAACATCCACAATGAATAGAAATATTTTTGGGCCTCGAGCTAGAGTAATACTCAAATTTTTACCCTTTTAATAAACTTCTGTATTTAGTTTTTGCCAAAGGGATAAGAGGATTAATATATTAAAATAAAAGAACAATTAGAGTGAATTTGAACAATTTCACTCAATTTCATCAAACCATATTTTGAAGCTCAGATGTATTTTAATTATAGTTTTTTTTACATTATCAAAACACCTTTGATAAAGAACTAAAAACTTCAGTGGGCCTTAAAAAAAATCCGAAAAGATTTTGCAAAACCCTTGAGAGATTTTGTCTATTTGGTGGTCTACTTTCATATGTCATTAAAGCCATTGAAGCAAATTTTTTTTGTTGCACAGTGTAAATTTTCGTCCCACTCTACTCAACACAGACAACGTATTATCTAGTTAATATTAAAATGTACACATATACCAAAAATCATTGAAACGTTAAGCAATCTTAGTTTCCTATACGCTTGAATAAGTTGACATAGGATCAAGATGTTAATTTATAGTTATTCCTTTTTTTTATTTTTGTTTTCTGAAAATGAAAACTATGATACAGGATTTTCAAAAGTTTATATGCATGTCAAAATACACACACAAACGTAAACTAAGTGGAACCATAAAACTGAATAATTCTAATACAGAAAAAAATATGGTATATACTTGTCAAAGAGAAGATTTGCATACATTTTTGTGTTGTGAGTGGAAATTTATGGTCCCTATGCAGGATGACATGTCCTTTAAAAGGGTGGAACCTAAAAGAAGGGATTTACTTTTTTTTGCAATTTAAAGGGGTATTACAATACTTTGCATGATCTGAGCTTTTATACTTTGGGCATCATTAAACTATTACAATATCTACAAATGTCTCAAAGGGAACATGAAGCAAAAGTTAGTAAAAAAAACATTCTGTACGGATTATGAGCTTTTGATTTCCTACTCTAATAAAAACAAGTAGAAAAATTAAATTCGACTTGGTCGAATCTATGAATACCCTCCACAATGTTATCTAATATAGGGTTGCCATTTGCATTTTGAGAAAAAGAGGACGTCAACCTCTAAAAAGGAGGACATTTGACCCAAAAAAGAGGAAAATTTTTTTTTATATTAAATTAATTTAAATCAAGTCAAAACAATATGCAAAAACAAATAATTTTGATTAAGAAAACAATTTTTTTCCACTGAAAAAAATATATTTCCAATTATATTTTAATATTTTGGAAATATCTCTTCAATTGTATTTAAGAAATATCCCTTTATAACTCAAAAATTTCCAGTTATATTTCAAAAAGTTCGAAATATAAGTCAAAAATTTTTGAAATAAAATTGGAAATTTATGAAATGGAATTTTTAAAAAGCGTTTAGAAAACTACAAAAGGAAAGTTTTGAAATACAATTGGAAATTTCTGAAATACAATTTTTGTAAATTTAAAAAAAAAAAATTTGCTTAAAATCATTTAGAAAATTTTAAAATAGAAATTTTTGATACACAAACCTTTTTTCGGAGAGCAAACTTTAAGACACACGGCAGCTCATAAGAAGTGATGTCAACGTAGTTATTTTCCCACTACATAAAGTGTTTGTTTATTTTTGTGCTCGTTTTGCTCTCAAAAAGTTGACATTACTGCTGGTAAGCGAAAATACAGCGATGCCAATAATTCAAAAGTTAAGAATTAGACAAAAAATTAATGGGGAAAAGTGCAAAAAGTAGGACAACCCCGGACACTTTCTAAAAAAGAAGTAGGACTGCCCCGGACGCCCTAAAAAAGAGGACGGTGTCCGGGGAAAAGAGGACGGATGGCAACCCTATCTAATAGTAATTTTCTAAAAAAAAATTTCAAAAAATTGCATTACAAATTTTTTATTAGAAATATGTATGTATGTATATTATTTTGAGTCAAACTTTCTTTTAATCAATCAAATTTTTTTGAGTGTAAAATGTTTTTGACTGTCAACATTTTTTTGAGTCTGCCATTTCAATCAAAAAAAAAAAAAAAAATAATGTGTACATTTTTTTTTGAGTGTAACATTTTTTTTTGAGTGTAAATATTTTTTTGGTGTATAATTTCTTTAAGTAACAAATTACTTTGTAAAGTATTTTTGTTTTTTTATACCTATATGTAATACAAAAAAAAACTATTTCACATATTTTCATATTTTTATATTACCATCCACTTCTTTAAAAACCAAAAACAAATTAACATTCAATCATACACATACTTTATTTGATTTTTTCCCGTTACATACAGTTACACTAACAATAACAAAACAATAACAAATATTTACTTGTCTAACAACTAAACTGCACCCCACGACAAGAAAACAAACAACAACAAGTATTACAAAACTGGTATTTCACCATGCTTTTGAAACTTGTTTAACGAGTTTTCAACAGTTTAAGGTGAAACAAATCTAAAATTCAATGCTTTGCTTATAACTTTTGAACCACTGAACCGATTTTGCTGAAATTCAAAACGAAACAGCCTTGGGGAACGACAAATATATATGCTAAGCTTCAGCCCCCTCAGAATTGTCTTTCGAAAGTTATAGTGGTTTTAATCTTGTAAACTCGAAAAATACCCTTGCCGAAATTTACTATTTTGCTCATAACTTTTGAACCACTGGACCGATTTCGCTGGATTGCAATACCAACCTGACCCGGTAAATGGAGAACATATATGTCAAACTTCAGGAGCCTCCGTAAAGTCTTTCAAAAGTTAGCGTGTTTTCAACGGACAGACAGACAGACGGACGGACGGACGGACGGACGGACGGACGGACGGACGGACATCGCTAGATCGTCTTAAAATCGATCAAGGATCATGAATATATATACTTTATGGGGTCCTAGACCAATATTTCGATGTGTTACACACGGAATGACAAACTTATATATACCCTCTATCACTAGAGTGGAGGGTATAAAAAGAAGCGCCCTTATTCACATATATACGTGAATTTGAACAAAAAGGAGTAAAATATACGTTGTGGATTAAGTTGAATATACCAAAGGTATAGGTAGAATTTAAAGATTAAAATACATACACAAAAAAAAAAACAGTATGGAAATATTTAATGATATATTGGTGCTTCCGTAAAACAAAAATGGGTGGACATTAGGGCGTCATTTTTTCTACTTTGAAATTCTGGAAATATATACACTCTAAACAATTGAGTCCAGTTTCCTACTATAAATTGGGTAAATTTCAACAAATTCAAATAATATAATACTATAAATGTGTAAATTTCCAATAATTTTTTGGTAAAACTACACATTTTGTGTAAATTTACCCAATTTATAGTAGGAAACTGAAATCATTTTAATTAGAGTGTACGTTTGTTAAAATCAGAATTTTTTTAACACCAAAGTCCAAACGATATTGACAAACATCCAATTACAATTTGTATTGGACAAGGTATTTGAGATAGAAGGCGCCTAAATGCCTTAAAATGAATGTTTAAACATTTTTTTTATATATTTTTATTGATTTCTAATAAAAAATGTTACACATTGGCAACATTGCACACTGTGACTCAGGAGGTATTTTCCGGCCAAAAGTCTTTCCACTTTTAGCATGCCAAAAATTACTATCTTGACGTTTTCTGGGTCAACGATTTTAAAACTGAGCTCAAAAATACAAAATGGCGGATCTAATATGGCGGCGAAAACTGTAATAAATTGTAAGAGTCAAATAAAAAGTGTTAAAGTTGTAATCCTAAAGTTTTTTGGGTCAAAGATTTTAAAAATGAGCTCTAAAACTAGGGTTGCCAGAATTTTATTTCGAAAATGCGGGACAATCTCCAGAAAATTACAAAAATGGCGGGATTTTAAATATTTTCGCGGGAAAAAAATATTTTTATGAACAAAACTGAAAAATTTAGCAGCATGCTGTCGAGTTTTATTGTTTTAAATAGATACTACCAGCCACTAGTGCATTTTGAAATAGAAAAAATGTTTTTGTTTTTCAAAAAAATTAGCTCTCTTTTGCGCTGCTTTAGAGACTAATTTAGCTAAAGTAAATATTAGTACACACAATTACTCCATGGAAATTTTATTAATATTTTTCCCGGAATGTACTCTATATTGTGCAATTTTTGGTTCTAAAACCCCATCATTTGGGCGACAAGGTAAAACAAATTTTACAAAAGCTTACAAATAAGCCTTTAAAAACTTAGGCTTTTAAAGTAAAAAATTTAAAAAAATGTCTGCCTGAATTTTGTACTCTTGCCCAAAACATTAAATTATGATAGTGTTTTGCGAAAGATTTGGGTTTACTTTCCAAAGTAAAGTTTTTTTTGGAAAAAATAATGTTATATTACTTTGCTATTCCATGCAAAACGAATTGAAATATCTTTGTTGTGTTTTATAAGCTAGTCAGACCTATGATTTCTTATTGTAAATAAAAATGCATTTATTTTACAAGTTTTTTTCGACGTTTCGTCAATTATTTGTTGACTTTTTCAAGAGACGTAGTAACATAAATACTTTTAAATCACATTTAAATTAATTATATTTTACATTAAACATAAAACAAAAAACATTAAACATTTAACATAAAATTTTTATAATAAACACGGCTTAAAATATAATATCACAGTGGATATCATTCGAGGACTCCATTAAAAAACCAAAAGAGCTGTACATTTCGTAAGTGAGTGCAAAAATAAGTGCAAAAAGGTGTTTTTTCATTTTGGAGATTATAAAAGATTCGGCACCAAATAATATACCCTCTCACTTGTTTTATGTACATTTGATAAACAAATGGAAAATTTTTATGCGAAATGCTTAGACTTGGTGAAAAAGTAGTTTTGGTAAAAAAAATGATTTTTTTTCACGAAAAACTAAATTATGGTAAAAAAAAATTAATGAACCCAAAATTTTTGGTGAAAAAAGTTTTGATGAAAAAAAGTTTTTGATGATTTTTTTTCAAGAAAAGAAAAATTTTTCGATTTAAAAAAAAAATATGAAAAAAAAAATTTTTTGGTGAGAAAAAAATATGATAAAAAAAAAAATTATGAAAAAAAAAAATTTATGAAAAAAAAATTAATGAAAAAAAAAAAAATTTGATGAAAAAACAAAAAAATTAATGGAAAAAAAATTTTGATGAAAAAAAAAAGTTTGATGAAAAAAAAAATTAATGAAGAAAAAAAATTAGGTGACAAAAACAATTTTATGAAAAAAAAATTTGAAGAAAAAAATTGATAAAAAATTATAAAAAAAAATTTCTTCTAAGTAATTATTTGGTGAAAAAAAAAAAAAAAATTGTGAAAAAAAAGTTTGATGAAAAAAAAAAAAAAACGATGAAAAAAAATATTTGATGGAAAAAAAAATTTGATGAAAAAAAAAAATTGATGAAAAAAAAATTTTTTTTTGTTGAACAATAATTATGTTACTTTTTATTCACCAGCTGGTAAAAAACGGTTTTATTCACCACGAAGGTGAATTATTATCCAAGTTACAACCCCAAGTTATTAAAATTTTTGGTTTTAAGAAAATGAAAATAGTAATTCTTGTTTTCTTTTTCGTTAATTGTTAGCTTATATAGTCAAACTGAGGTGGCGTCCTGCAACTTTTTTAAAATTAGACACCAGCCTAAATTATCATGTTAAAATTGTATCTAGAAGGTTTTTAACAAACACAACAAAAATAAAATTTGCACGTCCATCCAGAAAGTTGTTTCATTAAAACTTAAATTTAAAAATGGCTGATCTATAATATGTAGGTGTTTTTTATGTCACTGTATATAATTCCGCTGCTAAAAAAAATCAATATGGAGACGGAAATATTTTATATCCACGCCCTAAAACGGGAGACGGGCCATAAAAAATTGTTGATACTGACGTTTTTCTCGCACAAAAATGTTTAGTTTTTTTTTTTTTAAAATACAAAAATAATATTTTGAGTAGGTTTTATTTTCTAACTCGAGGTCATTATTTCCTTTATAAAGGAAATGATCTCGAGCTAGAAAAAAAAACCTACTCAAAATATAATATTTTAAAGGTCGAAGAAAACAATTTTTATTTTTAAATTAAAACTAATCAGAATTTGAAATACAAAAATAAATGTCATTTTTTGGTAGAAGTTTTAGTTCTACAAGTGGAAACTTTTTTCCCCTTGTCCGATTTTGAACATACATACTGTGAGACCATAAGACTTATTCATGGCACACTTCAGGGGTCTAGCTGTATTGGTTTCGATTGTATCGAGTTTTCAACAGAAAGACGAAGGATGGAAGAATATCATTAGAATCTCTTAGAATCGATCATGGAACAGTAATATATACACTTCCCAGTTGGCAAAATAAATCACCGCTGACATACTGCTGACTCTCCCTTTATGAAATTGGTGACATCTTCATAGAATTTTTCCATATGTCCCCAAAGACATCTCACCAGTTGGTCAGCAGTGCCCACTAGTATCGGTTACCACCAACAATTCGTTTAAACAACCGCTGACCAACTGCTGACATATCATTGGGGACATTTTGTAAAGTTGTGTGAAGATGTCAGCGATTTTATAAGGGGAGAGTCAGCAGTATTTCAGGCGTGATTTTTTTTTGTTGACTGGGTTTAAGGAGTCGTCCACCGATATTTCGATGCGTTACAAAAAGTAAGTATACTTCCATATTGTGGTTAGAGGGTACACAAAAAATCAAAACTAAATACGCATCTACATACATGTCAGCAGTATCTCCATTAATTAGTATGTGCAAAATTGTGCCACTTTTTTTTTGATAGCTTTTATTCAAATCATTATACTGGTGTTGCAAAAGGTATCATATCACTTGCGATTTTTCGCCATCTGCATTCGGCGTGAGGTACATAATATGAGATTTTCAAGCACTAAAAAATCAAAAATATGCGCTAAAAAATTTAAAATATGCAATAAAAAACCTAAAAATATGCATTAAAAATAAAATTTGTGCAATAAAAATCTTGTTTTCATACGAAAAACTTCTTAAAAAGCAAAAAAATAACACCGGGTTTTAAAAGTAATATTTAAACCTTTATGTGAGTGAGATTTTTTTCAAAATTTGGACAATCTTTATAAAAAATTTAAAAGAAAAAAAAAATTTTTTCTTAAAAATTTCTTTCTTTTTCAAAACAAATTTTTCAAATATAAAATAGTTTTTGAAGCAAATGAATTTCAATTTGTGTTTTTGCTAATTTATGCCAAAATATGCACTTGAAAGTTGGAAATATGCACAAATTATGCATTTAAAACCAAAATATGCAAAAAATATGTATTTTCACCCAAATGTGCAAAAACAAATCGATGCCATTTTAACGCAAATTTCTTGATTCCGAAAGATAATTGGTCGATTCGTTTTTAGACTATTGATAAAAAACATGCATTTGCATTGAAATCACATCCCTAATGATGACAAAAAATAAAAAAAAATCTTAACAGCCTCGTAACTTAAAATTTTCTGGTATTTTTATTTCGCTTTTTTTACAATAATGCCAAGGCCCTAGGGTATTATCTTAGATCCACAAAAAAAAAAAAAAAAAATATTTCTACACCCTAATTCTTGAAAATTCAAAAGTTTAGCTTCACGATATTCATATTTTTAAATAACCTTTTTGATTTTGGGGCTATATAGCTTAAGTCGGTGTTATCGGAATATTAAAAAAAAATGTTAAAGTCGAATATAATGACATTAAAATTTTTTGCGAAATGCAAAAAGTTTCTTTTGACCGAAAAAGGCTGTATGTGCCCCTCTGTGCATTGGCGTAATAGCTGGAGATGGGCACGTGAGTGAATCGATCACACAAAACAAATAATAATTTACTTAATCGCATTTTTACTCACGCTTACTCACCATTCACGTGAGTAAACAAAACACCACTCTCGCGTGACTTAACGCTTACGCATGACTCAGCCTTTTAAACTGACGCAAATTTCGAACAAATAAATAGTTGTTTTTATATTGGCAGATCGTTAATTTAGCACTGTGCCGATTTAAAACACAAAACAATTTTAAAAACTTTATAAAAAACTAAAAAATACAATTAACATATTTTAAATGAAAAATATCACTCACTACGAATCACTCACTCAAAATATGTACTTACTAACTTATCACTCACGAACTAAAATTATTCACACTTACGTGAGTAGCTAAACTTTGACCACGCTTAATTTACATGCCTATCTCTAGTCCTTAACATTAAAGCTGGAAACGCATTTAAGCGGGCACATTTTGCTGATAGCATTTCAAATGTAGTTTATGAAATTTTAAGCAAGTAGCACTCTTTGTATATTTAAAATGTCAAAGGATAATAAGAAAAAATATGTCGCCATTAGGCACGTCTCCGAAACAGAAAATGCAAATCCCTTCATTTGTGTCTGCAATTCCAAAACATGTTGGTAACCCTTGCGAAATAATGTAAGAGACAAACAAGTAGAAAAGTTAAATTCGACTTGGCCGAATCTATGAATACCCTCCACAATACCCATTTTAAGTGATAGTAAATTTTCTAACGTGAAAAAAATAACAGTTATGATTAGAAATATTTTATTTTGTGTAAAAAAAATTTTTTTTAGTTATTTTTGAAAAAAAAAAAAAAATATAATACTATTTTTTTTGAGTGTAAAATTTTTTTTGGGTGTAAAATTTTTTTCGAATTTTACATTCAAAAAAAAAAAAAATACTAATTTTTTTTGAGTGTAAATTTTTTTTTGAGTGTATTTTTTTTTTTGTTTTGGTATAAAAATATTTTTACGTGACAAAAATACGTTTTAAAATATTTTTGTGACTTACCAATGGTTTTAAAACAGGTTTAACGGGTTTTCACCACGTGAATTCAAGGTGAATCTAATCTGATATTCACGGTTTTGCTAATAACTTTTGAACCACTGGACCGCTTTGGGTGAAATTCAACACGAACTAGTCTGGAGGAACGAAACATATATATGCCAAGCTTTAGCATCCTCAGAATTGATTTTCGAAAGTTACAGTGCTTTTTATCTCATAAATTCACGAAAAACCCTTGCCGAAATTCAGTCTTTTGCTCATAGCTTTTGAACCACTGAACCGATTTCGCTGGATTGCAATACCAACCTGACCAGGTAAATGCCCAACATATATGCTAAACTTTAGGAGCCTCCGTAAAGTCTTTCAAAAGTTAGCGTGTTTTCAACAGACAGACGGACAGACGGACGGACGGACGGACGGACGGACGGACATCGCTAGATCGTTTTAAAATCGATCGAGGATCATGAATATATGGGGCATTCCATGTGAAATCGGACACTTTGAAAAACATTTTTTTTAGAATTTCCCAATTTGTTTACAGTTTTTAGTACCCTTCGAAAACTCATTCGTGGTAAATTTTCAGATTTTTTTGATGACCCGTTCAAAAGATATCGAATTTTTAAAAATTGGTAGTTTGTTCCTTTACTCAAACTTCTTTTAATCATAACTTCTTCAATAATGGTCCAAATTTCAATTTTTTTTTTTCAAAATTTTTGTTTTTTACGTACTTTCTAAAAAAAATTCCCAAAAAATTCTTAAAAGAGCTCTAGTATGCGATTTTTAAGTTTTAAAATTTAAATCTCATTTTTGAAAATGTTTGTACTCTTCGATTTTTTTGAAATTTTTTTGTGTAAAACTTCTATCAATTCTACAAATTTTTTGCCCAGGAAGATCGTGGGATAACGATTATTACTATTTTTTAAAATTTTTTGAAAAAATTTTATTGTAATTTTTCAATCTTAAAATCATTTCTACTGCTCCAATGGTGCGTCATAGAGGGGTCCTTTATAAGACCGACCACCATTAATTTTTACGTCTTAACATTTCTTTGGAACAACTAATACCCTACCTCCAATTTCTAAGGGGGCTCCCACACAAAACGACATTTTTTAAAATTTGTTCCAACCGCTCTAACTGCCCTAATGGTGCCCTTAGAGCAACAAAATTTATGACCGACCCACAATATTTTTTTAGTCCAAACATTTTCTCTAAACACACCTACCCTCTATCTTTAACTGTTAAGGCGGTCCCCATACAATTTTTTTATTTTTTGTAAATTTGTTTTATTTAATCAGCTTCTACCGGTCCAATGGTGCGTCCGAGAGGGGTCATTAGTGAGACCGACCCCCATTTATTTTTACCCTACAACATTTTTTCAAAACATACCTACGCCCTATCTCCACTCCCTAAGTAGGCTCCCATACAAATAACAGTTGGAGCAAATTTTATAAAAATGTAATTTTGTATGGGAGCCTACTTAGGGAGTGGAGATAGGGCGTAGGTATGTTTTGAAAAAATGTTGTAGGGTAAAAATAAATGGGGGTCGGTCCCACTAATGACCCCTCTCGGACGCACCATTGGACCGGTAGAAGCTGATTAAATAAAACAAATTTACAAAAAATAAAAAAAATTGTATGGGGACCGCCTTAACAGTTAAAGATAGAGGGTAGGTGTGTTCAGAGAAAATGTTTGGACTAAAAAAATATTGTGGGTCGGTCATACATTTTGTTGCTCTAAGGGCACTATTAGGGCAGTTAGAGCGGTTGGAACAAATTTTAAAAAATGTCGTTTTGTGTGGGAGCCTCCTTAGAAATTGGAGGTAGGGTATTAGTTTGTTCCAAAGAAATGCTAAGACGTAAAAATTAATGGGGGTCGGTCTTATAAAGGACCCCTCTATGACGCACCATTGGAGCAGTAGAAATGATTTTAAGATTGAAAAATTACAATAAAATTTTTTCAAAAAATTTTCAAAAATAGTAATAATCGTTATCCCACAATCTTCCTAGACAAAAAATTTGTAGAATTGATAGAAGTTTTACAAAAAAAAATTTCAAAAAAATCGAAGAGTACAAACATTTTCAAAAATGAGATTTAAATTTTAAAACTTAAAAATCGCATACTAGAGCGCTTTTAAGAATTTTTTGGGAATTTTTTTTAGAAAGTACGTAAAAAAACAAAAATTTTGAAAAAAAAAAATTGAAATTTGGACCATTATTGAAGAGGTTATGATTAAAAGAAGTTTGAGTAAAGGAACTAACTACCAATTTTTAAAAATTCGATATCTTTTGAACGGGTCATCAAAAAAATCTGAAAATTTACCACGAAGGAGTTTTCGAAGGGTACTAAAAACTGTAAACAAATTGGGAAAATCTAAAAAAAAGTTTTTCAAAGTGTCCGATTTCACATGGAATGCCCCATATATACTTTATGGGGTCCTAGACCAATATTTCGAGATGTTACAAACGGAATGACAAACTTATATATACCCTCTATCAACGGCGTATGCAGGACTGTTTTTTCAGGGCCCAACAACAACAACAAAAAAATTGTTGTTGTTTTTTTCGTGAGATTTATGTTTTCCAATACATATAAAAAAAATATTTTTTTGTTGTTGTTGTTGGGCCCCCCCCCCCCCCCTCTGTATACGCCGATGCCCTCTATCACTAGAGTGGAGGGTATAAAAAGTTGAAAGAAAGTATGAAGTGAGGTTGAGATTGCTAGAAATAGAATTGTAGTGTGAAACTGTCAAAATTTATTCTGTAGAAACTATAAATATTCACATATATAAAAAACAGTTTTCATTGACAAGACAAACCGACATTAAAATTCTACTGATGATAACACTAACTGGGGTGTTTCAAACCGGTATGGGAAATACCAGAAATTTGTTTAATTTTTAGAAATTAAAATTTTCTTCTGCATTTTATCAACTTGAACCCTTATAACAAATATTATTATTAAAAGACGCATTTAAAAGAGAAATATTTTATTTAAACCTCCAGATAAAAGTAAAAAAAAAGAAATTTATAAAACCTTGTACAATTAAAAAAAAAAAAATACTTTTACCTCCATTTTTGATCCTCCATTTTGATTTCAAAATTAAATCTGACTTCATGTTCGTGATTGACTTTGCCCAATCATTTCCTAGTGATAATTTGATACATCATGTAATAACACTGTGCAACAATTACAAAGTTTTTCCAAAACCACAGGGTTCTGACGATTGATTCTAGATTGATTCCGATTTTTTTTAGAGGGGGTTATAATTCGATCCTTGTACCAGTTCTTGCAGCAAATCGTATATGAAACCATGTTTTCTTTACATCTGAAGTGTAGGGTGTGTTCAGCAATTTCGTAGCAAAATTTACCCCGGGTTAATTTAATCCGATTGACCTCAAATGTGTATCATATAAGTTTTAGGCCTAGGAGAATAAAAATTTGACGGTCTTTGGAAAATAAAAGAATCATTGAGCGTGTTTAGCAGAGAAACCTGCTACTCAGCAGTTGAGATGTAGCATGTTTTGATTAGTTGACTCTGCTGAACGCATTTTTTTATGAATGTTTTAAAATATTGGAATAAATTATTATTTTTTTATATTTTCATTTATTTTTGCTGTGGAAAATACTTTTTTATTATTTTTTTGTTTATTTCCTTGAATAACGTCAAAAAAAGATAATAATTTCAATATAACAGCTTATTTATCAGTTTGTGATCAAATGTAGCATAATTTTTGTATGCTACCAGTGATGAGAAGCAATCACTCAACATGTTGACCGAAATGTCAAAAATTAAACCGTTCAGCAGAATGTTGGGGAGCAGCTGAGTAGCAGCTTTCTCTGCTGAACGTACCCATTGTCTAGCCATACAAAAAAATGCCTGTCTAATGGACAATTTAAATTCAGATATTCGTCAATATTTGTTTACATTTTTTTTGTATTTTAATTCTTATTAAGTAAACCAAATCTGTTTTGAAATCCTTTTTTTCTACTAATTTAATTTTCTTTAATTTGTTTATTTATTTAAATATAAATCTTATTAGATTAGCATAAATTGAATTGTTTTTTATAACTTTTTTGTTTCCATTTTTTTTTATTTCGAAATTAAATTTTATGTAGAATAAATAAAATGAATTATAATATAAAAAATACAACAAAAAACGTGAAACAAAATTTTCCTGGAAAAAAGAAAAAAGGACTTTAATGGCAGAAATAGAAAGTTATGCAAATAATATTTTTACTTTTTTTCTTTTTTCTTGTTAAAGCAGGACATTGCTATCAGGGTTAAGTTGTTTATTTTTATTTTTAATAAAAAAAAAAAGAAATTTAATATTTATTTTGCTAGTGGTTTATTTACTTTGCAAAGAGAAACATTTCTAAACAAACTGAAATTTTTTCACATTTTTTATATTTATTTTTTTATTTTTTATGAATTTATGCAAAAGAGTTAAAGTAAGAAGTATTTGTTTTGCTATTAATTTAATGAAAACTAAATTCTTTGTTATACCCTACACTAGTCTGTGATGTAGGCAAATATTGGTCTAAGAAACTTCTAGAAACTGCTCTACTGATTGCAGCAGTAGAAATGATTTTAAGATTGGAAAATTGCAATAACATTTTTTCAAAAAATTAAAAAAAAACAAGTAGAAAAGTTAAATTCGACTTGGCCGAATTTATGAATACCCTCCACAATGCCCTTTTTAAGTGATAGTAAATTTTCTAACGTAAAAAAAAATAAAATTTTTGGTTAGAAATATTTTTTCAAAAATTAATAAAAAAAAAAATTACTAATTTTTTTTTTGAGTGTAAAATTTTTTTTTTGAGTGTAAAATTTTTTTGAGTGTATTTTTTTTTGTTTTAGTGTAAAAATATTTTTGTGTGACAAAAATACCTTGTAAAATATTTTTTTAACTTACAAATATTTTTAAAACATGTTTAACGGGTTTTCAACACGTGAATTTAAGGTAAAACTAATCTGAAATTTACGGTTTTGCTTATAACTTTTGAACCACTGGACCGATTTGGCTGAAATTTAAAACGAACTGGACCAGAGGAACGGAAAATATTTATGCCACACTTCAGCACCCTCAGAATTGCCGTTCGAAAGTTACCGTGTGTTTTATCTCGTAAATTCCAAAAAAACCCTTGCCGAAATTCACTCAATTGCTTATAAGTTTTGAACCACTGGACCGATTTTGCTGGATTGCAATACCAACCTGACCAGGTAAATGCCCAACATATATGCCAAACTTCAGGAGCCTCCGTAAAGTCTTTCAAAAGTTAGCGTGTTTTCAACATACAGACAGACAGACAGACGGACGGACGGACGGACGGACGGACATCGCTAGATCGTCTTAAAATCGATCGAGGATCATGAATATATATACTTTATGGGGTCCTAGACCAATATTTCGAGGTGTTACAAACGGAATGACAAACTTATATATACCCTCTATCACTAGAGTGGAGGGTATAAAAATAGTAATAATCGTTTCTCAAGATGCTTCTGGGCAAACATTTTATAGAATCTATAGAAGTTTTCCACAAAAAAATTTAAAAAAACTCAAAGAATAGGATACATTTTCCAAAATGAGATTTAAATTTTAAAACTTAAAAATCGCATACTAGATCACTTTTGAGAATTTTTAAGATTTATTTTTTTAAAGTACTTAAAAAACAAAAATTAAGAAAATAGCAAATATATTGAATTTGGACCATTATTGAAGAAGTAACGAGTAAAAGAATTTTGAATAAAGGAACAAACTACCAATTTTTAAAAATTCGGTATTTTTTGAACGGGTCATCAAAAAAATCGAAAGTTTGCGAAAGGTAATAAAAACTGTAAACAAATTGCGAAAAATTATAACCGAAAGGTCGATTAAAAACAACACTAATTCAAATTGGGAAAATCTAAAAAGTGTCCGATATATATTCGATTAGAGTATTATTCTAGCTCGAGGCCCAAAAATATTTCTATTTATGATAATCTCATAACACCGTTCGACAATTTGGAAATTTTGGCTGTACACATGAACCGAACCAAAAAATTCTGAGAGTGGGGCCAAAAATAAAATACCCGTGTCTTCCAGTTTTTCTAGATCAATTTGCGTTATCGCGAAAAATTAAAAAAAAAAATTGTTTGCCCTAAAAAAAAATCACTGTAGTCAGAAAGTGGAAATAAAAATAATATTCCCGTGTCTTTCAGGTTTTTTAAATCAACTCGCGTTTTTCGCGAAAAACCAAAAAAAAATATATTGTTAAATTGTGTTTCACACAAGAAGTGTGAAGTAAGTCCAAAAACTGTATGTAATATACTTCTGATAAAAATAACATTAATAGGTGTCTGTAGTGAAATTTGATGGCGGTTCTTTTCTTAGAACACAAAAACCCTCTATCTCCCATTTTTAGTATTAATGTTTGTCCTTATTTGAAATAATCACAAAGAAAATCATTAAATCTTGCGTTTAAAGGCTTAAAATGTTCTACAAAAATTTTCTGCATCAAATTTCACTAAAATCCGAGAGTTTTTTTTATGAAAAATCTGATACTACTTCTTTGGATAAAGAAGAATTATCAGATTGGTAAAAACGAAAGAGGAAAATTAAGTGAGAATTTTTTTCTAGTAAAAATGTCTTTAAAAATTTTTCTTTAGGAAAAACATTTTTGAATCTTAGAATTTTTTTACAAGAAAAATGTTTCGGAATCTTTAAATTTTCCTGCAGGAAAAAGAAGAAATTTTTTTTTAGGGAAAATTTGAAAATTTTTCTATAAAAAAATGTATTAGAATCTGGAACTTTTTCTAAGTATAGGAAAATTACACAGAACCTGTGATTTTTTTATAAGAAAAATGTCTCGGAGCCTGAGATTTTTCTTTTTAAAAATATATTAGAATTTAAGACTTTTCCTTCATGAAAAATATTTCAAATTCTGATATAATTTACCAGAATCATAGATTATTTCTGTTTGAAAAATGTCTCAGAATCTAAAACTGTTTAATAAGAAATGCTGTATCTTTTCTAAAAAAAAATCATAGAATCCTAGAAAAAAATCTCAGACTTTTTCTATACGAAAAAATTTCTCAGAATTTGTGAGTTTTTATTTAGAAAAAATGTTCTAGAATCTGAAGCTTTTTCTGTAGGAAAAATGACTTAGAATCTGAGACTTTTTCTATAGAAAAAATTCATTAGGCTTCTCTGACTTCTGTTAAAAATAACCCAGACATTGCAGGAAACTTTTTTGGAATAAAAAGGTATGCACTCTGATATATTTTGAATTGGAAAATTGTTTCAAAATTCTTTAGAACCTGAGAATTTCTTGAGGGGACATTTTTCAAAATATCAAACAAATATCATAAGTTCAAAGACCTTTTGTAAAGGAATAAGTTTTTAATATTTGGAAATGTTTCCTTAGAAAAAAATCTAATTGTAAGCAACAAAAAACCTTAACTAATGATACAAATCTCACCTGCGGTCCCCTGCAAAAAATTAAAAATGAGTAATTTTCCCCCCAAACAAAAGAGCTGGATCCGCGCCTGAGTAAGTACTAGATCCATTTAAATGAAATTTATAGCGGTTATGGTTAACGTGTAACTAATAGGGGCACCTCAAGGGGCCCTTTTTTAGGACTTCAACAATGGATTTAAGTGCTTGCCAAGTTGTTATTTACTAACAAATTTTTAGGAAATTTTGGATTTTAATAAAGACCTTGCAAATTCTTTCTTGAAAGATACTATGTAAGACCGACCCCCATTAGTTTTTCCACCCCAACAGTTTTTCTGAACAAGCCTACTACCACCACGTCTTAAGGGGGCTGCCATACAAAATGGCATTTTTATCAAATTAGCTCCCATCACTGTAACTGTCCCAAAAATGCCCCTAGTGGAGTCAAATGTATAACCCACCAACAATATTTTTTCAATACTAACATTTTCACAGAACATTCCTACAAATACACGAACGTTTCGTTTATTTACGAAAATTCGGCAAGGTCGAATTTATCTTTTTTTATTTGTTTTTTTTTTGTTAAAATAACACTGTGCTACAAAAAACACAAAATCGAATATACTTTTGCAATGAGGTAGTTAAGGTTGCAGGTCTTGTGGAAAAGATCACAAAAATGCCCATCAAACTTGCCAGACACTCTCAAATTTTAAAGTTATTATCAAAAAACTTTTTTTTTTGGACTTTTCTCACTAATTTAAGAAGTTTTCAACCGATTTTAAATTTTTTTACTGTTTTGGATAGAAGATGGATAGGGCTTTTTATGTATGTGAATTGTTCTATACATATAAGAAAGATATGTATTGATTTTTTCAACAATATCTATTTTTTTTGTTATTTTTTGAAAATTTTTTAAGTTTATCGATTTTTTTCTGCTATAGTTCGTGTAACAATATTTATATTTATAAACGTATTCTTAAAGAAGATTTAATTGTGAATACGATGAGTTTTATGCCGAAAAAATCGGATAACAATTGACAGAGTAGTGATAATTTTTCTAAAAAAGAAAATTAAGATTTTGTGTGAAATTGCTGTGCGGATAACCCAGGCAAAAAAAAAAAAAAAAAAATTAACAAACATACTGAGAGGTCGTGTATCATTATTTGAAAGGTTTTTGACCTCCTGAATTCGAATTTGACCTTGAAATTGCACTATCCCAGCAAAAAATGAGCGGAGTACTTCTGTTTGGAGTGCTTTAAAACTATAGCAAATGTAAAGATATACAACAAAAATAACAAAAAACACAAGGAAAAAACGCAAAGGCATTCTTTTCTACTCCATAAAAAGTTGATATTCAGCTCTTAACTCATTACCTTCCGCGACTTTTCCATACAAATGTAAGTAGATATTTAGTAGATAAGAAGTACTCCGAGTTATCAAACAACTTCCAACTACTTCCCGGAGTACTTCTTATCTACTGAATATCTACTTACATTTGTATGGGAGTGTCGCGGAAGGTAATGAGTTAAGAACTGAATAACTATGAATTCTGGAGTAGAAAAGAATGTTTGTGTGTTTTTGTCTTGTGTTTTTTGTTATTTTTGTTGTATTTCATTACATTTGTTATAGTTTTAAAGCACTCCACTAGGAAGTGGTAATGACTATATATCAATATATCAATTTATAATAAATATCACAAAAACCTGACGAGATAGAGTAATTTAAAGGCTAGATTCGGATTCAGCGCGCCAAAAACCATTGAAAATATACAACATGACCATTTATGATAATTTTTTTTTGTCTGGGTTATCTGAACGGCGATTTCCTTCAAAATCCTAATTTTCTTTTTTAGAAAAATTATAACAACTCTGTCAATTATTATCCGATTTTTTCAGGATAAAGCTCATCGTATTCAGAATTAAATTTTCTATAAAAATACGTTTATAAATATAAAGGTTGTTAAACGAACTATAGCATAAAAAAATCGATAAACTCGAAAAATTTTCAAAAAATAACAAAAAAAAAAGATATTATAAAAAAATTAGTAGATATCTTTCTTATATGTGTAGACCAATTCACACACATGGAAAGCCCTATTCCTCTTCTATCCAAACCAGATAAAAAATTTAAAATCGGTTAAAAGTTTTCTGAATTACACAAGGTTTAGTGAGCAAAGTCCCAAAAAAACGTTTTTTGACAATAACTCTAAAATTTGAGGGTGTATGGCAAATTTAATTTTTGTGATCTACTCGACAAAACCAACAACCTATACCATGTCACATCAGAAGTATTTTTTCACTGTAGCACAGTATAATTTTCTGTTAGCAATTATTTTTTTACTAACATTTTTCTATCAAATTTTCTTTTCATTAAATTTATTCTTTAGCATTTTTGTTGCAAATACAAATTTTTTCAATAAACTTTTTTACATTAGTGAGGGTATCGTTGTATTCGGCATCGCCAACTTTAACTTTTTGTCTTGTTTAAATTAATGTATTTAAAATTTAGTTTGTTTTATATTTTTATTTAAAGATATTTTATTATTTTAGGCTCCTTAAAAAAACACTTTCTGTTTACATAAAAATTTTAAGAATTTGCTTTTAGCTACATTTGTTTTTGTAGGTTAGTCGAAAAAAAAAAACTTTTTTAAAAATGTTTATTTTCTTTTATTACCACAAAATTTTATAAATTCTTAAAAATAGAAAATCAATTAAATTTTAAATCAAGTATTAGGGAGTGCTAAATCTAAAACACCTATAGATATTTCATACACCGATAAAAAAATCCTTCATGATTATACTAATCCGATTCTTAAAAAAATTTTCGTTTTCCGACTTTTTTGATGCAGAAAATATTTAGATAATGAGACATTAATTTTAAAAAATAAGTCTATGATACTAAGAAACTTTCCACAGAAAATTCCTAAAATTCCTGGAAATTTTTCTTACAGAAAATTTCAGATTCTGCGACGTTTTCCTTATAGAAAATATCTCGTATGCTGAAAATTGTTTTCTACTGCTATTTAGTATATTAAAAATAACTTTTTGGAAATATTTAATTAGTAGTAATTTTTATTATAATTTTTAACTCACACAATATATACGACTATTTCTGGTCATCTCATGCTTCTAATTTAAAAGACATACTCCAACAGATAAACCTACAATAATAATAATACAAAACTAATGTTTTTAAATAAACAATGAATCCTTGTAAATGTCGTTAGCATAAAGACGCAATTACTACAAACAGAATGTTACAAATTGTTAAATTGTGTGTATTTGAGAAAATAGCTTGGTCTTGAAAAATTCTTAAAATGATTTTCAAGTTATAGACAATTCTATTTAATTTTGTTTTTTCATTTTAATTTAATGGTACCCCAAGTGAACATTAAAAATGCATAGAATTCAATGTTAAGGAAGAAGACAAAAACGAGTAACCATAAAAACATAATAATAATTGGACATTTTTAGTACACTAAAAAAAATGAATTGATAAATTTACAGAATAATATTTAAAAAAATCAAAATAATTGATTTAATATGGCTGTAATAGTAAAGTGATATTTTTTCTTCAACTAATGATTGTCCCAAGTATCTGGGCAAATTTTTAGTCCACTAGTTCTAAAAGTTATGTATTACAAATCTGAGGTCAATCGGATTAAAATAACCAATGGCGCCCAGTTATCCAAAGTTTTGGATTTTTGAAAATTAAAAAACAAAAAAAAAAATTAAAACACCGTTTATTTATTACCTTCGATGCGCTGTACAAAAAAATAAAGAAAAGGGTTAAAATCGAACTAAATGTTTTCGAGATATCGCTATTTAAAAAAAGTAAAAAAGGTGATTTTTCCTAAAATCATAAAATAAAAAAAAGATCTAAAAAATTTCTGGAGGGAAAGAAATTTTTAGATTTTTCAGAAACTCAATAATCCAACAATTTTAACCTGTGGAGCCTTTCGATAAAATTTTTAATTTTTTAGAAAAATTTTATCAAAAACTCTAAACTTTGATCAAATAAAGCAATGGGTCATTATGTTCTCAAATAAAGTTTAAATCAAAGTTTGTCTCAAGCTCTATGAAATAGTGGATAGAAAAAATTTTAAGATTTCTTTTTTAAATTTCTTGAAGGAAGAAAAAATAACGTGATTATTAAAATTATTTGTTCTAAATTTCAAATGGCGATATCTCGAAACCCACTAGAACGATTTCAAAAATGTTTTGACGTTTGTATTCAACATGCCAGAATTAGTTAAAATTATGTGTATTTTTATATTTTTTTTATTCTTCAGATATCCAAAATGTTGGTGGAAATTTTCCAAAAATCCAAAGCTTTGGTTGTAGACACCACTGGTTGGAATGTTGGATTTTAGTTTATTTTTTTTTATATCTTCAAAAGTCCAAAACTTTGATTGTGAATTCGTAAAATTGTCTTTTTAGATAAGCAATTTTAGTTTACTCTCCCAACAGTCGAACGGTTTATGCGAATAAGGACGAAAACACCACTTTTTTAACAGAAAAGTTATTTCGACTTGGCCGAATCTATGAATACCCTCCACAATGCCCTATTTACGTGATAGTAAATTTTCTAACGTGAAAAAATAACATTTTTGATTGGAAATATTTTATTTTGTTAAAAAAACAACTTTTTTTTAAGTAATTTTTGAAAAAAAAAAAATTTACTAAATTTTTTTTTGGTGTAAACATTTTTTTTAATGTAAAATTTTTTTCGACTGTATTTTTTCTAGTGTAAAAATATTTTTGAGTGACAAAAATACGTTGTTAAATATTTTTGTGACTTACCGATGTTTTCAAAACATATTTTCAAAAAGTGAATTTAAGGTGAAACTAATCTGAAATCCACGGAATCCACGGTTTTGCTAATAACTTTTGAACCACACGACCGATTTGGCTGAAATTCAATACGAACTAGATCCAGTATCCTCAGAATTGCCTTTCGCAAGTAAGCGTGTTTTTTATCTCGTACATTCACGAAAAATCCTTGCTGAAATTCAGTCTTTTGCTCATAACTTTAGAATCACTGGACCGATTTCGCTGGATTGCAATTCCAACCTGACCAGGTAAATGTACAACATATATGCCAAACATCAGGAGCCTCCGTAAAGCTTTTCAAAAGTTGGCGTGTTTTCAACAGTCAGACAGACGGACAAACGGACGGACATCGCTAGATCGTCTTAAAATCGATCGAGAATCATGAATATATATACTGTATGAGGTCCTAGACCAATATTTCGAGACGTTACAAACGGAATGAAAAACCCTTTATCACTAGAGTCAGGCGCGGATCCACGGGGGGGAAGGAAATTTCCCGAATAGGAAATTTCCCGAATTCAAAAAAAGAAAAAAGGAAAGAGGAAAGAAGAAAAAAAAGGAAAGGAAAAGAAAGGAAAGCAAAGAAGAGAAAGGGAGAAGGAAAACAGGAAAGTAAAAAAAAATTCTCATAAAAGGCTAATTTCCATTTTTAACAAAATATAATATAAATATTATTTTACTGCGAGTTTAAAAGTGATATTAAGTAAAATTTTAAATTGTACGCCACAAAACAATCTTTACACATACAAACAATTTTAAAAGATTTGCGAAAAAAATGAAAGTATGCAGTTAAGGGTTAATATTATAATTCTTAAAAATTTATTTTGTATCGTATGGTGCATCCTGCATCCAATGTCAAGAATAATAGACAAAATATTGGAAAAAAGCTTTTTTTGCATGTCCTTGCAACGTGGCCGCGTAATATGCAGTTATGGGTTAATATTATAATTTTGAAAAAACTTATTTTGTGTCATATAGTATTAATACTGCATCAAATGGCAAGAATAAGAACAAAAATTATGAAAAAAAAAACTTTTTTTGCATTTCCTTGCAATCCTTTAAAAGTGTATCCCTAAAGTCCTTAAAGTGTTACAAACGAATACCAACAATAGCTCTTAAAGTTTTTCAAGTCTCATGAAAATGTGGTAAAAATCTGCTGCCAAATAATACATTTTTATTCAAATTTGAATTAATTTTTTTGAATATTCGCCTTTTTCCATTTAAGCAAAAATTGGAATCCAATTTTTGGCAAGTTCTCCTTCGAATACCTTACTAAAATTTTGTATATGGGTAAAAGTAAGTCATATCTTACAACTAGAGCTTAAAAAGTTGACAAAAATATTAGTTTTGGTCGTTTCCTGCGTTTTTATTGTCCCCTGCAAAATTCTATAAATTGTCTATTCGTCCTTATTCAATTGAACTGTTCAGTTGTTTTGAGTGTATTCTTTTACAAAATGGAAGAATTGACCGACTTAATGATTGTAATTTAAAAAGTAGATAATGGAATAGAAATTTAGGATATAAATTACATGAATAATGAGATTATTTGCAATTAGGAAAACATTCGTAAATACATTCAGTTCTAAATTGTTATGAAGGCGTATGATTAATATTAAATTTAATGTAATAGCACTTATACGCATCAGTATTTGAAATTATTGTATTAAATATGCCGCATTTTAAAAATGTAATCATTTGGTAAAGAGGATGCCAGAAAAATTGTTAATTTCATGTACATGTATCAGCAATTTAAATAAATTCATTGTCATAGAATAGAGAAACTACTTATTTAAAATCATAAAAAAATGACAATGCCATGAAATGGCATTCTTATATTTTCCGCAACAATATGTAACCATTGTCTGGATATAGTGTACAATAGTACTCCAATATGTCAACATAACATGTTCACACACAGTCAAGCATAAATAAAAAGAGCATCAACCATCTACTAACATCTACTCACATCTACAACTACTACTCTACACCATGACTTTATGAAAATGTAGTGACATTGTCAGCAGTGATAAATTACGTTGCAAATATTTATAACAATTGGAAATGTTAAGCATTGTTTGTTACAATCTGATGCTATTGAATGCTTTAAAAATTTAAGAATTACATAAATAAAATAGCGGGATGTTACAATTGCACTTTAGTTTTTATATACTCTTCAAAGCAAGATTTTATCGGAATGAAGTCGGACCACTTTTTAAGTCAAGGTCAATATAATAAAAGTTTCAGTTAATAACATTAATACATGCTGAAAAATATTGTCTGTTGCTAGGTGAAGAAACTCACTTTGCATCCCACTTAATTTTTTTTTTTTTTATAAATCAAAATTTAAGAAAAATGTTGCAAGTTCTTTTTTTTAATCAAAAAATGTTTCTCAGGACGTATTTGCAGCATTAATTTATATTTTTAAGGGTATGCCTTCTGTATAGCGCGATTTATTTTTGAAATACACCCAAAAAAAAAAAACGTGGGTATTCAATACTAAAAATTTAACTAATTTTAGTCCAAAAGGACCTAGTGCAGAAATTGGTAACCAATACAAAAATTTTTAACTAATATTAGTCAAAACCAGTAAAAATTAATAATTTTAGTACTTTGAAGATACTAAAATTAGTAACTAATTAGTAGATGTGGGTACAATATCACTTACTACACCTTTTACTGTAGAATTATTTTGAGTGTACATTAGTGCCTACGGTCAGTACCGTAGTACCGGGAATACCGGTATTCCCGGTTCTCGGTATTACCGGGTAATGGTACCGGTTTCCCGGTTCTTAATTCATTCCCGGTATTCCCGGGAATACCGGTATTCCCGGTTCCGGTTCTGACGGTATTCCCGGGACTACCGGTATGTATATTTTGTAAAAATTTGTACAATTAAAATTTTTTCTTTGCTTTTACCAAAAAAAAATACAAAACATGTGAAAAACACCATTTCCATTTAATTTTTTTAATTTGTGGTATAGAATTTTTTTGGTTTTTGAGAACCGGTACCAGGATGAGAACCGGGAATACCGGTATTCCCGGGAATATATGTAGAACCGGGAAACCGGTTCCAGAACCGGGAATACCGGTATTCCCGGGAATACCGAGAACCGGGAAATGGGGGGCACTAGTGTACATATTTATTAGAGCTAATTTCGAAAATTTGATCTGCGGATATCATAATTTTCTTGAAGGATTTAGGGGATCTAAATAGAATGCTGGTATTTTTTTGGAAACATTTTTGCTCCTTGGGGTGGTTTAACGCCTTTGAAAACGCGGATTTTGTGCTGATATTTATGCGGAGAAAAACGGCTGAATATATCACAAATTTTATTTCACCAGTCGGTTCTACAGCAAAAAATATTACTATGTCCGTTTTTTGAACGCTTCCAAAAATCCACCACAAAGGGCAGAAATATAAGATTTTCCCATTTTTTTTAATATGCACGATTAAAGGGCATTTTCAGCTTAAATAGGCACCAAAATTTCCGTTCTATAACAATGTTCAATATGTTCAGACGTTTTTTCTCTGCAGAAAAATAAGCCAAAAATCCGCTTTTTTAGATGAGTTGAACCACCCCAAGGAGCGAAAATTGTTCCAAAAAAATACCGACATTATTTTTAGCTAACCTTAGTTTTTCAAAAAAATTATGATACCCTATAAACCGGTGATGTGACATTGTCACCAAACGAACTCTAATATTTATACATTTTCAGATTTATTCAAGAAATGATTCATTAAGAAATTTTTGTAATAATTGAAAAATTCTTCTAAGGTATTTTGCTGTTAGTAGTTCTGAATCTAAAATAATTTTCCAATACAAAAAATATCAGATTTGAGAAAATTTTTAAGTTTTCTGAAACATTTGCTTCAAGAAAAATTTTTTGATTCTGCGATTTTTTCCCAATAGCAAAATTCAGAGGTTCTGAGGCATTTTGCGCATAGAAATGTTTTTCCTTTTTGGAAAACTCTTGCTTTAGACAAATCCACAGACTCAAATACTCTTCCATATGGAAATATTTTCAGATACTGGGGCATTATTCCCACCAAAAAATTTGACGTGTACAAATTTATAAAGATTTTTCCCATAGAAAACTAATCCGGTTCTGAGGTTTTGTGCCCTCCAACTCTTATAGGCTTTTTATTTTCGAAAATGAGAACAATCGAACCACGAGGAAAAAATTACCCCTTGAAGATTTTTCCCATAGAAAACTAATCCGGTTCTGAGGTTTTGTGCCCTCCAACTGTTACAGGCTTTTTATTTTCAGAAATGAGAAAAATCGAACCATGAGGAAAAAATTACCCCTTGAAGAACTAAACAAAACTCTAAGAAACCATATTTTTGACAGCTTGTAACACATTCGTTTGTAACACATCGAAATATTGGTCTAGGACCCCAAAAAGTATATATATTCATGATCCTCGATCGATTTTAAGTCGATTTAGCGATGTCCGTCAATCCGTCTGTCTGTCCGTAGAAAACACGCTAACTTTTGAAAGACTTTACAGAGGCTCCTGAAGTTTGACATATATGTTGGGCATTTACTTGGTCAGGTTGGTATTGCAATCCAGCAAAATCGGTCTAGTGGTTCAAAACTTATGAGCAAAAGACTAAATTTCGGCAAGGGTTTTTCGTTAATTTATGAGATAAAAAACACGATAACATTCAAAAGGCATCTACGAGGATGCTAAAGCTTGGCGTACATATTTGTTCGTTCCCCTGGCCTGGTTCGTATCGAATTTCAGCGAAATCGGTCCAGTGGTTGAAAAGTTATTAGCAAAACCTTGAATATCAGATTAGTTCACCTTTAATTCACGTGTTGAAAACCCGTTAAACATGTTTTAAAAACATTGGTTAGTCACAAAAATATTTTACATCGTATTTTTGTCACTTAAAAAAATTTTAACACTAAAACAAAAAAAAAAAAAAAAAATACAATCGAAAAAAAATTTACACTCAAAAAAAAATTTAGTAAATTATTTGTTTTTTTTTTTTTTGTGTCAAAAATTACTTAAAAGAAATGTTTTTTACACAAAATAAAATATTTCTAATCAAAAATGTTACTTTTTTCATGTAAGAAAATTTACTATCTGTTGTTTTTTTTCTAACTTTTCTACTTGTTTTTTTTTTTTAATTCGTCGTATAGAAAAATTTTCATATTTTAAGGCATCATTCCCATAAAAAACTTCTTAGTTTTAAAGTTTTTTTCTATCAAAAAATTTTTACAATCTAAAGACTTTTTCCTTAGAAAAATACTGGGATTCTAAGATATTTTTTATGAAGAAACACTAAATATATGAGATTGGCAAATTATGAATTTTAATGCTTTTTTACTTTTTTTAAAGCAATTTCCTCTGTCCTAAGACATTAATTAGTGACAAAATTTCTATGATTCTACTTATAACATTTTCTGAGACATTTTTCCTATAAAATATACTCAGGTTCAGAAACATTTTGTTATAGAATAATAGTTTAAGACAGGGAGATATTTTAAAGATATTTCGTATTAAAACCGTCTCCTGAAATTTATGTTTTGCTACATACGACATTCGTATTTTGAGGTAGCGATTTGTCGTTACTTGATTTTTTTTTTAGACACCAACGAAAAAATAATTAAATTAGTTGATATAAAAGCTTGAACAGTAATTTCGCGATATCTTGGGAAATTAGTCATTTATAATTTTTATACGTGCAGTTCTCTCTCCTTTAATAACCTCAAATTCAAACTGCATACCACTTTTTTTTGTCTTTAATTGAAGTATATCTTTAAACGGACCAAATATAACAAAACAAATCATGAATATATTGTAGTAAAGACAGTTATTTTTTAGCGATATCTCAAAGAATTGAGCAGCTAGAATTTTGATGTTACCTGCCTTATAACCTTTGATAAATATTAAGTCAAACTGAATTTCGTGTTTTCAGCAATTTTAAAGAAACTTCTTTTATTACTAAAAACAACTAAAATACAGAAAAAAATTGTTTTTCGCTATTTCTCGCGAAATTGAGCAGCCATAATTTGTTTGTGAGCAGATTTAATTTCTTTCAACATGTTCGAATCGGCTGTAGGCAAAATCGCTCAAAGAAAAATCGCCGAAATATGAAAATGAAATTTCGCCCAAAAATTTGTCATACAAATTTGGGCCATAATTCATATGAAAAGTTACCCAACATTTTTGGGCACATTTTCATAGTTTTTGGGAAAAATTTCAAAATAAAAAATTTTTCACTACGAAATTGCCCAAAAATAAAATCTGAAAAATTGCATTTTGGTTTTATTTTTGTCAAAGTCTTAAAATGCCTAAACTTAAATAAGTCGCAATGAAGCAGTCACAAGAAAATTAAATATCCTTTGGAATGGTACAACCTTAAAAAAAAAAGTGTATCAAACAAGGCAGCGAACAAGCTCTGCTGAGAATCGAACCAACAACCCCTGCACTTACTTTCAGATTATCATGCAGGATATTAATCTACGGCAGTCCAGTAGAAATGAAATGTAACGAATTAAAAACCAGTATAGAGCTGCGGCGTTTTCATTGTAACTCCATTCAACTCCATCCAATTATGGAAATAAAATTAAAAGTCGATTTTAAATTTATTTTATTTTTCTGTGGTCAGCAGCCTGATGTGATTAAAAATGTTTGAAGAATGGATTTTTGACCTGCAGAACAATTATAATCGAGTGCATAAAGTTGCGTCCTTGTCGCATTTTTGATGTTTTTTAGTGTAATTGTTTTTTTCCTTGATTTTTTTTTATTTCTGCAATATCTTTAGGTGATATGTATGTATGTATATTTTTCATATTTTTATTTTAAAATCATACATTTCAAAAACATTTGCTGTCGTGACATGATGTTTAATAAACATCACGTTTATCATAGTTGTGTTTATTATTTCAAAGTTTTATTTATTCATAAAATTTAATACATAATATGACATTTACAACTGTCGCGTATTTGTATATTCAAAAGAAAATTTATATATGTGACGATTTTAACGATATTTAATAAAGCTGTGTGACAAGCTCTTGACAAAATAGAGAGAAAAAACATGCATATGCTGATATAAACAAAAAACTGATTATTAAAATTAAATAAAATCCATTCCCCGAAGTAGTATGAAAGTACTGGCACTTTATGTTAAAATGGTTCAGTAAATTAAACTTTTGAAAAATTTAAAACTTACTAAACCAAACATCGAAAATGCGACCTCAAACACTTGATTACAATAGTTCTGTTGGTCAAAAATCTGGTCTACAAACTTTTCCATCACTTTAGGTTTTAAAAAAAATTATGGTCAAAGTTAAAAAAAAAAATCGCCGTGCTGGCATTTTTGGAAAATCATAGCGGATAAACCAGATGTAATTGTGGCATAAAAACAAATCGAGGGCAAAAATTTAGGATGCAGCACTCATTTGATCAGTCGCCTTAACCTTTTGGGCACCCATTGTCTTTGTGTGACATCGAAATTGAAGGTGTTTAATTTCGCGAGATATCGCGTAATTATATATTTTTTTTATACCCTCCACTCTGGTGATAGAGGGTATATATAAGTTTGTCATTCCGTATGTAATACATTGAAATATTGGTTTAGGACCCCATGAAGTATATATATTCATGATCCTTGATCGATTTTAAGTCGATCTAGCGATGTCCGTCTGTCTGTCTGTCCGTCCGTCTGTCTGTCTGTTGAAATCACGTTTTTGGCAATACTCCGAAACCGATTTAAACGCTTGGGGTACCAAAAGTTGCGTAATTTTCCCAGGCAAAAACTGATGTATTTTTTTTTTAAATCGGTTAAGTATTTTAAAAGTTATGAGCGAATTACTAAAAAACACATAGTTTTTTTCAACATAACCATAAATTAACTCATATTTTGTGTGATACATAAGAAAGAAAACGGAAATGAAAAAAAAAAAACTGAAAAAAAGAAAAAAAACTCTATACAAAAAAGCTTTAAAATATGTAAATATGTAAAAATCTAAATTTAATTAAAAAAAAGTTCGTTAAGTAATAATAAAAAAAAATTAATAGTTATTTTTATATAGCCTGTGTGTGTGTGTCCATTTTTTGCTTCGTCATATTAACGGGGTTGCCAGACTTTTTTTGGCTTTGTCGCCAAATCGGATGTAAAATATCGCCAAAATTCAATTTTGTTCAGATTTATTAAAAAAAAAAATATTTTCATTTAAAAAAATAAATTTTGTTAAATAATAAAAGACAGAAATTAACTTTATGGCCAAAATCGCCCAAATCCGGAAAATTTATATATATAAAAGAGTAATATGACTGACTGACATACTCATTCATCATCGCCCAGCCCAAACCGCTGAAATTAGAGACTTGAAATTTGGACTGTAGTTTGACCTTCCGGAATAAAGATCCACTAAGGCTGGATTTTTGCCAATGTTGATTCTAAGGGGGTAAAAAGGGTAAAAAAAACTGTACTTTTAGTACTTTTTATATCTCCCGATATAATGGTCATAGAGACTTGAAATTTGGACTGTATGTTACCCTCCCGCAATATAGATCCACTATGGCTGGAGTTTAGCCAATGGTAAGGGGGTAAAAATGGTAAAAAACTGTACTTTTGGTACTTTTTAAATCTTCTGATATAATGATCATAGAGACTTGAAATTTGAACTGTATGTTCACCTCCCGGAATATAGATCCATTAAGGCTGGATTTTTGCCAGTGTTAATTCTAAGGGGGTCAAAAGGGTAAAAAACTGTACTTTTGGTGCTTTTTATATCTCCTGAAATAATGGTCACAGAAACTTGAAATTTGGACAGTATGTTCACATCCTAGAATATAGATCCAGTACGGCTGGATTATTGCCAATGTTGATTCTAGGAGGGTAAAAAGGGAAAAAAATTTGTACTTTTGGCACCTTTTATATTTCCTTAAAAAATTGTCACATAGACTTGAAATTTGGACTGTATGTTCACCTCAAGGAATATAGCTCCCCTAAGGCTGGGTTTTTTCCAATGATTTTTCTAATAGGGTAAAAAGGGTAAAAATATGTACTTTTGTTACATTTTATATTTCCTTAAATAATGGTACAAGAAAATGGAAATTTGCAATGTCGGTTCACCTTCCGGAAAAAAGATTCACTAAGGCTCGGGTTTTGCCAATGTTGATTCTACTGAGGTAAAATGGGTAAAAAAGTACTTTTGGTACTTTTTTGTTATTTACTGAAATTTTATTCAAACTTGAAATTTAGAATGTAGGATCCTTTAGTGAAATAAAACATTCTGGAACAAGTACTTTCCAAAAATTCAGTACCGTTTTCAAAAAGTACCTTTTATAAAAAGTACCTTTTATAAAAGGTTCCTTTATAAAAAGTACCTTTTATAAAAAGTACCTTTTATAAAAAGTGCATTTTATAAAAAGTACCTTTTATAAAAAGTACATTTTATAAAAAGTAACTTTTATAAAAAGTACATTTTATAAAAAGTACCTTTTATAAAAAGTACCTTTTATAAAAAGTACCTTTTATAAAAAGTACCTTTTATAAAAAGTACCTTTTATAAAAAGTACCTTTTAAAAAAAAAAGTACCTTTTATAAAAAGTACCTTTTATAAAAAGTACCTTTTATAAAATGTACCTTTTATAAAAAGTACCTTTTAAAAAAAGTACCTTTTATAAAAAGTACCTTTTATAAAAAGTATCTTTTATAAAAAGTACCTTTTATAAAAAGTACCTTTTATAAAAAGTACCATTTATAAAAAGTACCTTTTATAAAAAGTACCTTTTATAAAAAGTACCTTTTATAAAAAGTACCTTTTATAAAAAGTACCTTTTTTAAAAAGTACCTTTTATAAAAAGTACCTTTTATAAAAAGTACTTTTTATAAAAAGTACCTTTTATAAAAATTACCTTTTATAAAAAGTACCTTTTATAAAAAGTACCTTTAATAAAAAGTATCTTTTATAAAAAGTACCTGTTATTCAAAGTACCTTTTATAAAAAGTACCTTTTATAAAAAGTATCTTTTATAAAAAGTACCTTTTATAAAAGTACCTTTTATTAAAAGTACCTTTTATAAAAAAAAACTTTTATAAAAAATACCTTTTATAAAAAGTACCTTTTATAAAAAGTACCTTTTATAAAAAGTACCTTTTATAAAAAGTACCTTTTATAAAAAGTACCTTTTATAAAAAGTACCTTTTATAAAAAGTACCTTTTATTAAAGGTACCGAAAGTACACTTTTTGGTACTTTTTTATTTCCTGAGGTATAAATAAAACAAACTTTTTTGTTTTTTAAATCATCACATTGGTGGAGGGTATTTAAAGATTCGGCACAGCCGAATATAGCTTTCTTACTTGTTATGTTTTTAAACCAGTTATTAAGAATTTTTTAAAAAATAGTGCCCCCATTTCCCAGTTCTCGGTATTCCTGGAAATAACGGTATTCCCGATTCTGGTACCGGTTTCCTGGTGCTGCACATATTCCCGGTTCTGATACCGGTTCTCAAAATACAAAAAAATACTGTACCATAAAATATTTAAAATACACCATTTAATCAGTATTTCCGAAATATTTAACCGGGAATAACTGTATTCCCGGGAATACCGGGAAAAATTTAGGAACCGGTTCCATTTCCCGGGAATACCGTGAACCGGGAATACTGGTACTGACCGTAGGCACTAGTAAAAAAACTGGTTTGATTCGAATGGCTGTAGGCAAAATCGCCCAACCAAAAATCGAAATATATATTAATTGTGATGAGCTGAACACGAATATCAAAAAAAAAAAATAAAATCGATCGAACGGTACTAGAGATCGCTAGTTGAAATTTAGTTGAAATTTACAAAAAAAAAAAAAAACTTTCCATTGATCTTTTCATAGAACTTGCGATAATCTTTTATTTAAAGACACTAGTTTACAGAGATAGTGATCCACGACATTTGGCATTTATTTTCTATGTAAAATCTCGCGCTGAATCCGAAAATGAAGTCCAAAGTTTCAGAAAGAGAAGACCTTTCGAGATATTGCTAACTTTCCAAATTTTCAACTTTTTTAAAACGTGGTTTAACTTAAATAAAAATATCTCCATACCAAATCGGAGGATTTCATCTTTTTGGTTTTAAATTAACCGTTATTAAATGCCTTACCAATTCTACATACAACATTATTCAATCTAATAATCGACTTAGAAGCTTTCGACACTTGATGGTACAATGTTTTTACAATAGGTAGGTACATTATAGCGGCATATTTTTGTATGAAAAAAAATTTCTTCCGATTTTGAATGTCCGAAAAGAATACAAATGGTCGCTCGGCGTGAACAAAGTCTTGCGGAACAACATATATATTAATTGTGATGAGCTGAACACGAATATAAAAAAAAAACAAGTAAGAGTGTTAAATTCGGCTGTGCCGAATCTATTATACCCTCCAACACGTTTAAAATTAAAAAAATCGCAGGGGCGTCTTTTCTTTTTGCGGGGGGGGGAGGGATCGGTGGGGGACACCTTTACCACCGCTATATATGTTTACAAATTATTTGTTTCTGATATTTACGCTTAAATAATACATTTTTATCGTTATTTTTCATTAATTTCTATAACCACGCCTCCAAAGGGGGCGGCCCGAAAAAAATCAAATTTCCTAACCCCGTTGGTCCAAGCGCAGGTCTATGAACATAATATGGGATAAAAATGTTACATTTGTTGAGCAAAAATTAAAAAAAACTCGTAAAAATATGGTATTTTTTAGGGGTCATTTTAGTTCTTCAAGGGGGAACTTTTTTCCCCCTGATTCGATTTTGCCCATCTTCGAACTTAACCTTACCAGTAACAAAAGAGATATTCTTGCCCAATTTCAGGGGTCTAGCTTTGGTTTGGACTGTATCGTTATTTCTACAGACGGACGGACGGACGGACGGACGGACATCGCTAGAATGTCTTAGATTCTATCATGGATCAATATTATATATACTTTATGGGGTCCCCGACCGATATTTCGATATGTTACACACGGAATGACAAAGTGAGTATACCCCCATACTGTGGTTGGAGGGTATAATAATATCGGTCGAACGGTACTCGAGATATCGTTAGTTGAAATTTACAAAAAAAAATTTCCCTTTACCTTTTCATAGAACTTGCGACAGTCTTTCATTTAATTACACTAGTTTACAGAGATGGTGATCCGCGACATCTCCCGCTGAATCCGCAAATGAAGTCAGAAAGAGAACACCTTTCGAGATATTGCTAACTTTCCAAATTTTCAACTTTTTTAAAATGTGGTTTTACTTAAATAAAAATATCTCCACACCAAATCGGAGGAGTTCATCTTTTTAGTTTTAAATCTACCGTTAACCAATTCTCCATACAACATTATTCAATCTAATAATCGACTTAGAAGCTATTAATCGACATGTCGACACTTTTGCCTCAATTTTACCGAATTTTGGACAAAAAAGTAAATTCTATTGTTAATTTCTGGCAGAAAAAAATAAAAAAATAAGTTCTCCCCTTGAAGTTCAAGTCTGATCTATTAAAAAGAAACTAAGAGGGTTTTTAAGAAAGTACGTTGAAAATTGTAAAAGTTACAATTATGTAAAAATGCAGAAATTCAGTTTTTGTAGATTTTTGGTTTATTGAGTGCAACACCAGTTTACAAATTTTGAAAAAAATTCTTTCATATAAAATCGCAAGCTAAATCTGAAAATATAGTCAAAAAGTTTAAAATTGGAAAATTTTTTTATGATATTGCCAAGTTTCATAGTTAAAAAACTTGTTTGACATAAAGAAAATAATCTCCGGACAAAATCGGAGGTTTTTAATTTTTTTAATTTTAAATTAAAGTTTATTAAATACTTTATCAATTTTGCATACAATATTTTCCAAACTGATTATCGCCTCAGAATCTATTAATATAGCGGTTACCAACCTTTTTGGCTCGCGTACCCCTAATTTTAAATTTTGTCAGCCGCGTACCCCCTAACGAGTTTTTTTATGTTTTCGTTAAAAAACTTCTAATATAAATATTTGAGTTAATTTTGAAACTTTTGATCTGCGGGTATTATAATTTTTTTTGAAGGATTTAGGGGAGATCAAAACAATGGTGGTATTTTTTCGGATTTTGAGCTGATTTTTCTGCAGAGCAAAAACAGCTGAAAAAAAATTTTAACAACGGACGTTTTTTGAACTCCTAAAAAAAGTTCCAAAAACGCATCATAGAGGGCGAAAATATAATGCTTTTTAAATTTTTTTTAAATGTTTTTTTTTTTTAATACAAGAACAGATCAACAATTCCGTGACTTTTCGAATGAAACACCCTCGTATATACAATGAAATTGCATTTTGAGCTTAACAAAATGGTACCAAAATTTCCACTCTATCACAACCCGTCTCAAAAATGCCTAAAAACACGTTTTTTGTGAACTTTGACATACATTGTCTCAAAAACCTGACATCAAGAAAAACCATATCGGAATCAGCATCTAATGGTTAATTAAAAACAAGTGGTCAGATCTCAAAATATCGCAAATAATTGCTCTCTAAATTGCACAAAAAGACGTTTTTTGTAAACTTTGACCTCAACTTTCTTAAAAACCTGACGTTATGGAAAACTTTGGAAGCCAGGTTAATCTAAAACGAATGTCCAAATTACTGAAATTATGCGTACCCCCGAGGAGAGATTTCGCGTACCCCCTAGTGGTACGCATACCATAGGTTGGTAACCGCTGTATTAATCGATATATCGACAACTTTACTTTAATTAAAATGAAATTCAGAAGAAAAAGTAAATTCTGTTTTAAATTTGACTAATTGAGGGGCTCAAAGCACAAGGGGTTCAAGTGACTTTTTTAAAAAAATTGAGTTAACATATGGAATTAGTAGGTGAAGTTCACAGAAGTTAAGAGCACAAGAGGTGAATGTGAAATTCTTATCCGTTAGCGAGATATGGCGACCATTTCTAGCTCTTGTTACTAAAATACCTGTTTTGCTTGGAGCACAAGGGGTATATGAGCACTTAAACCCCTTGTGCTCCAAGCAATTATTAAAATTTAGTTTTTCACTTGGACAAGTGGTTGAATTCCGAGAAGTTCTTGTAGTAATAGTAATCAAATTTTGCAAGAGCATCTTCAGTCTGTAACCAGCGGTTAAAGTGTGAAAAATGGCGATTTCCGACCAAAACTCATGTCCGAATTTTTTGACCAAATTGGGCTCAAAAATTAGGAATTTTTGCGTACATAATAGGAAAAATAAAAAAAAATCCCAAAAAAAAAAATATTGGTCCACAGATGCTGATTTTTAACATAAATATTATTTTTTTTATCCAAATTGGTCCCAAAAGTTGGAAAATGTAAAGCAAGTTATCTAAAAAATATTAAAAAAATATAAAAAACACGATTTTCGTTCAAAAATGCTGATCAAAGATTTTGATACACAGATGCTAATCAGCTTTTTTGGACCAAAATCGTGGGTTTATTTTTAAAATTTTTCACATAAAATACTCAACATTTTTCGACTTTTAAGACAAATTTGGTTAAAAATATTTTTTATGTTTATAAATCAGCATCTGTGGACCAAAATCGCAATTTTGAAATTTTTTAAATATTTTTCCCATAAAACGCGCAAAAGTTCCATATTTTTGACCCAGATTTGGTTAAATATTTCAGATATAAATTTTGGTCCAAAAACGTAATTTTTTAAACTTTGACCGCTGGTTGCAGACTAAAAATGACCTTGCAAAAACTCTTCATAAATTTTCCCACAATTAGCTACTCCATGTCCATCGTTCGGCAGGTATCACGGCACGAAATTCGAAAGTTTAGATTTCAAGGGACGCCCTAATGAAGATGAAGATGAGCCCGATGATGTCATGGAATCTGATTATGACGACTAAAAAATTAAACAAAGAACCATTAAAGACTTTTGTAATAAAATGTGGTTTTCCTTTTACAAATAACTAACATTCTTTTTATAATTTAGAAATTTATAAAAAAAGTTAGAGCACAAGGGGTATAAGTGCCACTTACATACTTCAGAGGCAATTTTTGGGTGCTTGTATTTGTGAAATATGGTATTTTTTTAACTTGTTAGATTAAAATATATCTCAGGATCTCTATTAACTAAAAAATAATATTCTAGATATCATCTAACATTTTTTACTGCAATTTAACTATAACCTCTTTTTTCCCATTATTAAATTTAAGGCACTTAAACCCCTTGTGCTCCAAGCAATTATTAAAATTTAACTTTTAAGACCAATTTGGTTAAAAATAATTTTTATGTTTGAAAATCAGCATATGTGGACCAAAAGTGGAATTTTTAAAAAAATTTTCCCATAAAGTACTCAAAAATTCCTAATTTTTGAGCCAGATTTGGTTAAATAATTTTCGGCAGGTATTATGATACGAAATTCGAAAGTTTAGATTTGACGGGATGCCCTAATGAAGATGAAGATGAGCCCAATGATGTCATGGAATCTGATTATGACGACTAAAAAATTAAACAAAGAACCATTACACATTTTCTTAATAAAATGTGGTTTTCCTTTTACGAATTTACAAATTTATAAAAAAAAGTTAGAGCACAAGGGGTATAAGTGCCACTTACTTACTTCAGATGCAATTTTTGGGTGCAAAAGGGTGTAAAAGACGGTATTTTTTTGACTTGTTAGATTAAAATATATCTCAGGAGCTCTATTACCTTAAAAATAATATACTTGATACCACCTAACATTTTTTATTGCAATTTTACTTTAACCCCTTTTTTCTCATTATTAAAAATAAGGCACTTGAACCCCTTGTGCTCTAAATAGAAATTTATAAAAAAAGTTAGAGCACAAGGGGTATAAGTGCGACTTACTTACTTCAGATGCAATTTTTGGGTGCAAAAGGGTGTAAAAGACGGTATTTTTTCAACTTGTTAGATTAAAATATATCTCAGGATCTCTATTAACTAAAAAATAATATTATAGATAGCATCTAACATTTTTTATTGCAATTTAACTTTAACCTCTTTTTTCTCATTATCAAATATAAGGCACTTGAACCCCTTGTGCTCTAACCCCCTCAATTGTAAGTTAAACATTTTTTTAAATTCTATTTCTGTATGTAAAGTTCAAGTTTGTTTTTTTACAAGGCAATAAGAGGATTTTTAATAAAATTCGTCAAAAATTGTAGAAGTTGCATGCATTTGGACAAAAATGCCAAAATTCAGTTTTATATAAAAACTGTTGTAATTGTTTATTTCGGGTGTGCCGAATGTAAAACATACAAACAAAACTGTATTTGTATAAAACTGAATTTCTGCATTCAAATGAACGAAACTTTTACTTTCTCAAAAGATGTTTTTTTTTTCAAAACCTCTTTTTTTCTTCGTTATTTGACTTAATCTGAGAAGAGGAAAATGAATTTCAATTTTTTTTTTTAAAAACTTTTAATAGAATTTACTTTTTTTTAACAAAATTTCGGTAAAATTAAAGCAAAATTGTCAATATATCGATAGCTTCTAAGGTGACAATCAAGATAAACTAGAGTTTTTTGACAAATTTTGAGTTTGTTTTATTAAAATTTCTTGAGCGTTGAAAAACCCGCCTTTTTTCCAAATTTAAAATAGCGGTATCCCGAAAAATGTTCGACAAATTTTGAGTTTGTTTTATTAAAATTTCTTGAACGTTGAAAAACCCGCCTTTTTTCCAAATTTAAAATAGCGGTATCCCGAAAAATGTTCGACCGACTACACTCAAAAAAATACGTTAGTAGATTTACTAATTTTTTTTTTGCTAATGCTAGTTAGCTAACTTTTAGCAAATTTTTAGTTGAGATTAGCATGTTAGCAAAAAATTCTTGTAAACTTCATTTAGCACATTAGCAATTTTAAACAAACTTTGAACTAATTTCTTTTGCTAAATTTGAAATTGAGTTGACAACATTTTTACAAGATTTTTTGCTAACATTAGCAAAAATAAATGGTAAATTTTTTTTTATTTTCAGAAAACTTAAAATGGCGCTATCTCGGAAACTAAGCCAGATAGAGCAAAATGGAGGGCATTTTTGGTTCTTAGAATCTCCATACTTTCGCGGGTCCTCTTCACATGTGTGGACCCTAATGGGACCTAACTTTGGATTCAAAAAAGTTAGCATTCCCGAAAATTTTAAAATGCTCATATCTCGGTAAATATTGCCGACACAACAAAAAGTCCAAAAGAATTTTTGGAGCTCTCAACACGTAGAACAAGACCGCAAAATAACCAAAAGCTCTTCGAGTAATATTTTTGAAGTTATCGAGTTTTTTAATTCTCAAGACCCCAGTGATCCCCTAAAATCACATATCTCAAAAACTAAGCAAGGTAGAGTGAAACGGACACAAATTTTGGATCAAAAACTATGACGATTTTTAAGGAACCCAACTAGGTCTAGGCCCATCGGGGTCTGGACCTATTGGGTCCGAACCCAATGGGGTCCTCAAATGTGTATAAACTAAGTTGAAATAAAAATTATTTCAGTTAACTAATTTTTAGCAAAACGTTTTTGCTAACTTTACCAAAAAAATTGTGGGTTCAAAATCAGCAAATTTTCTTGTAGGTTTACAAGCTTTTTTTGCTATCTTTACAGTTTTTTTTTTTTGAGTGTATATTAACACGATAATGTTTTTAGGCTGGTGTCTAATTTTAAAAAAGTTGCAGGACGCTTCCTCAGTTTGACTATATAAGCTAACAATTAACGAAATAAAACAAGAATTACTATTTTCATTTTCTTAAAACCAAAAATTTTAATATCTTAGGTTTGTAACTTGGATAATAATTCACCTCGTGGTGAATTATTATCCACCTCGTGGTGAATTATTATCCATGGAATAGCAAAGTAATATAACATTATTTTTTCTAAAAAAACTTTGCTTTGGCAAATACACACAAATCTTCCGCAAAACATTATCATGATTTAATGTTTTGGGCAAGAGTACAAAATTCGCAGGCATTTATTTATATTCTTGTAATTTTTTTAAATTTTATCAGATTTTTAGGTGTTGTATAATAAAAATTTGACAGTACATTTGGGAACAACAAAATTTGAACAAAAGTGTCACACTAATGTACATACATATCTGTCACTATCATTTATTTTAATATATTAAACTATTTTTACTTGCAATTTAAAAGAATTTTTTACAATTCTATAAAATAATGACAGTCACAATCTCCCTTGGCTAAACCATAATCGTAGATGCTTCTAACTTAAAAGCAAATGTACACTAATAGTTATTTCTAATTATATCTTCACTACTTACAAAATTATAAAAACTAATTAGAACTTAAACCACAAATACAAAGAAATGTCATTTACAACTTTGTCCTCATATAATAAAAATAAAGAAAGCAGAACGAAAATGAGATAAAGTTTACAGTTTTATCTTGTTTGTGTAATTTAAAATTGTGGAAAATTTTTAAATTAAAAAAGAGAAAACATTTTCTTTTGTAAAAAGTGTTACGACAATAATTTTTTTGTGACAGTTATGAAATTTAATAAAATTCCATTTATCACTTTAATCAAAAAAAAAAAATTTTGTAATAAATTTGTTGCAAATTTTTTAATTTAAATAATTATTAAAATTTTAAATTGCATGATGCATTTAAAAATAAAGTCAATTACATTTTTATTAATCTCTCAAGAAAATTGTGTGGCATTAAAAATATGCAATGTCATTTATGGCTACTGTTCCTTTAAATTTGTTCAACATTTTTTAAATTTTTTGTAAAATTCAACATGTTGCATAAATTCTCACATTCAAACTTAATTTCAACTGGATAATGATTGTCAATTGAAAAGTGTGCAAAATGTCTACAATGACTTTTTAAATTGACATAATTCTTAAACTTCCCAGCAAAAATCGGTCTTTCACTGCTAAATAATCTTAAATCAACAACAAAATCCAATTAATTAAAAGTACAAAACTTGTTGAAAAAAAAATTTTGAAAAAAAAAAAAAAATTCGCGTAAAAAAATGAGAAAAAAAGTTCCGTGGAAAAGACATTTTTTTGGTAAAATAACCTTGGAAATTTTTACATTTACGAAAATTTCGTCGAAAATTTTTTGTTAAAAAACAAGGAAAACAGTCATATAAGGTAAAATGGGATTACGGGACTTTTTCTAGTGATTTGACAAAGTTTTTTTTTAGTGTATTTATAAACGAAGGAGGGTGCTGCTATTGATATAAGTTATAAACAGGCACTAATAAATAACTGAAAAAATGTTGTTCGTGGGCACTGAAGAACTAATATTTAGTTTTTTGGAGTAGCTGGTTCAAATTTTTCATATACTCTATTGTTGTTTTTGCGGCTTTTGATGTCATGATGCTAGTACACATTTTGTTGCTTGGTTATCTCAATTTCCGTTGACCGCAACTTTAAGTGACTATATGCACGTATGTCTTTTTTCAATTTAAAAACTCATCAGTTGCCATTGATGCTATTGATGTATAGATAATACGAAAAGGTAGTTCATGTATTTTCATGTCAATATGAACATATAATCTGGTTTATCTTAATAGGACATTCTAATTAATAGATATGCTTAGGAAATGTTATTAAGCAAATGGTCTAAATTCCAACTTAAAACCAAATTGATTAATGAATTTAATTGACTTAAACAACATACATAGGTATTTCAATGGATCCCAGTTAGTTAAACAGTTGTAGATAAAATTGATTTGAACATTTTGTTTAAGACTCGAAGTTTAAGATGTGTTCATGATTTTGTATACTGGGTATACTGAAACAACTTTAAGAATCACACACTAAAAACCATAACATCTGGCTTAGAAAATGTTTTAAAAACATTATTTTACCTACTTTAATGTTATTAAATCTGCATAAAAGCCATAGAGCAGCACTGAATTTCAAAATAATTCTTAAATATTCAAACTTAATTCAATTTAGCAATAGTATTGATAGCCTCGATTTAATATGTATGAGAAAATATGGTAATTTTGGAATATGAGGTCTTACATTCAAATTGTAGTTATCAAGACAGTGCACCCAAGGCAAGGGAACGACACCGATTGGTCTGTTTTAATAGAGCTTTTCACTATTGCACCATTCGTATATATAAACAGGTCTTTAGTACACAACATAATCCTGCACAAAAAAAATATGGGTAAAAAAATTTTGAAAAAATTGAGTAATTTTTTAATTGATGCAATTAAAATTCACTTTTAAGTTTTATTAAAAATTTAAGTAAATAATCTAATAAAAATTTAATAATTTTTTTTCCTATTCTCTTAGATTTTAGAATTCTCATTTAGTTTATATTTTTTTGTATATGTACTAGTCGAATAGCCTGTCCCTGCCAGGCGGAACACCAAATCACTTTTCTTAATAATTCTAATTTTTTACCAAACTTTATAAAAAATTATGTTTGTGCTTCAAAAATTTAATATTGCTAGATTGAGTTACATCAATACAAAAATATTTCCCAAACTGGAAAAAAGTTTTATGACTATAAAAGGTTTTATTGATAAAATTTTAGAACTAAATTTAGCACTCCCATTTCGTTTCCGTCCTTAAACCGGATATAAAAAATCCATCGTGTGGATCTGTCCCATGGTCACTCCTATATACATGGCAATTTGTATCTTTCTTAGTCATGAATGGTTTTAAAATTAGAAAAAATTTTGAAAAACACAATTTTTTTCACTTCAATTTTTCCTTATAATTCTCCGTACACAGTTGACTTAATAAGGATATGATACGTTGTCAATACTTTATGCTTTACAATTTTCAGCTTCCTTAGTCATTAGGGGTTGCAGAAATAGTTTAAATGATTGAAAACTTAATTTCGCCGTCTTCCGCCACTCCCCCTGTCTCAAAGGCCGAGAATCCGGCTACGTTACAGATTATATATATAAACTGAACAAAATTCACAACGGATTTTTTTTTGTATCTCCGCCATTTCACTGGATATCCAGGTTAGTGTTGATCTTTGCCATAGTCCGTGCCATATGCATCCCAATTTTTATCTTTCAAGGTCATAAGGTGTCTTTAAAATTAGGTAAGATGTAAAAACATAAATTTTCCACGCCCATTTCTTCTGTTAATTCTCCCTCCATATTCCAAAATCTTTAAATCTGACTACTTTAGGATAAGCTCCATTGTTAGTACTATACTCGTATCCACGCCCCTTTTCCCTCTTAATTCTCCGTCCAAAGTCCAAAAATTTTAAGTCTGACTACTTTAGAATATGCTCCAGTATCAGGACAATATGGTTGCCAATTTTCGGCTGCGTAGGTCATTAGGGCTTTAAAGTTAGTTAAATTAAAAAAGAATAAAACACAATATTGCCTTGCAACTTTTTCCTCTCAACTCTCCGTCTACATTCCAAAAATGTTTAATTAGACTACTTTAGAATATGCTTCATAGTAAGGACAACATGTTAGGGATTTTCAGCTTCCTAATTCATTGGGGCGGAGCTTAAAAATACTCTCAAATGTTAAAAAAAAAAAAACAATTTTGCCAAGTCCCCTTTTTCTCGTAATTCGCCGCCCACAGGCAAAATATCCGGCTTCGTAAGAGTCTCTCCCTGTTGTTTTACTATATGCATGCCAATTTTAAGCGTTTAAGTCTATCAATGAGATTTAAAAGGCGCTGGATACACAAAAAATAAGAGAAACACAAAAAAAATATAGATACATAGAATAGATGGAAATAAATTTACCACGCCCCTTTGCCTTTTTTGTTCTCCACCCACACACTGGATATCAAAAATCCAGGTTCGTGTTGAAACCCATGAAACCTACTATATACATGCCAATTTTCATCTTCCTTAGTTATTGGGGGTCTTCAAATTAGTTAAAATATTAAAAATCCCAATTTTTCCACGCTCTTTTATCTTTTAATTCTCCGTCCACAGTCGAGAAATTTTAAATCCGATTACTTCAGGATATACTACATTGTTAGGATTGGGGATTCAAAAGAAGTTAAAATGTTAAAAATCCCAATTTTGTCACTCCACATTTCCTTTCAATTCTCCGCCGACAGTCAAAAAATTTAAAATTCGACTACTTCAGGATATGCTTCATCGATAGGACTATATGCTAGGAAATTCTCAGCTTCCTAAGTCATTAGAGGACTTTAAAATATCCCGAGTAAAAATTTTTATATGATGCAATACATAATGATATATAACACAATATATATTTATACGCAATTTAATCCGAATAATGGTGGATGTTTTTGCATTAAAAAAGATCAACTTGTATAAAATATGATTCGATTTCATCCGAGTTTTGACCAGACATTGCCATATTTCATTGGATCCAATTAGATCTAATTGCATAAAAACATAAAAAATCTTGGTGTGTTTTGGGTGAGTTACACCACAGGTCAACGATACATTCACCAAACATATAATTTTCTAAACAAAAAAAAATTATTTGGGTACGCTTCGAACCAGATAGGTGATATACATAACCCTAACAAGGAAATGTTTAGGAACATTTTAAAAGTTTCTTATACTTTGCCTAAAAAACTTAGAATTTTTTTGGTTAATTGGAAACAATTAAAGTTGTATATGAAACAGAATGAGATATATATGATTTTATATTAAATTATACAGAAAAGCAATTTATGTATTGACCATCATATTATTGCATATAATTATATCAACCGTACACCTTTTTATCCGAATCATGATTAAATTATATATTACCACATATGACTGCATTAAAAAAATTTAGAAAACATTTCACGGATGTACAATCATATGGGTCATTATTAGTGAAATCAATCATGAATATTTTTGACCCCCTCCGATATTAATGAAATTTGGTTAAGTTCTTACGCTACGTAAAAAACTAACAAATGCAAATTTTCAGCCCTCTAAGTCAACAGGGTCCGAAAATACGGAGGGTCAAAATTTCCCCCAAAATCTCCCAGTCGCGACACTTTACACCGTAAAAACTTAATATCGTTGGTTCTATTATAGGTAGAAAGCCCATTTTTGGTTTGTTTTGAATCTCATAATATGCTCTACAAGACCTACCATAACCAAAAAATTTTCGAAAAAAAATAAAGGTTACCTCCCTTATTTTAAGGTCGTGATAAAGGGAGGAGAAAATGGGGAGGTTGGTATCCCCCGATTTTTTTTTTACTTGATAATCTTATAGAGAAAGTCCTAAAGAATATATTCTAAAATTTTCAAGTTGGGACAACAATGGGATCACTCAAAATTTTTCACAATTTCCCCTAAAATCTCCAAATCGCAACACACTTGAACCTTAAAAATTTAATACCATAAGTGCTATTGTAGCTACAGAGCCAATTTTTGTTTGTTTTAAAGCTTATAGTACGCTCTACAATATCTACCTTAACCAAAAAATTTAAAAAAAAGGAAGGGTGCCCCCCCTTATTTAAAGATCGTGGCAAAGGGTGGAGGAAATGGGGGGAAAGTATCCCCCGATTTTTTTTTTAATTTGGTATTCTCAAAGTGCAAGTCCTAATGAACATATCCTAAAATTTTTATGTTGGGACAACAATCAGATCGACCAAAATCAAAATTTTTCACAATTTCCCCCAAAATATCCAAATCGCTACACTCTTGCACATTACAAATTTAATATCGTGGACTGTATTGTAGCTACAGAGTCCATTTTTGGTTTGTTTTAAAGCTCTTAATATGCCCAACAATATTACTATCACAAAAAAAAATAAAAGAAATTAGGGGTGCCTCTTGTATTAAAAGATCTTGGCAAGGGGTGGTGGAAATCGGGGGATAGTATCCCCCAATTTTTTTCACCTTGTTTTTTTTTTAAAGAGTAAGTTCTAGAGACCATATCCTGAAATTTTTATCTTGGGACTCCAATGGGAGGCGCAAGAATGTCGCGATTTGTTGATTTTGGGGGAAAATTTTAAAAAATTTTGATTTTGGTCGATCTGTTTTACTGTCCCAACATAAAAATTGTAGACTATGTTCATTAGGACTTGCACTTTGAGAATCCCAAGTAAAAAAAAAATCGGGGGATACCTTCCCCCATTTCCTCCACCCTTTGCCACGACCTTCAAATAAGGGGGGCACCAATTCCTTTTTTTGGAAAATTTTTTGGTTTTGGTATGTCTTGTAGAGCGTATTGTAAGCTTTAAAACAAAAAAAAATTGGCTCTGTAGCTACAAAAGCACTTATGATATTAAATTTTTAAGGTTAAAGAGTGTTGAGATTTGGAGATTTTGGGGAAAATTGTGAAAAATTTTGATTTTGAGCGATCCCATTGCTGTCCCAACTTAAAAATTTTAGAGTATATTCTTTAGGACTTTCTCTATAAGATTGTCAAGTAAAAAAAAAATCGGGGGATACCATCCTCCCCATTTTCTCCTCCGTATATCTCGGCCTTAAAAAAAGGGAGGTAACCCTTATTTTTTTCGAAAATTTTTTGGTTATGGTAGGTCTTGTAGAGCATATTATGAGCTTCAAAACAAACCAAAAATGGGCTTTCTAGCTATAATAGAACCAACGATATTAAGTTTTTACGGTGCAAAGTGTCGCGACTGGGAGATTTTGGGGAAAATTTTGACCCTCCGTGTTTTCGCCCACTGTTTACTTAGAGGCCTGAAAATAAGTGTGCATAAGTTTATCACTTAGTGTTACAACTTAACCAAATTTCATCATAATCGGAGGGGGTCACGAAAATTTTTAGTTATTTTTGATTGATTTCACTAATACTGACCCATATATGATTTATTATGTTTGTATCAAGTTATATATTGTAATATATGTTTATTTTTACTCGGGATGCAAAAATGTAAATTTTCATCTTCATAAGTCATTGGGGGTCTTCAAATTAGTTAAAATATTAAAAAACACAATTTTGCCACGCCCCATTTTTCTCTTAATTCTCCTTCCACAGTCTAAAAAATTGAAATCCGATTACTTCAGGATATGCTTCATTGTCAGAACTAAATGCTATGCAATTTTCCGCTTCCTAATTCATTTGGGGGCTTCAAAAGAAGTAAAAATTTTAAAAAATCTCAATTTTGCCACTCCACTTTTCCCCTCAATTCTACGCCCACTTTGCGAAAATTTTAAATCCGACTACTTGGTGATATGCGCCAACGTTAGGACTAAATTCTAGGAAGTTTTCAGCTTCCTAAGTCATTAAGGGGCTTTAAATTAAGCAAAAATGTCAAAAAGTTGATTTTTGCCACGCCCATTTTTCCGCTTATTTCTCCGCCCACAAAAATCGAAAATCCGGCTACGTTAGGATCTGCCCCAGGTGTTTTACTATATGCGTGCCAATTTTCAGCTTTGTAGCTCATCAGTTGGCTTCAAAAAGCTCTGGATAGACAAAAAAAGAGGAACACACAAACAGGGAAATTATATATGGGGCATTCCATGTGAAATCGGACACTTTGAAAAACTTTTTTTTTAGATTTTCCCAATTTGTTTACAATTTTTAGTACCCTTCGAAAACTCCTTCGTGGTAAATTTTCAGATTTTTTTGATGACCCGTTCAAAAGATATCGAATTTTTAAAAATTGGTAGTTTGTTCCTTTACTCAAACTTCTTTTAATCATAACTTCTTCAATAATGGTCCAAATTTCAAATTTTTTTTTCAAAATTTTTGTTCTTTTACGTTCTTTTTAAAAAAAAATCCCAAAAAATTCTTAAAAGCGCTCTAGTATGCGATTTTTGAGTTTTAAAATTTAAATCTCATTTTTGAAAATGTTTGTACTCTTCGATTTTTTTGAAATTTTTTTGTGTAAAACTTCTATCAATTCTACAAATTTTTTGCCCAGGAAGATCGTGGGATAACGATTATTACTATTTTTTCCAATGGTGCGTCCGAGAGGGGTCATTAGTGAGACCGACCCCCATTTATTTTTACCCTACAACATTTTTTCAAAACATACCTACGTCCTATCACCACTCCCTAAGAAGGCTCCCATACAAAATTACACTTTTATAAAATTTGCCCCAACTGTTATTTGTATGGGAGCCTACTTAGGGAATGGAGATAGGGCGTAGGTATGTTTTGAAAAAATTTTGTAGGGTAAAAATAAATGGGGGTCGGTCTCACTAATGACCCCTCTCGGACGCACCATTGGACCGGTAGAAGCTGATTAAATAAAACAAATTTACAAAAAATAAAAAAAATTGTATGGGGACCGCCTTAAAGTTAAAGATAGAGGGTAGGTGTGTTCAGAGAAAATATTTGGAATAAAAAAATATTGTGGGTCGATCATACATTTTGTTGCTCTAAGGGCACTATTAGGGCAGTTAGAGCGGTTGGAACAAATTTTAAAAAATGTCGTTTTGTATGTGAGCCCCCTTAGAAATTGGAGATAGGGTATTAGTTTGTTCCAAAGAAATGTTAAGACGTAAAAATTAATGGGGGTCGGTCTTATAAAGGACCCCTCTATGACGCACCATTGGAGCAGTAGAAATGATTTTAAGATTGAAAAATTACAATAAAATTTTTTAAAAAAATTTAAAAAAATAGTAATAATCGTTATCCCACTATCTTACTGGGCAAAAAATTTTTAGAATTGCTAGAAGTTTTACACAAAAAAATTTCAAAAAAATAGAAGAGTACAAACATTTTTAAAAATGCGATTTAAATTTAAAAACTTAAAAATCGCATACTAGAGCGCTTTTAAGAATTTTTTGGGATTTTTTTTTAAAAAGTACGTAAAAAAACAATAATTTAAAAAAAAAAAGATTTGAAATTTTGACCATTATTGAAGAAGTTATGATTAAAAGAAGTTTGAGTATAGGAACAAACTACCAATTTTTAAAAATTCGATATCTTTTGAACGGGTCATCCAAAAAATCTGAAAATTTACCAAGAAGGAGTTTTCGAAGGGTACTAAAAACTGTAAACAAATTGGGAAAATCTAAAAAAAAAGTTTTTCAAAGTGTACGATTTCACATGGAATCTATATATATAAAAGAGTAACGTGACTGACTGACTGACTGACTGACTGACTGACTGACTGACTGACTGACTTATTGACTGATTCATCATCGCCCAGCCCAAACCGCTGAAGCTAGAGACTTGAAATTTGGACTGTAGGTTCACCTCCCGGAATATAGATCCACTAAGGCTGGATTTTTGCCAGTGTTGATTCTAAGGGGGTAAAAAGGGTAAAAAACTGTACTTTTGGTACTTTTTATATCTTCTGATCTAATGGTCATAGAGACTTGAAATTTGGACTGTAGGTTCACCTCCCGGAATATAGATCCACTAAGGCTGGATTTTTGTCAGTGTTGATTCTAAGGGGGTAAAAAGGGTAAAAAACTGTACTTTTGGTACTTTTTATATCATCTGATATAATGGTCATAGGGACTTGAAATTTGGACTGTAGGTTCACCTCCCGGAATATAGATCCACTAAGGCTGGATTTTTGTCAGTGTTGATTCTAAGGGGGTAAAAAGGGTAAAAAACTGTACTCTTGGTACTTTTTAAATCTCCTGAAATAATGGTCATAGAGACTTGAAATTTGGACTGTATGTTCACCTCCGGAACATGGATACACTAAGGCCGGATTTTTTCCAGTGTTGATTCTAAGGGGGTAAAAAGGGTAAAAAACTGTACTTTTGGTACTTTATATATCTCCTGAAATAAAGGTCATAGAGACTTGAAATTTGGTTTGTATATTCACATTCTGGAATATAGATCCAGTAAGGCTGGATTTTTGCCAATGTTGATTCTAAGAAGGTAAAATGGGTAAAAAACTGTACTTTTGGTACCTTTTATATTTCCTTAAAAAATGGTCACAAAAACTTAAAATTTGGACTGTATGTTTACCTCCCGGAATATAGATCCACTAGGGCTTGACTTTTGCCAATGATGATTCTAAGGGGGTAAAAAGGGTAAAAAACTGTACTTTTGGTACCTTTTATATTTCCTTACATAATAGCACTAGAAACTTGAAAATTGCAATGTAGGTTCACCTCCCGGAAAAAAGATTCACTAAGTCTGGATTTTTGCCAATGTTGATTCTACGGGGGTAAAATGGGTAATAAAGTGTACTTTTGGTACTTTTTTTTATATACTGAAATAATGGTCATTCAAACTTCAAATTTAAAATGTAGGATCCTTTAGTGAAATAAAACATTCTTGAACAAGTACTTTCTGAAAATTCTGTACCGTTTATAAAAAGTACCTTATATAAAAAGTACCTTTTATAAAAAGTACCTTTTATAAAAAGTACCTTTTATAAAAAGTACCTTTTATAAAAAGTACCTTTTATAAAAAGTACCTTTTATAAAAAGTACCTTTTATAAAAAGTACCTTTTATAAAAAGTACCTTTTATAAAAAGTACCTTTTATAAAAAGTACCTTTTATAAAAAGTACCTTTTATAAAAAGTACCTTTTATAAAAAGTACCTTTTATAAAAAGTACCTTTTATAAAAAGTACCTTTTATAAAAAGTACCTTTTATAAAAAGTACCTTTTATAAAAAGTACCTTTTATTAAAAGTACCTTTTATAAAAAGTACCTTTTATAAAAAGTACCTTTTATAAAAAGTACCTTTTATAAAAAGTACCCTCTATAAAAAGTATCTTTTATAAGAAGTACCTTTTATAAAAAGTACCTTTTTTTATAAAAAGTACCTTTTTTTATAAAAAGTACCTTTTTTATAAAAAGTACGTTTTTTTATAAAAAGTACCTTTTATAAAAAGTACCTTTTATAAAAAGTACCATTTATAAAAAGTACCTTTTATAAAAAGTACCTTTTATAAAAAGTACCTTTTATAAAAAGTACCTTTTATAAAAAGTACCTTTTATAAAAAGTACCTTTTATAAAAAGTACCTTTTATAAAAAGTACCTTTTATAAAAAGTACCTTTTATAAAAAGTACCTTTTATAAAAAGTACCTTTTATAAAAAGTACCTTTTATAAAAAGTACCTTTTATAAAAAGTACCTTTTATAAAAAGTACCTTTTATAAAAAGTACCTTTTATAAAAAGTACCTTTTATAAAAAGTACCTTTTATAAAAAGTACCTTTTATAAAAAGTACCTTTTATAAAAAGTACCTTTTATAAAAAGTACCTTTTATAAAAAGTACCTTTTATAAAAAGTACCTTTTATAAAAAGTACCTTTTATAAAAAGTACCTTTAATAAAAAGTACCTTTTATAAAAATTACCTTTTATAAAAAGTACCTTTTATAAAAATTACCTTTTATAAAAAGTACCTTTTTTAAAAAGTACCTCTTATAAAAAGTACTTTATTATTATACCTTTTATAAAAAGTACCTTTTATAAAAAGTACCTTTTATAAAAAGTACCTTTTATAAAAAGTACCTTTTATAAAAAGTACCTTTTATAAAAAGTACCTTTTATAAAAAGTACCTTTTATAAAAAGTACCTTTTATAAAAAGTACCTTTTATAAAAAGTACCTTTTATAAAAAGTACCTTTTATAAAAAGTACCTTTTATAAAAAGTACCTTTTATAAAAAGTACCTTTTATAAAAATACCTTTTATAAAAAGTACCTTTTATAAAAAGTACCTTTTATAAAAGTACCTTTTATAAAAAGTACCTTTTATAAAAAGTACCTTTTATAAAAAGTACCTTTTATAAAAAGTACCTTTTATAAAAAGTACCTTTTATAAAAAGTACCTTTTATAAAAAGTACCTTTTATAAAAAGTACCTTTTATAAAAAGTACCTTTTATAAAAAGTACCTTTTATAAAAAGTACCTTTTATAAAAAGCACGTTTTATAAAAAGTACCTTTTATAAAAAGTAACTTTTATAAAAAGTACCTTTTATAAAAAGTACCTTTTATAAAAAGTACCTTTTTTTAAAAGTACCTTTTACAAAAAGTACCTTTTACAAAAAGTACCTTTTATAAAAAGTACCTTTTATAAAAAGTACCTTTTATAAAAAGTACCTTTTAAAAAAAGTACCTTTTATAAAAAGTACCTTTTATAAAAAGTACCTTTTATAAAAAGTACCTTTTATAAAAAGTACCTTTTATAAAAAGTACCTTTTATAAAAAGTACCTTTTATAAAAAGTACCTTTTATAAAAAGTACCTTTTATAAAAAGTACCTTTTATAAAAAGTACCTTTTATAAAAAGTACCTTTTATAAAAAGTACCTTTTATAAAAAGTACCTTTTATAAAAAGTACCTTTTATAAAAAGTACCTTTTATAAAAAGTACCTTTTATAAAAAGTACCTTTTATAAAAAGTACCTTTTATAAAAAGTACCTTCTATAAAAAGTATCTTTTATAAAAAGTACCTTTTATGAAAAGTACCTTTTATAAAAAGTACCTTTTATAAAAATTACCTTTTATAAAAAGTACCTTTTTTAAAAAGTACCTCTTATAAAAAGTACTTTATTATTATAACTTTTATAAAAAGTACCTTTTATAAAAAGTACCTTTCATAAAAGTACCTTTTATAAAAAGTACTTTTTATAAAAAGTACCTTTTATAAAAAGTACTTTTTATAAAAAGTACCTTTTATAAAAAGTACCTTTTATAAAAATACCTTTTATAAAAAGTACCTTTTATAAAAGTACCTTTTATAAAAAGTACCTTTTATAAAAAGTACCTTTTATAAAAAGTACCTTTTATAAAAAGTACCTTTTATAAAAAGTACCTTTTATAAAAAGTACCTTTTATAAAAAGTACCTTTTATAAAAAGCACCTTTTATAAAAAGTACCTTTTATAAAAAGCACGTTTTATAAAAAGTACCTTTTATAAAAAGTACCTTTTATAAAAAGTACCTTTTATAAAAAGTACTTTTTTTAAAAGTACCTTTTACAAAAAGTACCTTTTACAAAAAGTACCTTTTACAAAAAGTACCTTTTATAAAAAGTACCTTTTATAAAAAGTACCTTTTATAAAAAGTACCTATTATAAAAAGTACCTATTATAAAAAGTACCTTTTAAAAAAAGTACCTTTTATAAAAAGTACCTTTTATAAAAGTACCTTTTATAAAAAGTACCTTTTATAAAAAGTACCTTTTATAAAAAGTACCTTTTATAAAAAGTACCTTTTATAAAAAGTACCTTTTATAAAAAGTACCTTTTATAAAAAGTACCTTTTATAAAAAGTACCTTTTATAAAAAGTACCTTTTATAAAAAGTACCTTTTATAAAAAGTACCTTTTATAAAAAGTACCTTTTATAAAAAGCACGTTTTATAAAAAGTACCTTTTATAAAAAGCACGTTTTATAAAAAGTACCTTTTATAAAAAGTAACTTTTATAAAAAGTACTTTTTATAAAAAGTACCTTTTATAAAAATTACCTTTTATAAAAAGTACCTTTTATAAAAATTACCTTTTATAAAAAGTACCTTTTTTAAAAAGTACCTCTTATAAAAAGTACTTTATTATTATACCTTTTATAAAAAGTACCTTTTATAAAAAGTACCTTTTATAAAAAGTACCTTTTATAAAAAGTACCTTTTATAAAAAGTACCTTTTATAAAAAGTACCTTTTATAAAAACTACCTTTTATAAAAAGTACCTTTTATAAAAAGTACCTTTTATAAAAAGTACCTTTTATAAAAGTACCTTTTATAAAAAGTACCTTTTATAAAAAGTACCTTTTATAAAAAGTACCTTTTATAAAAAGTACCTTTTATAAAAAGTACCTTTTATAAAAAGTACCTTTTATAAAAAGTACCTTTTATAAAAAGTACCTTTTATAAAAAGTACCTTTTATAAAAAGCACGTTTTATAAAAAGTACCTTTTATAAAAAGTACCTTTTATAAAAAGTACCTTTTATAAAAAGTACCTTTTATAAAAAGTACCTTTTTTTAAAGTACCTTTTACAAAAAGTACCTTTTACAAAAAGTACCTTTTATAAAAAGTACCTTTTACAAAAAGTACCTTTTATAAAAAGTACCTTTTATAAAAAGTACCTATTATAAAAAGTACCTATTATAAAAAGTACCTTTTAAAAAAAGTACCTTTTATAAAAAGTACCTTTTATAAAAGTACCTTTTATAAAAAGTACCTTTTATAAAAAGTACCTTTTATAAAAAGTACCTTTTATAAAAAGTACCTTTTATAAAAAGTACCTTTTATAAAAAGTACCTTTTATAAAAAGTACCTTTTATAAAAAGCACGTTTTATAAAAAGTACCTTTTATAAAAAGTAACTTTTATAAAAAGTACCTTTTATAAAAAGTACCTTTTATAATAAGTACCTTTTATAAAAAGTACCTTTTATAAAAAGTACCTTTTATAAAAAGTACCTTTTATAAAAAGTACCTTTTATAAAAAGTACCTTTTATAAAAAGTACCTTTTATAAAAAGTACCTTTTATAAAAAGTACCTTTTATAAAAAGTACCTTCTATAAAAAGTATCTTTTATAAAAAGTACCTTTTATGAAAAGTACCTTTTATAAAAAGTACCTTTTATAAAAATTACCTTTTATAAAAAGTACCTTTTTTAAAAAGTACCTCTTATAAAAAGTACTTTATTATTATACCTTTTATAAAAAGTACCTTTCATAAAAAGTACCTTTTATAAAAAGTACTTTTTATAAAAAGTACCTTTTATAAAAAGTACCTTTTATAAAAAGTACCTTTTATAAAAAGTACCTTTTATAAAAAGTACCTTTTATAAAAAGTACCTTTTATAAAAAGTACCTTTTATAAAAAGTACCTTTTATAAAAAGTACCTTTTATAAAAAGTACCTTTTATAAAAAGTACCTTTTATAAAAAGTACCTTTTATAAAAAGTACCTTTTATAAAAAGTACCTTTTATAAAAAGTACCTTTTATAAAAAGTACCTTTTATAAAAAGTACCTTTTATAAAAAGTACCTTTTATAAAAAGTACCTTTTATAAAAAGTACCTTTTATAAAAAGTACCTTTTATTTTAAGGTCGTGATATACGGAGGAGAAAATGGGGAGGATGGTATCCCCCGATTTTTTTTTATTTGATAGTCTTTTAGAGAAAGTCCTAAAGAATATATTCTAAAAGTTTTATGTTGAGACAACAATGGGATCGCTCAAAATCAAAATTTTTCATAATTTTCCCGAAAATCTCCAAATCGCAACACTCTTTAACCTTAAAAATTTAATATCATAAGTGCTTTTGTAGCTACAGAGCCCATTTTTTTTTGTTTTTAAGCTTATAATATGCTCTACAAGACATACCAAAACCAAAAAATTTTCCAAAAAAAGGAATTGGTGACCCCCTTATTTGAAGGTCGTGGCAATGTGTGAAGGAAATGGGCGGAAAGTATCCCCCGATTTTTTTTTACTTGGTATTCTCAAAGTGCAAGTCCTAATGAACATAGTCTACAATTTTTATTTTGGGACAACAATGGGGTCGACCAAAATCAAAATATTCCCCCAAAATCAACAAATCGCGACATTCTTGCGCCTCCCATTGGAGTCCCAAGATAAAAATTTCAGAATAAGCTCTCTAGAACTTACTCTTTAAAAAAACAAAATAAAAAATTCCCCCAATTTCCCCCACCCCTTGCCAAGATCTTTTAATACAAGAGGCACCCCTCATTTTTTTTATTTTTTTTTTTGTGATAGTAACATTGTAGGGCATATTAAGAGCTTTAAAACAAGCCAAAAATGTACTCTGTAGCTACAATACAGTCCACGATATTAAATTTGTAATGTGCAAGAGTGTCGCGATTTGGAGATTTTAGGGGAAATTGTGAAAAATATTGATTTTGAGTGATCCCATTGTTGTCCCAACTTAAAAATTTTAGAATATATTCTATAGGACTTTCTCTATAAGATAATCAAGTAAAAAAAAAATCGGGTATCACCTTCATCCTTCCATTTTCTCCACCCTTTATCACGACCTTAAAATAAGGGAGGTAACCCTTATTTTTTTTCGAAATTTTTTTGGTTATGGTAGGTCTTGTAGAGCATATTATGAGCTTCAAAACAAACCAAAAATGGGCTTTCTAGCTATAATAGAACCAACGATATTAAGTTTTTACGGTGTAAAGTGTCGCGACTGGGAGATTTTGGGGGACATTTTGACCCTTCGTATTTTCGGCCCCTGTTGACTTAGAGGGCTGAAAATTTGCATTTGTTAGTTTTTTACGTAGTGTAAGAACTGAACCAAATTTCATCAATATCGGAAGGGGTCAAAAATATTCATGATTGATTTCACTAATAATGACCCCTTTATGAAATTTTTTTATGTTTTTAAGATATAAATATATTTGGTAAAAGCTTGAAACAAAAAAAAAAAAATTTTAAACTTTTAATAAAAATAAATTGATAAATTTTGAGTAAATTTTTACTTGACACAATTAAAAACTTAATTAAAAAAACGAAACATTTTGAGTTAAGTTTTAATTGTGTCAATAAAAAATTTACTAAAATTTTTTGCCATACATTTTATAAATTTTTATTAAAAGTTAACACAATACTATCAAATCGTTTACTGGTGAAAAAGTGAAAAATTGAGTAATTTTTTACTCAATAGTATTAAAAATTTACTCAAATTTTTATTTTTTTTTTCTGTGTGGTCCGGTTATAAGTATCGTCACACATAGATTTTTTTCCGACTGCCTTTTATGATATAAGGACACGTTCGTCTTAATAAACATTTCTGCTGTTTAATTTTTGTTGCTGACCATATCTGTTGAATTGTTAATAACTACAAAATGTTGTTGATACATACTAGATATTGTTGTTCATTTCCGGTTATTGTCACGGCATCTAACTAACTTAAAAAAATATTGCCACCACGTTGTTTTAATAATTTAAAGACTGTGTTTGTTTTTCAGTTGCTATAATATATAATTTTGTCATTCCGTTTGTAACACATTTAAATAAATGGTGCGTCTAGTGAAGTGCTAATTATTGTCTGTAGATGATAATTAAGAAAATTTGTAAGTCGTGATGCCCAAGCAAAACAACAAATTTGTAACAAATATGCATTTAAAACCAAAATATGCAAAATTATGCATGTTCGCCAAAATATGCAAATATATTCAAAAACAAATCAAAACATATTTTTACGCAAACTTATTGTGTCGGCGTATCGAAAGATCACATTGGAATTTTATTTAAGTTGTGGTTAAAAATTCCCCTCTTTGACCTGTTCTTGCAGCATATGTTTTTGCATCTGAGGTGTAGGGTATATTTCAGTATCTTAGTAGAATACTTAGAAAACATTTTTGTGAAACATATTAAGCCTCTTTTCCAACAAATCGAAAAAAAAAAAACAAGTAGAAAAGTTAAATTCGACTTGGCGAATCTATGAATACTAGGGTGTTCAGTCGATAAATTCTTGTTCGATTAATCGAACAATTTTAGACGAATAATTGTTCGATTAATTTAAAATTGCAAATTTCGATTTAATAAAAATGAATGGTTTTTCTGAAAATATATTTAATTTTTGTATGTTTTAAGTCAAATAAACAAATCAAATGCATATGACCGTTGGAATAAAAAAAAAAACTGTAATATTTGCTAGAGTGGTCCTCATGTAATTTTTTTTTTTTTTTTTGGATTTTTACCGGTTCTGAAGTTTAGATTTGTTAAAAGTACAAAAATAAGTACCTGATTAAATGTTACGCCAATTCGGTTAAATATATGATCTAGCTTAAATCGTTCAAAGTGTGCAAAAATCCACTAAATTATAAAAAAAATAAAATTAAAAATTTTATGAATATGCTTAGAACAAAATATTTTTTTTTTTATAAATTTCTCCAAATGTAGTCAGATAATAAATATAAAATTTTTGCAATATCGGTAATCCATATAAATTTGGCAACACAAATAATTTTTGAATTCAACACATTTTTTTGGATCTCTAAAATTATTATTTTTTTTTTTTTAATTTCCTTGAACTAAATTGCGGAAAACTTTTTTTTATAATTTTGTAATGCTATTACGTCTGTTTTGTTAATTTTTTGTTAATAAAATGTTAATATAATAAATACATGTAATTAATATTGTTAATTTACTCAAGTATTATTTTTTTCTAAAATTTTGTAATTTATAAAATTTCTGAATTTTGGAATTAATCGATCAATTTCATAATATTATTCGATTAATCGAATAATTCAAAAACGCCAAAAGTAGATTAATCGTTTAATCAAACAATAACAAAAACCCGATTAATTGAACACCCTAATGAATACCCTCCACAATGCCCTTTTTAAGTGATTGTAAATTTTCTAACGTGAAAAAAAATTTTTTTTTGATTAGAAATATTTTATTTTGTATAAAAACTTTTTTTTAAGTAATTTTTGAAAAAAAAAAATAAATTACTAAATTTTTGTAAAAAATTTTTTAGTATAAAATTTTTTTCGAGTGTAAAAAAGTGAGTAACAAAAATACGTTGTAAAATATTTTTATGAGTTTCCAATGTTTTTAAACATGTCTAACGGGTTTTCAATACGTAAATTTAAGGTGAAACTAGTCTGAACCGATTTTGCTGGATTGCAATACCAATCTGGCCAACTAAATGCCCAATATATATGCCAAACTTTAGGAGCTTCCGTAAAGTCTTTCAAAAGTTAGCGTGTTTTCAACAGACAGACAGACAGACGGAAGGACGGAAGGACATCGCTAGATCGTCGTAAAATCGATCGAGGATCATGAATATATATTAGAGTGTCCCTTATTTTGGAAATGTTGGAAATGTTGAGACGGTACCCCCTCATTTTTTTCCTTTTGACTAAAAAATAACTCAGGAAAAATTTTACGCCCCTACGACCACGCCTTCCCTACGCGACGGGGCCGTAAAGAGCGGGGCCTTAAAAATCATTTTTCCATACAAAGCAAAAATATTTTTTTTTGATTTTAAATTTTTTTGTTATTAATTATAATATAGCTTGGTTAGCTTATGCACGACAAAAAATTTGATTTTGGTGGGATGAGGCTTTCAGTTCTAAAAAATTTTTCGAAAGCAACGGTTTTAGTTGTAATGTTGCTTTTAATGATATATATTCATAAAAAAATATTATTCATATCTGTGACATCTTGATCGTGTATCGAAAAACATCAAAAATGCATTTTTTACCCTTTTTTAGATCACGATAAAGATGTCACAGATAGGAATAATATTTTTTTATGAAAATATATCATTAAAAGCAACAATTCAACTAAAACGGTTGCTTTTCAAAACTAAAAAAAAATATTTTTTAAAAAATTTTTACTGAAGGATCCCAAAAGCTCTAAATTTTTTTTTTTCAAAGAACTGAAAGCCTCATCCCACCAAAATCAAATTTTTTGTCGTGAATAAGCTAACCAAGTAATATTATAATTAATAACAAAAAAATTAAAAATCAAAAAAAAATTTTTTTGGTTTGTATGGAAAAATGATTTTTAAGGCCCGCTCTTTACGGCCCCGTCGCGTAGGGAAGGCGTGGTCGTAGGGGCGTAAAATTTTTCCTGAGTTATTTTTTAGTCAAAAGGAAAAAAATGAGGGGGTACCGTCTCAACATTTCCAACATTTCCAAAATAAGGGACACTCTAATATATATACTTTATGGGGTCTTAGACCAATATTTCGAGGTGTTACAAACGGAATGACAAGCTTATATATGAGGCATTCCACACCAAATGTGCCGCTACAGAAAAACATGTCATCATCATCATCTTTTGGTGTTACAGCCCGGGGTGGGCCTTAACCTTGTCCACTTTCTTCTTCCATTCGGATCTATCTTGCGCAGAGTGTTTCCAGTTGTTAATGCTAACTTTTCTACAATCTTCTTCAACTCCATCTAGCCATCTTGATCTCGGCTTTCCTCTCGCTCTTATGTTGTAGGGCATGGCATTCATTATTCTTTGTTGAGCTCTATTCGGAGGCATTCTTGCTACATGTCCTGCCCAGCTCAGTCTTTGCGCTTTTATAAATTTTACAATATCTTTACCTTCGATTATATTATCGATCTCAAGGTTATTTCGTCTTTGGTAACTACCGTCGTCATTTATTTTTGGGCCATATATTTTTCTTATTACTTTTCTTTCAAAAACCCGAAGCTTTTCTTCATCTGAGAGTGTCAAGGCCCAAGTTTCACAACCGTATGTTAGTACCGGCAGCACTACTGTTTTATACAGCCGTACCTTAAGTGAGCGAGCTATTAGACGGGACTTAAAAAGTTTGAGTTGCGCATAAAATGCTTTTTGGGCAGCTTGAATTCGATCGTTTATCGATAGATGCATATCGTTAGAGCTGTTGATTAATGCGCCTAGGTATTTGAAGCTCGTGACTTTTTCGAATGTGTAGTTGAGAAGCGTTATAGATTGCTGTGCGTTTATGGGTTGAGTTCGCGACATGTGAATGTACTTGGTCTTATTCTCATTTATCAATAAACCAAGCTTTTTCGTTTCATTTTCCAAGATTGCAAAATTTTGTTCTAAGTCGCGCACACTGTGTGATATGAGCGCTATATCGTCTGCATATGCACACATTATTGTTGACCGCGCGAAAATGTGTCCTCCTCTATCAAGCGATGATATTGCATGGTTAAGTGTAAGATTAAAAATTGTTGTTGATAGAGCATCACCTTGTCTTACACCTGATGTAATATTAAATTCTGCACTAAGATTGTTCTGTACAGCAACCTTACACGTTGTTTTTTTAAGTGTGAGTATCACCATTCTTGTTAATTTGTTTGGTATCCCCATGTTAATGAAAATTGGTTCCAAAATGTTTCTATTTATAGAGTCGAAGGCTTGCTTAAAGTCAACCATGAGCATGTGTAAATCTTTTTTGTACTCAAAGCCCTTCTCCATTGTTTGCCTTAATAGGAATATTTGATCAACAGTGGATCGGTTAGGCCTGAAACCGCACTGGTATTCTCCAATGATAGATTCCGCAACTTCTTTAAGTCTGTTGTTAATGACATTTGACAGAATTTTGTACGGTGTGTTTAGTAATGTGATTCCTCTATAGTTCTCACAGCTCATTTTGTTTCCTTTTTTGTGTATTGGTATTATAATACCACGGTGCCAATCGTTAGGTATCGTTTCTGTGTCCCATATTGTGCAGATCAATCTATGCATCTGAACCCGTAGTTTGTTGCCTGCATTCTTGAATAGCTCTATGACTAAGCCATCGTCACCTGGCGCCTTGTTGTTCTTAATTTGCCCTATCGCTTTATCAACCTCTTGTATTGTAGGTAGGTTGTCATATGTTGAAGACGATTCAACTGGAATACTATTTTCACCGGCCAATTCGTTGTGTTGCACAGGTACGTTAAGCAGTTCATTGAAGTGTTCTTGCCATCTCATCAGTATTGCACAGTCTTCACTGAGAACGTTACCGTCTTTATCTAGACAGTTGTTTAGCCTTGGCTGGAAACCGTTTTTCATGTTTTTAATACCTTGATAGAAAGCTTTCGAGTTACCAGAGTCGAAGTCGTCACAAATTTTCTCTATTTTTCTTTTTTGGGCAGCTTTTTTTTTACGTTTTATTAGTTTTTTAGCAGAAAAACATGTATCCCGTAAATTTCTGAATAGGTTTGTTTGGATAGCCCCATATGGAACTAAGAAAATTGCGTTTTTAGTTTTTCTAATTTTCAAAAACTGGGCTTAGAAGGCGTGGTCAAATATTGGAAAAATGGTCAAGTTTGTGGCGAGTTGCCTTGATTAAATATTTATCACATTAAAACGGAATGCACCACAATCTCAAAAATTTTTATTCTTATTTAGTTTTGTATGGGCTATCGATTAAAATTTTTTATTTTTTTAAATTTTCAGAACCCGTTCTGAAATTCTCCATTTTTTAAAAATGTCAATTTATTAAAAAAACATGCCACTTTTTTATTTTTTTTTAAAAGTCTAGATGTTTGTCCATCCGCACAAAAAAATTCAGAAACACGTTCTTCGTTTTTTTCGAAAAAATCGCATTTGAACTTTAAATTTCATAACAATTTTGTAATTTGCTTTTATTTTCTTGATTTAACGTTGCGAATGAGTATTATAAATTGCATAAATATTACTCATTCGCAACGTTAAATCAAAGAAATACAAGCAAATTACAAAATTGTTATGAAATTTAAAGTTCAAATGCGATTTTATCGAAAAAAACGAAGAACGTGTTTCTGAATTTTTTTGTGTGGATAGACAAACATGTAAAAAAAAAAAAAAAAAAAAAAAAAAAAAAAAAAATGCTTTGATATAAACATCATATATATACTAAGAATATTTCTTCCACAAAAACAAAAATCAAACAAAAAAAAAACAAACAAAACAATTTCAAAAAAACATGTAAACTTTTTAAAAAAAAATAAAAAAAAGTGGCATGTTTTTTAATAAATTGACATTTTTAAAAAATGGAAAATTTCAAAACGGGTTCTGAAAATTTTCCAAAAAAAACAAAAAAAATTTAATCGATAGCCCATACAAAACTATATAAGAATGTAAATTTTTGAGCTTGTGGTGCATTCCGTTTTAATGTGATAAATATTTAATCAAGGCAACTCGCCACAAATTTGACCTTTTTTCCAATATTTGACCACGCCTCCTAAGCCCAGTTTTTGAAAAATTGAAAAACCAAAAACGCAATTTTCTAAGTTCCATATAGGGCTATCCATACAACCTATTCAGAAGTTTACGGAACACGTGTTTTTTTTCGCTGGACATTTGGTGTGGAATGCCTCATATACCCTCTATCACTAGAGTGGAGGGTATAAAAACAGGGAGAATGGTTTTATGTTCCCCAAAACTATTTTTAAAAAATTGAAAAAAAAAACTAAATACAGTTATTACAAAAAAATATATTTCCTTGAAATCCGATGTGTTGAAATTGGTTTACACAATAGTTAAAAAAACAGGAAAACTACAAAAAAAATTGTGAAATTTCTTCAGAATTGCGTAGGGTATTTTTGATTTAGCATAGCCAAATAAAGTATTCTTACGTGTTATTATTAAAGTTGCTTGCTTAATTTGGTCACCCATGGTTTTAAGTATCAACGGACTAATTGAGTTGAGCTTGTATACTCTGTGCATGTCCAAATGAGGAGGAGAGTTTTGTTTCAAGTGCACAATTTCATATTGTTAACATATGTTGGTTGGAATTCTTGTTGCTATGAAGCAACAGTGTGTATTGGTAGCTAATGTTACGTGTATTTCGAAACACTATTTATTCAGTACAAAATATGTCCTTTGTGTGTGTGTGTTTGTATTTTAGTGTCTCTCGCTCTGAACACATCTCTCGGTATGTTATTTTGGTCAAGTGGGATTAAGTTGAAAACTAGATAAAAAAACAATAACTACAAAAAAAAAAGAAAACAGATTCTCTGCACTTGTACAGCATCCTTTTAATGAAACACATATTTTTTGTTGTTGCTGCTGTTGTTAATGTTGTATGGGTCAGTAAGTTTTGATTGTTCTAAAAAGTCACGTATTAAGTTTTGTAATTTATTTTGATTAGAGTTAAGGTACAGATTTGCAAAACTTCACATCTTTAAGTGAGTGAGTTTTATGTTATAAAACTAAAATCGATTTAATTAAAAAAATTTAAAGGTTTTTTTTTTTTTTTAATTGAGAAAAGAAGAATAGAAAATAGAATTTTAAGGAACTATTGCAGAGAGCAACTGATATTTAATATTTAAACACTATTAAAATAGTTAAATATCGTAAAAAATTTTGTGATTCTATTTAATTTTGAATTTTAATTGTGATTTTAAATTCATTTAATATGTAGTAGTAAATGAAAACAACGTTAGCGTATGATTAATATTTTAAGAATATATTAAGTATACGCATCATTACCATGGTTTAAATTCTTGCAATCCGTAAGTGACAGCTTTCAGAAGACGAACGATATACACGAACCAAAAATATGTATGTATTTTATTGTTGCAAAATTTTAGTTCGTGTGTCGTTCACCTTCTGAAAAGTATCACTAAAAGGGGGGTTGATATTAATGGGAATATTTTTTAACACATTTTTGGAAAGCTACGGCTTCTATTAATATTATTGTGAAACAATTAAAAATTCAGATATCTTAAAAAGATTAAAAATAAAGAGGAAAGAAAATCAAAGAAATGTTGGTTGAAATTGTAATTAAAAATTCCTTTATTATTTTTTAGAAATCAGCGATAAAAAGTTTTGAATTTAGAATTCAAAACAACAAAAGAAAGTATTAAATTAGGCTGTGCGGGATCTCTTATACTCTCCAAAATGTTAAAAATAATAGAGGACACAGCCTTTTTTTTTTTTTTTTAAGTTTGTAGGGGACACGTGTTGATTGAGTCTTGACAAAATGACAAACATAAATAAATTTAAAACAGAAAAATAGTTTTCTTAAAAATTATTCCATGAGAATATCATGGTTTTAATTAGAAAAAGAAATAATAAATATAAGTTTGTCATTCCGTTTGTAATTCATCGAAATATCGGTCTGGGACCCCATAAAGTATATATATTATTCTAAGACATTCTAACGATGTCCGTCTGTCTGTTCGCCTGTCCGTCCATAGAAAATGTGATCACGGCCAAAGTATTAAACATTTATGACTCAGACTTAGAAAATTTACTTCTTATTGTCCTAAGTAGTTTGGTATTGCATTTGAGCGGTTCAAAAGTTATGAACTAAAATATAAGAACACCTCGAAAATTTTGGTATATTCTACATAACCTAAAAATACAAAATGCTTTAAATTGGCTGCTGGTTGGCATATATGAACAAAATTGGACACAGAATGGAATTTTTACAAGTACAAACCAATTTAAAAAAAAAAAAAACGCGGATTTTTTTTTCACTATTTTTTTTTTGGGCAAATATTCTTTTTTATCGTTGTGGAGGGTATCAATACAGTCGACAAAGCCAAATTTAATATTTTTACTTGTTTTTTAATAAAATTTACTCAGAATTTTAAAGGCTCCGACACAATGTCGGAGTGCTCTGTACTACAGAGTACCATCTCTAAAAATAGAGATACCATCATACAAAATATGTGTGCGAAAAAGAAAGGATAAAACTCCACTCTCTGGCACAGAGTACTCCATTATTGGGAATAATTTATAATATTTTATTTATTACACCGTCCGACAAAAATGAAAAAAAAAAAAACATTAAACACGATCTGGATAATATAGGTTTGAAACTAGAGACTAAATGTAGTAAAACTGCATTTACAATTTTTCATTTCGTGATCCTGTTTCCTTTTAAAAGTGCTTCAAAGTCTTAGAATATTATTTTTTTTAAATATTTTTTTTAATAAGTGTACTCGTTCAAGGACGCCACTAGTGGTAGCAAATAAAGGAGAAGGATCTCCCTAATTTTCCTATTTTATTATTTGAACATATCAGGAAATATAAGATAAGTAACGTCCTCTTAAAACTTTATCCTTCACTATCATTCAAAATTTTCAACAAAATATTTTGACAAAGTTTTCAAAGGACTTTATTCACATCCTTTTATCCTAATACGGCGAAATAAAAAAAAAAACGGAAAAATTAGGGGTGAATCTACTCTTTCATTTGCAATCAACAGTGGCATCCTAGAAAAAGTACAAATATTTTATAAATATTTTGTATCCTTTAAAATTTTGAAGTCCTTTTGAAAGGAAACAGGATCACGAAATGAAAAACCTGTAATGCAGTTTGACTCCATTTGATCTCTACTCTCAGACGTATATCATCTGGTTCATGTTTATTATTGGCTGTCGGACGGTGTTATATATGGTTTGAATTGGTAAAAGTGTGAAAGAAATATATCGTGAACCTATATTCAAAATATGCCAACTCAAATTTGACCGAAATGAGTTTCCGATGGCAAATAGCTCCCCTATGCAATACCCATCTGTGATAAAAATTTCAGAGCAAAAAAGTAATTTGTTGTCGTTTTACATCCATTTTTGTTATTCTGCTAACTCAAAGTACATATTTTTTTGGTGAAAATAAATGCCAACTCCCATTGTAAACTTCAAAAAATTTTTCAAAATTTAAAAAAAAAAAAATTAGACCACATATCTTATTGCATTTGTCATGCTGAACACGAATCTGGAACAGATTTTGATATCTAATGGCTAGTTTTCGAGATATTGCCATTTTTAAAATATCGGTTAATAGTGTTTGCAAAAAAAAAAAATTGCTTATATAGATGTAACTTAAAATACAGTTGTTAGCAAATATATTAAAGAAACGTTTGCAAAAAAAATTCGTTGATTTTTGAAAACTTAATTTTTGACTATTATTTTAGTAAACGGTTCAAAATTTTTTTTTGTTTACACAAAATAGCAGTGACGTTCCGTCTAATGTGCGGAGATGTTCTCTGAACACCAAGCATTTTTCCCTTAAATATGTCAGTTTTATATTTTTTTCAAAAGTTCAAAAATATTTCCGAACATATAATTTGTTATGTAGTCATAGCAGAAAGTGTACACTTTCAGTTGGTATATCATTTTTTATTTTCCGTCGTTTCATAAAAAAGTTATGCCAAATTTTGTAAGCATTAATGCAATTTTTTCCAACAGGGCCATTCCAGAAAATATTTAGCTCAAATTTTGGTAATTTTTGGAAATGGTGTCTCAGATTATTTTGAACCTTGACACATAGATAGCCCTCATAAATATGATATATGTACCATATATCGTTTTTTTACATTTGGTGTATTTAACGAATTATGGCGGGTCAAAGATTGACTTTTTAAGCAAAAGTAAGAAAAATACATCACGTTTAAAGAGCTGTAACTTATTAACCAATGACCCGATTTTCACAAATTTATGCTCATGTGAAAGCTGGGGTACTTCTTTTAGAAAATATTTTTAAAATAACACCGTTTTTTTTACAGAAATGATGAAAAATGCAAAAACATTTTTTCTTTTCGAATATTTAAAAATACACAACTTCGATTTTTTTTAAAAAAATTCTGGTGAAAAATAACAATGTTTTGTGTAACATATTCAAAATTCAGAGTGGGATCTCCATGGGATCAAAAAATATTATGTTTTAAGTACGAGGTTCTCATATTTTTCCCTTAGAAAATTTAAATTTCTAATGTTTTGAATGTTTTCAAAATTTTAATAGTATAATTTTCTTTGAAAATTTAAATTTTTATATTGAAGAAACATAAAATTTTAATTTTCTAAGGTAAAGTTTAAGAACTTCGTACTAAAACCAGAATATTTTTTGATCCCATTGGGATCCCACTCTGAATTTTGGATATGTTGTACAAAACAGTATTGTTTATCACCAAACTTTTTCTTAAATATTCGAAAAAAAAAAATGTTTTTGAATTTTTGCAACACTTCTAAAAAAAACCGTATGCTTTTGAAAATATTTCCTTAAAGAAGAAGAATTAAGCTTTCATATGAGCCATTACTTGTGATAATCGGATTACTAGTTAAAAAGTTAGAGCACGTTAAACGTCATGTATTTTTCTGACTTTTGCTAAAAAAGTCGAACTTTGACCCGCGATAATTTGAAAACTACAGCAAATTTTGAAAATCCAAAAATGCAACATATCTCATATAAAAGTGGATATCTATGAGCCAAATTCTCAGTGGCATCCAAAGACATGTTTCCGAACAGTGAGGCGAAAATTTTTGGAATTACCCAACAGTTAAGTGAATGTGATACAAAATTTAAAGAACAATCGAAGTTGTTGGGTTGTTCTTAACTTTGTTGCGCACACTTAAATAGTGTTAAATTACAACAACTACAACAAACAAAATATAAATTTTCAATTACATTTTTGTGCTGCAAATTAAGTAGCACACGTAACTTTTAGAGGTGATATCTTTTTACTGGAAAGAGCTAGTGCTTAAATTTGAAAGCCATATATTACTTTGGGATTTTATCTATGGTTGTAAATAAGGATATAACTGAAATTATATATACAAGGTTCCAAATTCTTGTCTTAAAAATACACCTTATTACTTTTTTTTAAACAAAAAAAAAATAATTTTTTTAAATATTGAAAAACATGAAGGTTTGTTTGATGCACGTTAATTTTTTTGTGATGATATGAGGAAGAAAATATATCGGCGATTGTAAATATTTTCAATTATAGAAAATAGGGAGTATTGCGTTTTACCATTTATTTTTGGCAAAAGAAATTATTTTTCGCCAACATTAATTGTAACGGAAAATTCGTTTTAAAAGATTTTTTTTTTTAAATACAGATCGTATGTTTATTTTCAATTAATAAAGGCATTGGGTTAGTTTAGTGTTTAAAATATTTGTGTGAAAAAACGTGATACTTCTCTTCCAAAAATTAAGTTGTGCCTTGTTTAGTTAATTTTATATTAATGGTGAACACCCTGATGAAAACCTCACGGCACGTCCCTGCAAAATAGTTTAAAATTTCCACACGTAAGCGCACTCTTGTTGCAACATATGACTCCTTAAAAATCAGGAGAGCACAAATTAACTACACTGTGAGACAAATGGTAGGTGTCAGTGATCGGCGGGGGTTTTGCTAAAGGGTACTTTCCACTATCACACTTTTCCATTATACACATCAAAATTTACCAACTTCCTAAGGATTTTTGGATTCTTTTTTGATTGAAATACGACTAGGTTTCAATCAAAAAAGATAATAAGTGAACAATTTCTGGCCAAATTTTTTAAAAAAATATTTCGCTAACATGGTGAAATTACGCTTGTATAATGGAAATGTGTGATAGTTAGCTCTAGTAATCGAGATATATTGATTTGAAGTTACAGGGGAAAGAGTAGTTTTTTGCACTTTTTTCGTAAATTTTGACCATCTATATGTCCAAATATCGCAGGGTGATGTTCAGCAAATTCGTAGCTGGCATTAAGCTTTCATTCAAGACAAAGTTTATTTTTTTTTTGCCAATGAAAGTAATCATTATGAGACAGTCAGATCGGTATGCAGAAAAACTGGAGTTTTTTTTGATAAACTAATGGTGTTTTCTTTTCTGAAAAAAATGTTTGCCTTTTTAGTGCATACATTTTTAAAATGCTTAACTCACACTTTCAAAAATTTGCATTTTATTTGACTGGAATAGAACACAACATACAGCAATACTCTGCCCTGTATTTTTTAACAGCTGTTTTGAGAAAACAACACAGAAAAGGTCAGCTGTTGTATAAGGCAATTTCAACCCCGTGATTTTTTACGGGGTAAAAAGCGCAACTTTTTTGCACTTTATAGGGCAGACATTTTTAGAAAAGAACACGATATTCTTTATAATGGTTGACATTTTTTAGAAAAGAACACAAAAACATAAATTTGGGGGCGAAATGCAAAAAAAGGCACATTTTTTGCCAGAAAAGAAAACACCATAAATTTGATTCAGCAAAAAAATTTTTTTTTTACTTCTTCAACTTTGAACACCTAAAACATCATATTTAAAATATTAAAAAAAAAAAAAAATAACATGCTAACAAATTAAAATTCACACCGCAACTAGAAGCTATGATTTGTTTTTTTGCATAACTGACCAAGTGCTGATGGCAAAGCAACTGTAAGCAATATACCAAGTAAACGAACATTTTTCAAGTCAAGAATTTACCTCGTAATGATGTGACCTAAAACCAAAATGAAAGTATTTTTTTAATTACTTGTACACCACTACTCTGTTGGTGGTTTTTAGCGTTGACCTTCATAAAATAACAAAAAAAAAAAATAAATAAATAAAAAATACATACATAGTACACATGAATTTTCAAATTTCACATGCATTTGAATGCATTTATATTCAAACATGTCGTTAAATTCACAGACAAAAACGGAATATATTCGGCTGTGCCGACTCTTTAATGTTAACCAAAGAAGATATTTAAAAAGATCAAATAATTTGTTTATTTACGTTTTTATACCCTCCACTCTGGTGATAGAGGGTATATATAAGTTTGTCATTCCGTATGTAACACATTGAAATATTGGTTTAGGACCCCATAAAGTATATATATTCATGATCCCTGATCGATTTTAAGTCGATCTAACGATGTCCGTCCGTCTGTCTGTCTGTCTGTCTGTCCGTCCGTCTGTCTGTTGAAATCACGTTTTTGGCAAAAATCCGGAACCGATTTAAACGCTTGGGGTACCAAAAGTTGCGTAATTTTCCCAGGCAAAAACTGGTGTATTTTTTATTGAAATCGGTTAAGTATTTTAAAAGTTATGAGTGATTTTCTGATTTTCTGATTTTGATCATAGTTTTTTTAACATAACCCTAAATTAACTCATATTTTGTGTAGATACAAACATAACAAAGAATACGGATAATGAAAAAAAAAACGGAGATAAAGAAAAAAATCTTTACAAAAAACTTTAAAATATGTACATAAAACAAAATCTAAATTTAATAAAAAAAAAGTTCGTTAAGTAATAATAAAAAAATTGAGTGTGTGTGTGTGTCCGTTTTTTGCTTCGTCATATTAACGGGGTTGCCAGACTTTTTTTTTGGCTGTGTCGCCAAATCGGATGGAAAATATCGCCAAAATTAAATTTTGTTCAGATTTCTCAAAAAAAAAAAAATAATATTTTCATTTAAAAAAAATAAATTTTGTTAAATAATAAAAGACAGAAATAAACTTTATGGCAAAAATCGCCCAAATCCGGAAATCTATATATATAAAAGAGTAATGTGACTGACTGACATACTCATTCATCATCGCCCAGCCCAAACCGCTTAAGTTAGAGACTTGAAAATTGGACTGTAGGTTGACCTCCCGGAATAAAGATCCACTAAGGATGGATTTTTGCCAATGTTGATTCTAAGGGGATAAAAAGGGTAAAAAACTGTACTTTTGGTACTTTTTAAATCTCCTGATATAATGATCATAGAGACTTGAAATTTGGACTGTATGTTCACCTCCCGGAATATAGATCCATTAAGGGTGGGTTTTTGCAAGTGTTGATTCTAAGGGGATCAAAAGGGTAAAAACTGTTCTTTTGGTGCTTTTTATATCTCCTGAAATAATGGTCATAGAAACTTGAAATTTGGACAGTATGTTCACATCCTGGAATATAGATCCAGTACGGCTGGATTATTTCCAATGTTGATTCTAAGGGGGTAAAAAGGGAAAAATTCTGTACTTTTGGTACCTTTTATATTTCCTTAAAAAATTGTCACATAGACTTAAAATTTGGACTGCATGTTCACATCCCGGAATAAAGATCCCCTAAGACTTGGTTTTTGCGAATGATATTTCTAATAGGGTAAAAAGGGTAAAAATATGTACTTTTGTTAAATTTTATATTTCCTTAAATAATGGTACTAGAAAATTGAAATTTGCAATGTCGGTTCACCTTCCGGAAAAAAGATTCACTAATAGGTAAAAAAGTACTTTTGGTACTTTTTTTTATTTACTGAAATAATAGTTAATAAAACTTAAAATTTAGAATGTAAGTTCCTTTAGTAAAATAAAACATTCTAGAGCAAGTTCTTTCCGAAAATTCTGTAGGGTTTTCAAAAAGTACCTTTTATAAAAGGTTCCTTTATAAAAAGTACCTTTTATAAAAGTTTCCTTTATAAAAAGTACCTTTTATAAAAGGTTCCTTTATAAAAAGTACCTTTTATAAAAAGTACCTTTTATAAAAAGTACCTTTTATAAAAAGTACCTTTTATAAAAAGTACCTTTTATAAAAATTACCTTTTATAAAAAGTACCTTTTATAAAAAGTACCTTTTATAAAAAGTGCCTTCCCGGGTGAAAATGACCATGTATGTTCATACATGCTCATACATGATTTCATGTATGATAGTATATGAACAATATATGGAAATGTATGTCATATATGGGAACATATATGAACATACACGAGTAATGTAATATTCCATATATGTAGGTTAGGTTAGGTTGGATGGGCGTCCGCCGATTTGGCGAATTCACTCGGAGGCCATAAGGCCCATTGTGATTCCCCTAAAGTTGTTTCCCTACTCCCATGATATACAAAAAATTCTACCTCTCAAACCACCCCGATTCCCTAAGGTATTCTGCTAGAGACGTCAATGGTACATTGTTTAGGCAATCCAAGTCATCAAAAAATCGTTGCCCCAAATACTTAAGACGACGTTTCATCAGACCCGGACATTCACACAACAAGTGCCTCACTGACTCCTCCTCCTCCACTTCCCCACAACTTCTGCAAAAGTCCCTGTCAGAAATTCCCATACGAACGGCCATTTGGCCGATTATACAGTGTCCCGTCAGTACTCCTACTAATAGGCTAACCGTCCGTTTGCCAAAGGTAAGAAGGCTTTCTGTCCTCTTATGATCCGGCAGTGGCCACATGGTCCGCGATATCCTGCACGTGGTCAGCGATATCCACCTATCCCTCATCATATTCCCCGATATCCTATCAATTTCGTTCATCAACTCCACTATAGGAACCGAGATATCCGGTTCGACACGTTCCCCCACCGACTCGGAGCCACCTCTTGCACACTCATCAGCTAATTCGTTACCAGCGACCCCACTATGTCCAGGGACCCAAATTAGCTCGACTGTGTGCTGACCGATTCGATGAAGGGATTGTATACAATTACTAACAATTCCATATATGTAAATGTATGAAACTATGTGTGGATGGGTATATGTCATACTCCTTCATATATGCTATGCATCTGCATAGCATACATGTCTTAAAAACAATTTTTTTAAAGGTTGGGTTCGGCAGAACTTTGCAAAATCTGAAAAAGTCGTTCGGTTGGACAATATTGATCATACATCGTCAACATTGGTTTTGTATTCTATAGGCAAATATGAACAGCACTAACGTAAACAACCAAATTTAGAAGAAAATTCGAACACTCTGACGGTATTATTTACTGTCAGAGCTGCGAAGGATTTCATCCCTTTATAAGATTTGGTGTTCTAAATTAAACTTTAATGATTGCATTCCCCAATCACAATTTATCAAATGAATTTACATTTGATTTTAAAATATAGAATGAATTCGGTTTCTTTTTCATTCGACTTTGAAATTGAATGCGTAAGTTTTTATAAATTCGATTTTTAAGTCTCATGAGTAATAAATGAATGAAATAAAGAATGCATTCAATTTTAAAAATTCTCATAAACAAGAATTCGATTTAATGGTAAAAATCGAATGCATTCCAAGAAATATTGATATTTAAAGATAATTGTATTCAGTGACTATAAAAATCGAATGTATTTTTTTTGTGAATTCATTCGAAAAGTGATTAATTCTTCGAAGCTTTGATTATCCTAAAGTATCACAAAGTCCAAAGTATATTTTTAAAATAATCGTTAGTTTTTATTAAAAAATCAGTGTCATAAACTAGTACAAATTATTTATATTTGAAAAAATTTCAATTAATAGACGTTTTATGGAAAAAAATACAAAAAAATTTTACATACAAATTCATGTATGACAATGTATGATCATTAATGTACATGTACCCTCAAATTACGGATATGCACTTGTATGGACATCCATATATGCATCATATATGAACATACATGGTCATTTTCACCCGGGTTTTATAAAAAGTACCTTTTATAAAAAGTACCTTTTATAAAAAGTACCTTTTATAAAAAGTACCTTTTATAAAAAGCACCTTTTATATAAAGTACCTTTTATAAAAAGTACCTTTTATAAAAAGTACCTTTTATAAAAAGTACCTTTTATAAAAGTACCTTTTATAAAAAGTACCTTTTATAAAAAGTACCTTTTATAAAAAGTACCTTTTATAAAAAGTACCTTTTATAAAAAGTACCTTTTATAAAAAGTACCTTTTATAAAAAGTACCTTTTATAAAAAGTACCTTTTATAAAAAGTACCTTTTATAAAAAGTACCTTTTATAAAAAGTACCTTTTATAAAAAGTACCTTTTATAAAATGTACCTTTTATAAAAAGTACCTTTTATAAAAAGTACCTTTTATAAAAAGTACCTTTTATAAAAAGTACCTTTTATAAAAAGTACCTTTTATAAAAAGTACCTTTTATAAAAGTACCTTTTATAAAAAGTACATTTTATTAAAAGTACCTTTTATAAAAAGTACCTTTTATAAAAAGTACCTTTTATAAAAAGTACCTTTTATAAAAAGTACCTTTTATAAAAAGTACCTTTTATAAAAAGTACCTTTTATAAAAAGTACCTTTTATAAAAAGTACCTTTTATAAAAAGTACCTTTTATAAAAAGTACCTTTTATAAAAAGTACCTTTTATAAAAAGTACATTTTATAAAAAGTGCCTTTTATAAAAAGTACCTTTTATAAAAAGTACCTTTTATAAAAAGTACCTTTTATAAAAAGTACCTTTTATAAAAAGTACCTTTTAGAAAAAGTACCTTTTATAAAAAGTACCCTTTATAAAAAGTACCTTTTATAAAAAGTACCTTTTATTAAAAGTACCGGAAGTACACTTTTTGGTACTTTTTTATTTCCTGAGATATAAATAAACAAACTTTTTTGTTTTTTAAATCAATACATTGGTGGAGGGTATTTAAAGATTCGGCACAGCCGAATATAGCTTTCTTACTTGTTTGAATTTCTTTTTATTTTATTTATATATGTACATATGTACATTAAGGGTGTTCTTAACAGTAAGGGAAAAATTTAAAATGTTTTAATTGATTGGCACTGGGCAAATTATTGTTCCTTTATACTAAAAACTTAAAAAAATAAAATTTGGAGTTAATCCGATAACTTTAAGTGGACGCGGAAACGACCTGAAGTTTGAAAAACGAATTACAAGGGGAAAAATGACTTTTTACTCATTTTCTCAATTTTTTCGACATTTTAAGTTAACTTTGAATTCAAATGGTTACTGAATTGTGATGTGGAGTACATTACCTTTGTAATAAGGTAATAAAAACTAAAATCGGTTAAAAATCAGCCAAGTTATTACAACTGCCCCAGGCAACTAGAGTGTGGCAGACCACTTGATCAAAGATTTCGAGTTCCATTTTTGAAATTGATTGAAATTATCTACTATAGCAACATTTTTTTATTCCTTAAGTCCCAATGTACTAAGGTGATAAGCATTTTTCATATTGTGTTATGCTAACTTGTTTTAAATAAATGGTAAAAAGGTCTTAATTTTTCAACCCTGTTTTCAAATCTCCAATTTCAAATTTTTATTTTTTTTGGCAAATAAAATTTAAAAAATTGACAATTGGACTATAGGATTTTATTAAGGACATATAAGGGAATAAAAGCTACAAAAATTGTAGACATTCCTTTTTTCATTCGGCTAGTTCAGCGATTTTATTTCGGCGGATTTCGAGATAATAGTGATTTTGGTAACTTTTTTAGCTTTTAGTTAATTTTTTTATTATTTTTTAACAAACCTCATATGTTTTCTACCGAATTATTGCAGAATAATATAGAATACTTCAATTTCTTTAATAAGAGCGGAATTGAGCCATGAAAAATTGGTAAAATTTTGGTAAAATTTTGGAAGAATTTAAATTTTTAAAGATTAACAATTTTTTTGAGCGGATATTAATGAAACTCCTTGATGTTGTTTTAATATGATTAAACGTAAATGGTTTATTATTAAAATTCAGAAAATTAACCCTTAAGTGCTATTGGGGTCTATAGTTTTTTTTATTTAATGGAGAAAATATAAGTATATTATTTCATAGGGTCATATAGACCCCAACAGCACTAAGGGTTAATGTTCTGAATTTTAATAATAAACTATTAATTTATAGACATATTAAAATAACATCAATCAGTTTCATTAATAACCGCTCGAAAAATCTGTTAATCTTTAAAAATTAAAATTATTCTAAAATTTGACCTTTGACCTTTAATTGGGTCAATTTTTCATGTCTCAATTTCGCTCTTATTAAAGGAATTGAAGTATTCTATATTATGCTGCAATAATTCGGTAGAAAACATATGAGGTTTGTTAAAAAATAATAAAAAAATTAACTAAAAGCTAAAAAAGTTACCAAAATCACTATTATCTCGAAATCCGCCGAAATAAAATCGCTGAACTATCCGAATGAAAAAAGGAATGTCTACAATTTTTGTAGTTTTTATTCCCTTATATGTGCTTAACAAAATCCTATAGTCTAATGGTCAATTTTTTAAATTTTATTTGCCAAAAAAAATAAAAACTTGAAATTGGAGATTTGAAAACAGGGTTGAAAAATTAAGACCTTTTTACCATTTATTTAAAACAAGTTAGCATAACACAATATGAAAAACGCTTATCACCTTAGTACATTGGGACTTAAAGAATAAAAAAATGTTGCTATAGTAGATAATTTCAATCAATTTCAAAAATGGAACTCGAAATCTTTGATCAAGTGGTCTGCCAAACACTAGTTGCCTGGGGCAGTTGTAATAACTTGGCTGATATTTAACCGATTTTAGTTTTTATTGCCTTATTACAAAGGTAATGTACTCCACATCACAATTCTGTAACCATTTGAATTCAAAGTTAACTTAAAATGTGGAAAAAATTGAGAAAATGAGTAAAAAGTCATTTTTTCCCCTTGTAATTCGTTTTTCAAACTTCAGGTCGTTTCCGCGTCCACTTAAAGTTATCGGATTAACTCCAAATTTTTTATTATTTAGTTTTTAGTACAAAGAAATAAAATTCTGCCCAGTGCAACACAAAAATCCGAAATAAAAAAATAAGAACACCCTTAATATACATATTTTTAAATTTTTTGATTTTAATTATGATGTGATTGTCATCCAAATGCATGATTTTTGTCGATAGCACCGCTCAACAAATCAAAGGTTTTTGGCTCCGATTTGAAGTTTCATATAAAATTTTAAAAGATTTTGATTCGCTGATTCCAAATCTGCGCTGAAAATTTTTCCATTACTTCTAGAATTATTCGCTGTTGTAGCCTTAGCTCATTCTTTTTTAAAACGATGGAGAAACTGTTGGACTACTTTATCAGGGAAACCTGTTTGATAGGCAAACCAATACATACCAATACATTTGCGTACCAACAAGGCAAATCTACTGAAACTGCGGTCCATCATGTTGTCACATCAATAGAGAAGGCACTGGATGCAAAACAAATCGCCCTCTGTGCCTTCATTGATATGCAGGGAGCCTTTGACAATACATCTTACGATGTTATTAAGAGGGCTATGCTAAGAAAGTATGTTCCTTTACTTATCATAAATTTGATCCTGGAGATGCTCATCTCCAGAGTCATCACGCTCAATCTCGGTAACACATCTATGACGGTCAATGCAACTAGAGGCTTCCCTCAAGGGAAGGGTCATAGATGATTTACTCGATGAGCTTAATAATTCTGGTTTTAGAACCTACGGTTATGCGGATGATCTTGTGATTTCGGTCAGTGGGTGGCATACGCCAACCATCTCTGATCGGATGCACAACACTCAACATGACCTTAAAATGGTGTCAGGAAAGGGGATTGACTATTAATCCATCTAAAACAACACTGATACCCTTTACTAGAAGAAGGATTTTTGACTTGTCCATGCCTAAAATAAATGGCGTCACGATAGTTTTTTCGGATGAACTGAAATATTTAGGGATAACATTTGACAAGTCTCTGATTCCTCATCTGAACAAGACAACCAAAAAAGCTACCAAGGCAATATACGCCTGCCAAAGGCTATTTGGAAGGACATGGGGGCTTAAGCCTCACATGATATATTGGTCATTTCTTACGATCGTAAGACCAATGATCACCTATGCAGCTCTGGTTTGGTGGCCAAAAGTGGAACAGAGCACGGCTAGATCTATACTGGACAAGGTATATCGTCTGGCCTGCATCTGCATAACAGGGGCGGGAAAATCCTGTCCAACCTATGCCATGGGGGCTATGCTAAACATCCCACCTTTACATATATCTGTAAAGGAGGATGCTAACAGAAGTGTCACCAGACTACCGGAATTTGGGAACATAATGGGCGGGGACCTACAGGGCCACATGAAGATAGCGGGACGATTCATAGGGGTTCATAGGACGATTCATACGCTAAGATCTCTGACAGAATGCTACCCAAACAAGGTTTATAAGACATTTTAGAATTGATATTCCTGAAAGGAGCATATGGTCTACTAACTCTTGGAATCCAGAACCAGGATCTCAAGTGTGGTTTACTGATGGCTCAAAACAGACCAATGGGGATACTGGCGCGGGGATTTTCGGTCCGAATTTCCAACGAGCACTACCTTTGGAGAAATCCCCATCGATATTTCAGGCAAAACTTTATGCCATATATATATGCGTGTCCGAATATTTACGTAGGTGCACAAAAAGGACAAACATATATATACAATCTGACAGTCAAGCAGCATTGAAGGCTTTATCAGCCTACGATGTATCTTCGAAACTTGTCATGGATTGTATTCTTTCCCTAAACGAACTAGGCCGTAACAATGAGGGGCACTTGGGCAACGAACGGGCAGACTGTTTGGCCAATCGTGGTGCAAGTCGCCCTTTTATCGGTCCGGAACCCTTTTATGGCTTGTCCATTGGGCATAGCAGGGAAAGTTATCGTAAACTTTCCATGGAGAGAATCTGAATTTGCCAATCACTGGAACCACTGTTCGGGACAGCGTCAGGCAAAAATATTTATCTCTCCATCCCCTGGGGTATCTAAACGACTACTAAATCTCGACAAAAAGGATCTAAGGATTCTAACTGGTTACGTCATTGGACATTGTAATCTTCGCTATCAACTTAGGAAGAAAAATTTATCGGACACTGAAATATGTAGATTCTGTGAAATTGACGCCGAAATGGCGGAACACATCCTTTGTGAGTGCCCAAGACTCAACATCAGACGAATTCGACATCTAGGGCGACATTCATTAACTCCAAGTGACATATGGGAATCCATGCCAAATAGGATACTTGGCTTTATCAAAAGCCTTAACTTATAGGGCAACTGCTCGGCTGCACAAAAGATCATATTGGTCGCAGTGCATTGGCCTTTTCTAATCTTATCTACCATTTAAGAAGATTTTCCTACACCGAAAAAAAGCCACGCAACATTTAACGAAATAAAATTTCGTACTTACTTGTTTCGTAAAATATACGAAAACTTACTTTATATTACGAAAAACAAATTAGTCCGGACTTTCGTTAATTTACGAAACATACGAAAATATTTCGTAATTATGAAAATTTTTAATTTCTTTGCACGAAAAGTGACCGGTCCTTGACATGTAACACGGAACCGAATGACCCATCACAAACTTTGAATCCTTTCATATAAAAAGGCCTAGGATTTACAATTAGAAAACTTTCAAAGTTTTTTTCAGAACTTCGAAATTTAATTTTAAAATAAATTTTTTCTCAAAGCATTTTTAATGAATTTTTTAATTCCAAAACGCAAAAAAAAAAGAAAAGCCAAGTGTCAGAAAAAAAATTTTCGTTAGAAAATTGTGTAAAAGATTGTTTTTTTTTTTTTTTTAAGAAAAATTTTAAACGTTTTTTTTTATTTTTTTTTAAATATTACTAACTTTCTTATGCTACTTGTAGTATAGGGTTTTTATAATTTGCAATATAGTCTTTACAAGATCTTGAAGAGATCTAAACACGTGCTTCTTAAAAAATATATCTAATACTTATGTAAGACTTAATTTTTGTAATTTACGATTTTAAAACAAAAAAAAGATTTCGTAGAATATAGAAAACTTTTTCTAAAAAATTAGAATGTTTACGAAATAATTTCGTGAGCAAAAAGTACGAAATTTTTCGTAAAATGTACGAAACATTTCGTAAATCATAAATTTTTATTGCACACCTTTTTTTGGCATATATTTTTAGGTTTTTTAGTGAATATTTTGAATTTTGTGATAATTTTAAAAAAAAAAATAAAATTTTGCTGGAAATCGATGTTTGGATTACCCAGGCAAAAAGATAAATAAATTTACCATAAGAGAAAAAATATTTAAAAATTAAAAAAAAAAAAATTCAAAATTTTCATTTTTTTTTTGGAATTAAAAAATTAGTTTGGTCTGTAAAATTTTTTTGTGGTTCAAATTTAAATCCCCGATTTTGCTTAAAATTAAATCATATACGCTCGTATTCATAACAAAAACCGAGTGGCTATCATCAAGCTGCTAACTTTTTCAAACCCAATTTTCTGGAAGGGAAAGCTTGGCTTTTGATTTTAGGCACTTTTATCCTTATTATAATGATAAAAGGAATGTGTTTTATCAAGAATATTCCTTTCCTTTATTGAAAATTGCGAATAAAAAAGTTAGCAGCTCGATGATAGCCGGGTAATTCCAAAAATTTTCGCCCCACTGTTCGGAAACATGACTTTGGACGCCACTGAGAATTTGGCTCATAGATATCCACGTTTATATGAGATATGTTGCATTTTTGGATTTTCAAAATTTTCTGTAGTTTTCAAATTATCGCGGGTCAAAGTTCGACTTTTTTAGCAAAAGTCAGAAAAATACATGACGTTTAACGTGCTCTAACTTTTTAACTAGTAATCCGATTATCACAAGTAATGGCTCATACACAGAAAAAAACAGCCCGTTTTTTTGTTGTTTTGTCCAATAAAAAAATATTTTACAACATAAAAGAAAAAAAAATTGGTCAATATGAAATGTAATTATGTAAGAAACGAACTACTTTAAATTTTTTTAATTTTGGTTCAAAATTACGCCTTCTATTGGAAAAAAATAAAAAAAAAATTAAAAAAATCAATTACGAAATACACCGATTCAATTACTTTAGTATTTGAAATTCCTCCGAGCACGAAAATTGTAATATTGATTACTCAAGTAATTGGTCCAATTACTAAAGTAATTGGTTCAATTATTTTAGTAATTGGCCCAATTACTTGAGTAATCTATATTACAATTTTCGTGCTCGGAGGAAATTCAAATACTAAAGTAATTGAATCGGTGTATTTAGTAATTGATTTTTTTTAATTTTTTTTCATTTTTTTCCAATAGAGGGCGTAATTTTGAACCAAAATGAAAAAAGTTCAAACTAGTTTGTTTTTCACTTAATCACCTTGCATATTGACCAAACTTTTTTCCTTTTATGTTGTAAAATATTTTTTTATTGGACAAAACAACAAAAAACAAGCTGTTTTTTCTGTGTATGAAAGCTTAATTCTTCTTCTTTTAGGAAATATTTTCAAAAGCATACGGATTTTTTTCAGAAGTGTTGCAAAAATTTAAAAACATTTTTTTTTGCGAATATTTAAAAAAACACATCTTCGATTTTTTTTAAAAAAAGTTTGGTGATAAACAATACTGTTTTGTACAACATATCCAAAATTCAGAGTGGGATCCCAATGGGATCAAAAAATATTCTGGTTTTAGTACAAAGTTCTGAAATTTTACCTTAGAAAATTAAAATTTTAATGCCCTTACCACAAGAAAACAAAAAGTCTATTTTAACAAAAGTTTTATTTTAAATTTTAAATTTTCAATACATTTTTTTAAAGTCGATTTTAAAAACAAAAACAATTTGTATGGAAATAAAATTAAAAGCTCATTTTAAATTTATTTTATTTTATTGTGGTAAAGCTGTATGTTTCTTCAATATAAAAATTTAAATTTTCAAAGAAAATTATACTATTAAAATTTTGAAAACATTCAGAACATTAGAAATTTAAATTTTCTAAGGGAAAAATATGAGAACCTCGTACTTAAAACAGAATATTTTTTGATCCCATGGAGATCCCACTCTGAATTTTGAATATGTTATACAAAACATTGTTATTTTTCACCAGAATTTTTTTAAAAAAAATCGAAGTTGTGTTTTTTTAAATATTCGAAATGAAAAAATGTTTTTGCATTTTTGCATCATTTCTGTAAAAAAAAACCGTGTTATTTTAAAAATATTTTCTAAAAGAGAACCCCAGCTTTCACATGAGCCTAAATTTGTGAAAATCGGGTCATTGGTTAAGAAGTTACAGCTCTTTAAACGTGATGTATTTTTCTTACTTTTGCTTAAAAAGTCAATCTTTGACCCGCCATAATTCGTTAAATACACCAAATGTAAAAAAACGATATATGGTACATAAATCATATTTATGAAGGCTATCTATGTGTCAAGGTTCAAATTAATCTGAGACACCATTTCCAAAAATGACTAAAATTTGAGCTAAATTTTCTAGAATGGCCCAGCCACTCGTTTTTTTTGTTATGAATACCTGTGATAGCTTTTAGCACAAAAAGAACCATAGTTTATCCGACAATCGAAGAAATTTGAAAAAAGTGATTATTCGTACCACCCTAGTGCATATTAGTTTTGCTCTAAAGAACCAACATGTCTGCCAAAGTAGTAGGTATTAGTCTATTTTCCCATAAACTATATTTGTCTAAAAAAACTACATTTTCTAAATTTAACATTATGTTGTTTAATTTTTTCGTATTTAAAAACATAAATAAAATCAATAAATTTTATAGATTTTCATTCAATAGACCCAATTAAGTAAATTTTTAACCAAATATATTTTTTTTTTTTTATTTTCTATAATTTATAGAAATAGTTTTTTCCTTAACTTTTTTTTCAAAGGACAATTTACTTTAAATGAAATGTTCTTAAGGGCATTTTTTTCTCCTAATAAAAAGTTTTTTCTGCTGGCTAAAACAAAAAACAAACACATATTTTTGTGTCTCCATAAATCTTTACTAACACATTTTTAAAGTAGACAAAAAAAATAGAAAAATATATAGTTTTCTTAAAAATAAATTATGTTATTTGCAGAGATAAAGTTAACAAGCAAAAAATTTAGCACAAATAATTTAAAATATTTTATGTGTCATATAATAACAAGTAAGAAAATTATAGTCGGTCAAGACCGACCATATAATACCCTACACCAGAGTTTCCCGGGAAATGGGTCCCAAGTTGAAACATGGACTGATTAGATCTATATTTTGTCAATTCTGTAATAAGTGTAAAAAGCACTCACAAATCAAATTTGAGTGGAATAGGCCTCTTTTTGTTGACAATAAACCGCTTCAACTGAATATCGGGCGAAATTTTCACATGGGACCTAATCCAAAAATGGTCCAATGATAATCAGATTTGATAAGGTTATTAAAGTACGCGTTTAACACACACAAACAAAATTTTAATTAAATATTTTCTATTTTCATGAAATTTGAGAGATTTATGTGAAAATCGGGAATGTGGTTTGTATGGGGGCTACAAGAAGAACTGGTCCGATTTCTTTAAAATTCGGAACGGTGACTTCTGTGGACGAAACACGATTACCTGCCAAATTTCTAAAAGATACCTATTAAAATGCGGTTATTAGAGTCATTTTAGCCAAAACTAAAGAGGACCTTTTGTATTGGGACTAGGTCTAAATATGGACCGATTTTTTCCAATTTCAATAGGCTTCGTCCTTGGGCCAAAAGAGGCTTAAGTTTTAAATTTCAAGTCAATTGATTGAAAATTGCGACCTGTATCGTGTTTACACCGTTTACATGGACAGACAGACGGACGGACGGACGGACATCGCTAAATCGACTCAAAAAGTGATTCTAAGTCGATCGGTATACTTAAAAGTGGGTCTTGGACCAATATTTCGGGTACACTCAAAATAATTCTACATTAAAAGGTTTAGTAAGTGATATTGTACCAAAATCTACTAATTCGTTACTAATTTTAGTATCTTCAAAGTACTAACATTAGTAATTTTTACTGGATTTGACTAATATTAGTTAAAAATTTTAGTATTGGTTACCAATTTCTGCACTGGTCCTTTTGGACTAAAATTAGTTAAATTTTTAGTATTGAATACCCACGTTTTTTTTTGGGTGTAGTTACAAACATCAGCACAAACTCATTATACCCTGTACCACAGTGTAGTGTTGGGTATAAAAATAAAACAGATTTTTACTTTTGTTTTCCATAATTAAAAAAATACCAACACTAGACACCAGGCGTATGAATAATATATAATTTTAATTGTACATTAAGTATACGCATACGTAGTTTAAAAATTCAAACAAAGAAGCAGTGCTGTAATGTTAACACAAATTCAAATAGAAAGCAGTGCCGTAATTTTTAAATTTGTATACCCTCTTAGGGAGGGTATATATGGGGCATTCCATGTCAAATCGGACACTTTGAAAATATTTGTTTTAGATTTTTTCAATTTGTTTACAATTTTTAGTACCCTTTGAAAACTCCTTCGTGGAAAATTTTCAGATTTTTTTGATGACCCGTTCAAAAGATCTCGAATTTTTAAAAGTTTGTTCCTTTACTCAAACTCTTTTACTCATAACTCCTTCAATAATGGTCCAAATTTCATTTTTTTTTAATTTTTGTTTTTTACGTACTTTTAAAAAAGAATCCCAAAAAATTCTTAAAAGCGTTCTAGTATGCGATTTTGAAGTTTTAAAATTTAAATCTCTTTTTTTGAAAATGTTTGTACTCCTCGATTTTTTTGAATTTTTTTTGTGTTAAACTTCTATCGATTTTAAAAATTTTTTGCCTAGGAGGATCATGGGATAACGATAATTACTATTTTTTTAAATTTTTTGAAAAAATTTTATTGTAATTTTCCAATCTTAAAATCATTTCTACTGCTCCAATGGTGCGTCATAGAGGGGTCATTTATAAGACCGAGCCCCATTAAATTTTACGGCTTAACATTTCTTTGAAACAAACTAATACCCTATCTCCAATTTCTAAGGGGCTCCCTCACAAAACGACATTTTTTTTAAATTTGCTCCAACCGCTCTAACTGCCCTAATAGTGCCCTTAGAGCAACAAAATGTATAAGCGATCCACAATATTTTTTTAGTCCAAACATTTTCTCTGGGCACACATACCCTCTATCTCTAATTTTGCAGGCGGTTCCCATACATTTTTTTTTTTTTTTGTAAATTTGTTTTATTTAATTAGCTTGTACCGGTCCAATGGTGCGTTCGATAGGGCTCATTGCTGAGACCCCCATTTATTTTTTCTCTCCAATTTTTTTTATTTTTTGTAAATTTGTTTTATTTAATCAGTGGTCATTAGTGAGACCGACCCCCATTTATTTTTATTCTTCAACATTTTTGTAAAACATACCTATCTCCATTCCCAAGGTGGGCTTCCATTCAAAATTACATTTTTATAAAATGTGATCCAACTATTATTTGTATGGGAACCTACTTAGGGAGTAGAGATAGAGCGTAGGTATGTTTTAAAAAAATGTTGAAGAATAAAAATAAATGGGGGTCGGTCTCACTAATGACCACTGATTAAATAAAACAAATTTACAAAAAATAAAAAAATTTTATGGGGAACGTCTTAACAATTAGAGATAGAAGGAAGGCGTGTTCAGAGAAAATGTTTGGATAAAAAAATATTGTGGGTCGGTCATACATTTTGTTGCTCTACGGGCACTATTAGGGCAGTTAGAGCAGTTGGAGCAAATTTTATATAATTTCGTTTTGTGTGGGAGCCCCCTTAGAAATTAGAGATAGTTTGTTCCGAAGAAATGTTTAGACGTAAAAATTAATGGGGGTCGTTCTTGGAAATGACCCCTCTATGACGCACCATTGGGGCAGTATAAATAATTTTAAGATTGGAAAATTACAATAATTTTTTTTTAAAAAAATTGTAATAATCGTTATCCACGATCCTAATAGACAAAAAAATTTATAGAATCAATAGAAGTTTTAAATAAAAAAATTTCAAAAAAATCGAAGAGTACAAACATTTTCAAAAATGAAATTTAAGTTTTAAAACTTAAAAATCGCATACTAAAGCGCTTGTAAGAATTTTCTGGGATTTTTTTTTTAAAGAAGGTAAAAAAACAAAAATGTTGAAAAACAAAATTTGAAATATGGACCATTATTGAAGAAATCTGAAAATCAAAAAAATCTGAAAATTTACCACGAAGGAGTTTTCGAAGGGTACTAAAAACTGTCAGCAAATTGGGAAAATCTAAAAAAAAAATATTCAAAGTGTCCGATTTCACATCGGAATTTTTAAAGTGTCCGATTTCACCTCCACTCAGTGGAGGGTATTAAAAATCCCCAACAAAGCTAAAAAAATGTATTTAATTTCTTACATCTATTAGTTGTAGAGTTTGCAAAACGATTAATCGCACCAATTAATCGTAATCGTAATCGACAAAAAAAATCATGCGATTACGATTAATAATTTTCTATGAAATATACTGTTTTTATAAAGAATTTAAATCAGTTCCAAAATTTTTGAACCCATTTTGAAGTTTTTATTTAAAATTATTTTTCAAAAAAACTAAATTACTCTAAAAACGATTACTTTGGGAACAATTTCAAACAAAAATCATTGATTCTGGAATATTAAGTAGAATCGATTGCAGGATGATATGATGCGTTCTGGTACCGATTATTTGGAACGGAAAATTTTAATGGGTTGGCCATGATTCATTTAACTTGCTTGCGATTTTTATTTTCTTTTCTTGTAAAAGTCATTCAAATTTAAAGGAAAATTTAAATTCTGATATGAGTATGTTTAAAAGAGGTTTGTTTTTAAAATATACTCAAAAGGCTTTGGTCGGTTATGGTCGAAAAATTTAAACATGATTTAAAAAAAAAAAAAACGTAATTTTTTCATACTGTGACCGCTGTTGCCGACTAATGATGAACTGGAAGCTGCTTTTGGAAAGGAATCACGAGCCAAAGAGCGAATCCAAACTAGTCACAGTTTAGAGTACTCTTTAGTTGCACAGTTAAAGAGCTATTAAGACGCAGTAAAATCATGTAACTTTTCAGTGCTGATTGAATCACTCTTTGTAGAGTTAATTTAAGCACAATGAAGATGTAAGAAAATCAAGTATTTTTCTCAAAAAATCTTTTTGATGTTGAAGATGTCCAAAATTAAAGAATGCGTAAAATTTTATCAACAAAGAATTTTAATGATAAGATTTAAAAAAAAAATGTCTTAACAAAAACTCTCAAGGGCGCTCGAGCATTCTTTCGATGCGTAAAATCTCGAATTATTTTTAGTGGGAAAGCTCGAATGTTTTTAATATTATTTCTTAAAAATAATAATTTTTGTATTTTCGTACTTTCTAAAATGTAAATTTCAAAAGATTTTTTTAAAGCTATTGCAACTCAAATTATTTAAGAAATTCGATTAATCGTAATCGCGATTAACGGCAATTTTTTTAATCGTAATCGCGATTATGAAATATCTCGATTATTTGCAAACTCTAATTAGTTGGTATCTTTATAAAGGGAATTTAAAGATTCGGTAAAGCCGAATATAGCCTCTCACTTGTTTTATATAATTGGAATCTTCTATTTACAGTTCGAATTTTCGAATAACAAATGGTATATTTAAATTACAAGTGAAACATTCGAATACAAATTGATCTTTATCGTATAATATCTGTTAATCGTGTAGCGATGTCTGTCCATCTTTCCTTCAAATCTTCTTTAATTGAAATTAAGTTTTATATTTAAATATCATTTAAATTTTATTGGACAGTAATGCCCCAACCAATTCATTAAAAAAAAATTATACACCTTAATTTGTATATTATTTTTTAATGTTATTTTCTTAATTTTATTGCCAACCAACAACTAAGTATAACCATAACATTTATAATTATTTATTTTTTTGTCTTTTTTTATTACGCTTTTTTTACACTTTTATCTTTTAAATGAAATGTCTCCCATAGTGAGCATTAAAAATTCGTTGAGTTTTATGCGTTAAAGGGGAAGAAAAAAATTTCATGATACAGCAATTTACACTCAAAAGATAAACTCTATTATAAAATCTTGAAAACCACTATCAAATAAAGTTGATAAATTGATGAAAATATTTTTTTTTTTCGAAATCAAGATTCTAATCAAATCATATGTTCAATTTCAACAAAAAAATATTAAACCGGACGTTACTGATATGAAGATTTAAACCAAATTCCCTGTTTTTAAATATTAACCTAAAGACAATAATATTATTAGCACTTTAACTATTTTGGTTGATTAATTTCCAAAAGTTTTTGTACTTATTTTGCCAAATAGTTTTTATATGTTAATCAAGATTCCAACCACATTCTCTGTTATTAAATGTCACCATAACTTAATAATTTCATCCGTATTTTATTTTTTTCAGTTTGCTGAAACTTGTACTGATTTGCTAAATAATTTTGCTATATTGACATCAAAACGGCTACATCCATGGCCTATCCATGAATAATAGCACCGCTCAACACTCATTTTCCGGTTTGAATTCTGATGATCAATTTTAGTAGACTTTGATCTCCTGATTCCAAATCTGTTCTCCAAATTTTCCCATCACGTCCAGATTTTTAGTTATTCACGGTTGAAAATGCGAAAAATTACGATTTTTGCATTATTTGAAAGCCTGCACAGCAGCCATTCAGTGGAATACAAATCTGGTATAAAGCGCAAAAGTATAATTTGTCTATGGTCTCCAACATAGAACACAATTTTTTTCAAATTATTACGTTTGGTTGGGCTTTACTTGCGTTTTAAAATGATACTGTTAAAATTACCATTACCTTATTTTTTTTGATATTTTTCAAAGAAAAACTAAAAAAAATAAATATTTTACAAATTTAAGATTTCTGTGTTATTTTTCGCATACACCGGAAGATATATTTAATGGGTTTAAAAGTCTATAAGAAAGAATGAACTTTTGCCTAAATTTTGAGCTCATCACAGTAAAGATTGATCATCTGGTTATTGTATTAGAGCCTTTTAAAAATGGTGCTTTTTCTAATTTTTTTGACAGTGTTTTTTTTTTAAATGCATGTTTGGCCAATAATAGTGCAACAACTTGAAATTTTTTTGATCATATTTTTGAGATCATAGTTCAATTCTACTCTTACGCTTTATACCTGATTTTTATTCCACCCAGCGGCTGCTGTGCAGGCTTTCAAAAAAGGCAAAAATCGCGTTTTTTCGCATTTTCAACCGCGAATAATTAAAATTCTAGACGTGATGGAAAAATTTGGAGCACGAATTTGGAATCAGCGAGTCAAAATCTTTAAAAATTTTATATCAAACTTCAAACCGGAGCCAAAAACCTTCGATTTGTTGAGCGGTGTAGTTATTGTCCCACTCATTTCGGTTATAGCACTGAAAATCTAGTCCATTTTGACTTATCACCGAAATTTAAGTACATGAGAATTTGACCACACATATTTTGCTCACATTTTTTGCTTCATTCTTAAACACTTTATTTCGAGTGTACATAACAATAAATGTATTTTTATCTTTAACAGCAAAAAAATAACTTCGAGAAATTTACTTTAAGTGCAAAAGAATCAACTGAACAAAATATATATACATAGTTTTATTGAATTCTATAAACACTAAAAAAGTTAAATTCGACTTTGCCGAATTTATGGATACCCTCCACAATAGGGCTGCCAATACCGAATTCGTCAAAATTCGAGGCCTTTTTTCAAATTCGAAATACCGATTTTTAGTCAGTTTCGATTTTGGTATTGCATACAACTTTTTTTTTTGATTTAAATTAAAATTTATATGACGATTTAAAAAAATATTTAACAAAATAATTTTTATTTTATCAGTTTATTTTGAAATTTCCTTGGTTTCTAAATAAACTCTGTGGGCTAATAACGTAAAACGAAAACGATAGACGATGCATAAACGACATCAAAATACATATCGTTTTGAAGGGATTTTTGAAAGTTTTTCTTTATTAAATTATTAAAGAGTGTTGTATAATCCAGAAACATTAAAAAATTTGGAACCATTTTGATTAGTTTAGGAGCAACAAGGTTCTAAAAATCGACGATAGTCAACTATCGTTTTACGTGATCACAGTCCTGGTTTTTAAATATAAAAGTTATTGTTATTCAAAGTGGTGCGGTGATTTTTACATCAAACGATTATTTTGGAGTGTTTTTGAAATTTTGGACTTCAATTTTTGTTTAAATGCAAAAAGGGCAAATATCAAAAAAAAAAAAAAAATTATTAAACATTGAATAAAAATGTGTTATTTTGCAGTAGATTTGACCACATTTTTTTGAGACTTGCAAAACTTGAAGAACTATTGTTGGCATTTGTTTGTAACACTTTGAGGACTTCAAGGATACACTTTTTAAGGATTTAAAGGACATGAAAAAAGTGAAAGGACATGAAAAAGTTTTTTTTATGTAAATATGTGCATTTATTTAAAGTAAATAAATTTATGAAATTAATTAAAACATACTTTTTTTATGAATACCGAAAATACCGGTATTGAAAATTTCCTAATATCGAAATACCGATTTTCTAATACCGGTCCGGTATTGGCAGCCCTACTCCACAATGCAAAAAAACATTTTTTGTACAAATGTGTATCGTCGAACTATATTCAATAAATTCCAACTCTAAAAAGCTTACTTTTCAGGAGAGCTAAAAAAACTACACACAGAAAACGGTTTCGTTGTGTCAACCAAATTTAGAACCAACCAAATTTTTGTAGTCCAGCCAACTATCACTTTTATCAGTTGTGATTACTAATAATTTCATTTCAATCGAATGGCATATTTATCGAATTTCATTACGAGCAACTGAATATATCTGTTGAAGCAACGAAAATTATAAGACAAAAATGGTTGTTATGACTGATATTATAGCACCACAACTAAAATATTTTATTAATGGGCTCCTTTAACCGTAAAATAAAAAGACAAAAATAGTGTTTTTTTGTAATATATTTATTAAATAAGTTAATTTTAAAAGAATATATACATACATAAGTTGATATTTAAATACTACAACAATTTTAAAGAACAGTTTAAAAAATCTCAGAATTTTAGAAAAACGTTCAGCTTCTGAGTTTTTCTATAGAAAATATGTATCAGAATCCGGGACTTTTTTATAGAAAAAATTTCCTAGAATCTTATACTTTTTGTATGGAGAGACATTTATGAGACATTTTCTATAGTAAAAATGTCGCAGAATCTGAGATTTCTTCTACAGAAAAAATGTTTCAGTATCTAATTGTAAGAATGTTTCTAAAGAAATGTCTCAGAATTTAAAAATTTTTCGATAGAAAAAATGTCTTAGAATCTGAGAATTTTTTACAGAAAAAATGTTTGAGATTCAGAGAATTTTTCTATAAAAAAAATGTATCAGAATGTGAGAATTTGATTTCTACAGAGAAAATTCCAGAGTCTAAGACATTTTTTTATAGAAAAAGTCTAAAAGATTTTTTCTATAAAAAAGGTCTGAGAAATTGTTTCTAAAGAACAGTTTTAAGAGTCTGAAGCTTTTTTCTAAAGAAAAAGTTTTAGAATCTAAGACATTTTTCTATAAAAAAATCTCAGATTCTTACACATTTTTTCTATAGAAAATGTCTCAGATTCTAAGAAATTTTTTCTAAAGAAAAAGTCTCAGATTCCAAGCCATTTTTTCTATGGAAAAGTCTCAGATTCTGATACATTTGTTCAATAGAATTTATCAGGTTTCAGATTCAAAGACAAATTTTCTTTAGAAAAAGTCTTGGATTCTAAGAAATTATTTCTATAGAAAAAGTCTATAGAGTTTTTTTTAAAAAAGTTTTAAATTATATGGAAGAAGTCTCAGAATTTGAGAAACTATTCTATAGAAAATTCTTAGATTCTGGGAAATTTTTTCTATTAAGGAAATCTCAGATTCAGATAAGACTTTTTCTATAGAAAAAGTCACAGATTCTGAGACTTTTTTGTAGAAAAATTCTTAGATTCTGAGGCATTTTTTCTTTAGAAAAATTCTCAGATTCGGAGACATTTTTTTATAGAAAAAAATCTCAGATTCTGAGACATTTTTTCTATAGGAAAATTTTTAGACTCTGCGACATTTTTTTTATAAAAAAATTCTCTATTCTGAAGCATTTTTTCTACAGAAAAATTCTCAGACTCTGAGATATATTTCTATAGAAAAATTCTCAGATTCTGAAACATTTTTTCTATAGAAAAATTCTCATATTCTGAGACATTTTTTCTATAGAAAAATTCTCAGATTCTGAGACATTTTTTCTATAGAAAAATTCTCAGATTATGAGACATTTTTTCTATAGAAAAATTCTCAGATTCTGAGACATTTTTTCAATAGAAAAATTCTCAGATTCTAAGACATTTTTTCAATAGAAAAATTCTCAGATTCTGAGACATTTTTTTCTATAGAAAAATTCTCAGATTCTGAGACATTTCTTTCTATAGAAAAATTCTCAGATTCTGAGACATTTCTTTCTATAGAAAAATTCTCAGATTCTGAGATATTTTTTTAATAGAAAAATTCTCAGATTCTGAGACATTTTTTCAATAGAAAAATTCTCACATTCTGAGACATTTTTTCTATAGAAAAATTCTTAGATTCTGAGACATTTTTTCTATAGAAAAGTTCTCAGATTCTGAGACATTTTTTCTATAGAAAAATTCTCAGATTCTGAGACATGTTTTCTATAGAAAAATTCTCAGATTCTGAGATATTTTATCTATAGAAAATTTCTCAGATTCTGAGACATTTTTCCTATAGAAAAAGTCTCAGATTCTGAGACATTTTTTCTATAGAAAAAGTCTCAGATTCTGAGACATTTTTCCTATAGAAAAAGTCTCAGATTCTGAGACATTTTTACTATAGAAAAAGTCTTAGATTCTGAGACATTTTTCGTATAGAAAAAGTGTCAGATTCTGTCTGAGACATTTTTCCTATAGAAAAATTCTTAGATTCTGGGAAATTTTTTCTATTAAGGAAATCTCAGATTCAGATAAGACTTTTTCTATAGAAAAAGTCACAGATTCTGAGACTTTTTTGTAGAAAAATTCTTAGATTCTGAGGCATTTTTTCTTTAGAAAAATTCTCAGATTCGGAGACATTTTTTTATAGAAAAAAATCTCAGATTCTGAGACATTTTTTCTATAGGAAAATTTTTAGACTCTGCGACATTTTTTTTATAAAAAAATTCTCTATTCTGAAGCATTTTTTCTACAGAAAAATTCTCAGACTCTGAGATATATTTCTATAGAAAAATTCTCAGATTCTGAAACATTTTTTCTATAGAAAAATTCTCATATTCTGAGACATTTTTTCTATAGAAAAATTCTCAGATTCTGAGACATTTTTTCTATAGAAAAATTCTCAGATTATGAGACATTTTTTCTATAGAAAAATTCTCAGATTCTGAGACATTTTTTCAATAGAAAAATTCTCAGATTCTAAGACATTTTTTCAATAGAAAAATTCTCAGATTCTGAGACATTTTTTTCTATAGAAAAATTCTCAGATTCTGAGACATTTCTTTCTATAGAAAATTCTCAGATTCTGAGACATTTCTTTCTATAGAAAAATTCTCAGATTCTGAGATATTTTTTTAATAGAAAAATTCTCAGATTCTGAGACATTTTTTCAATAGAAAAATTCTCACATTCTGAGACATTTTTTCTATAGAAAAATTCTTAGATTCTGAGACATTTTTTCTATAGAAAAGTTCTCAGATTCTGAGACATTTTTTCTATAGAAAAATTCTCAGATTCTGAGACATTTTTCCTATAGAAAAAGTCTCATATTCTTAGACATTTTTCCTATAGAAAAAGTATCAGATTCTGAGACATTTTTCCTATAGAAAAAGTCTCAGATTCTGAGACATTTTTCCTATAGAAAAAGCCCAGATTCTGAGACATTTTTCCTATAGAAAAAGTCTCATATTCTTAGACATTTTTTCAATAGAAAAAGTCTCAGATCCTCAGACATTTTTCCTATAGAAAAAGTTTCAGATTCTGAGACATTTTTCCTATAGAAAAAGTCTCAGATTCTGAGACATTTTTCCAATAGAAAAAGTCTCAGATTCTGAGACATTTTTCCTATAGAAAAAGTATCAGATTCTGAGACATTTTTCCTATAGAAAAAGTCTCAGATTCTGAGACATTTTTCCTATAAAAAAAGTCTCAGATTCTGAGACATTTTTCCTATAAAAAAAGTCTCAGATTCTGAGACATTTTTTCTATAGAAAAACTCTCAGATTCTGAAATATTTTTCCTACAGAAAAAGTCTCAGATTCTGAGACATTTTTCCTACAGAAAAAGTCTTTGATTCTGAGATATTTTTCTTAAAGAAAAAGTCTCAGATTCTGAGACTTTTTTCCTATAGAAGAAGTCTTAGATTCTAAGACATTTTGCCTATAGAAAAAGCCTCAGATTCTGAAACATTATTCCTATAGAAAGTTTCAGATTCTGAAACATTATTCCTATAGAAAGTCTCAGATTCTGAAACATTTTTCCTATAGTAAAAGGCTTACAATTATATTCGGAGACAGCTCTCCGATTCTGAGACAATTTTGAAAAGTCTCAGACTCTGAAACATTTTTCCTACAAAAAAGTCTCAGATTCTAAGACATTTTTCCTATAGAAAAAGTCTCAAATTCTGAAACATTTTTCCTATAGAAAAAGTCTCAGATTCTGAGACAGTTTTCCTATAGAAAATGTCTTAAATCCTCAGATATTTTTCCTATAGAAAATGTTTCAGATTCTGAATCATTTTGCCAATAGAAAAAGTCTCAGATTCTGAGACATTTTTCCTATAGAAAAAGTCTTAGATTTTAAGACCTTTTTTCTATAGAAAAAGTCTTAGATTCTGAGACATTTTTTCGATAGAAAATTTTTAGATTCTGAGACCTTTTTTCTATACAAATAGTTTCAGATTTTGAGACACTTTTCATATGGAAAAAGTCTCAGATTCTGAAACAATTTTCCTATAGAAAAAGTCTATGATTCTAAGACATTTTTCCAACAGAAAAAGTCCCAGATTTTCAGACATTTTTCCTATGGAAAAAGTCTCAGATTCTGATACAATTTTCCTATAGAAAAAATTCTCAGATTCTGAGACATTTCTCCTGCAGAAAAAATTCTCAAATTAGGAGACATTTTTTCTATCTCAGATCTAAAAATATTTTTCCTTTGGAAATGTCTCTCTGAGAGATTTTTTCTACATAAAAAGTCTCAGATTCTGAGAAATTTTTCCTACAGAAAAATTATCAGATTCTGAGCAAGTTTTTCTACAGAAGAATTCTCTTATTCTAAGAAATTTTTTTTATAAAAAAAGGTGTAGAATCTTAGAATTCGAAAAATGTCTCAGAATCTTAGAATGTTACCTATAGAAAAAGCCTTAGATTCTCAGACATTTCGCTATGGAAAAATTCTGATATTCAGTGATATTTTTCTATAGAAAATTTGAAAACATCAACACAATTTTTAATTCAAACATCTAACCTCTCGAATTTGGTCTTAATACAGATATTCAATAAAGGTGGGTAAGTTGCTCGGTTTTCACGTGAAAATCTGTCAAACTCCATATAAAAAAAAACATAAATTTCACACTGGCTTTACAAAAGCGTAAAAATTTCGCTGAAGAGGTATTCTGTTCACTGGTGAAAAACCGGCAAAATAACCCGGTATATGTTGCATCAATACGCATCAACACTATAAGCAACATTTTTTTAAATTGTACAGACCATTTAAAAAGCGGTGAAATTTAACATTCAGATGTAAAATGAAGTAATTATAAGTGTTTGGGACTGTAAACATTAATTATATCACATAAATTACCAAAAAAAAATATTATTTAAAGTTATTTAAGGTATTCTGACGCGCAAAACATAACCAAACATATGACTGTCAAATTTTCGCTACAAATTAATTGATGTTTCGAAACATTTTTTTTCACCGGTGAACAACTTACTTAGCTTAAAGAGTAATATTTTCCACCTTATTTGGAATGTTGATATGCATCTTTTGTTTAGATCAATAGGAAAATCCGCACGAATGAACTTTTGATGGTGACCGTTTTCTGCAAAAAAATTCAATCATTATTTAAAATAGTATTTTTTGCGCAGATTTTAACATACTTACATTTTATGGTATATTGTACTTTTTGATTCATATTTATTTGATTTTTTTAAATTAGCATCTTTATAAAATTTGTTTTTAAATATTTGGTAGAAAATTATAGTACATATTATTTTTTTATTACGTTTTAATAATTTAAAAGAGTTTTTTTAGAAGCAACATACAATTAGTTGCAGTAACTTTAATAAAAATTAAAAAATGATTGTATGTACCAAAATTTATAATTCGAAGATAGTATTACATTAAAATTTTAAATTTCAAAGGTATTTTGAATTTTTCAAAATTTTAAACAATTTACTCCAAGTATCAGTTGCTGTAACTGAATATTCTGTGCTTGTTATTAAAAATGTATTGCATTAAAAAACAAAATATTAATGAATAGTTCGGGCTATTATGAACGTTTTTGAAGTAATATTTTTTTCAAATTAATGGATGCAACCAATATTTTTTGAAAATGTGATTGTTTTTTGGTAATTTGTTCAGATATTTGGTACAAAATTTGTTTTTTAAATCATGGTAACTAAATTTAAATAGTTATAACTAAAACTTATATTCTGAAACTAAATTTGAGGAGTTTTAACTGAGTTCCAAATGATTTTTTCCCTGTGTGTAGTTATTTCGCATATTACACAGAGAAAACAGTTTAATTGTGCCAGCCGAATTTAGAGCCAACTGCATGGTTTAATTAGAACAACCGAAATTTTTGGTTGCGATTAGTGAAATTTATATATTAAATAGAAGAATTTTTGATGAAAACAAAAATTGAAATTTATTGAACAAAATATTGATGAAAAATAAAATATTGATGAAAAAAAAAAATATTGAAAAAAATAAAAATTACAAAACGAAGTTAAACACCTAATTGGTTTTAAGAAAATGAAAACAGTAATTCTTATTTACTTTTTTATTTGTCGGTACCTTATATAGTCAAACTAAGGTTGCCCCCTGCCTCATTTTTAAAATAAAAAATCTGATTTTTAAAAATCAGTGAAGATTAGAAAAAAACATGGCGATACATTCCACGGACCGATTGACAGATTATGCTAGTATTTCTCAATATGGTATACATTTTTAAAGTTCTAGACCGATGTTTCGATGCGTTACAAACGTAACAACAAGTGAGTATACGTTCATACTGTGTTTGGAGGGTATTAAGAATTAAAAAGTTGTTTTTAATAAACTTTAACATAATCAGCTCTTTAATGCGTATCATTTGGCTGTGTATATTAACTTAACTAGGGAGATATAAATTATATATTTGTTGTTAAAAAAAAAAAATAATAAGTATAGTATAGGGATGTAGCTTATCCAATTTTACAAATATTTGACAGTTTTCCTTGCTTTTTAACAAACATTTTTTATCGAAATTTTTTTTTTGTAATTTTATAATTTTTTTTGTTATTTTACAAATTTCCAAATTTTACGAAACAAATCTAGTAAATTCACGAGAATTCCCTGTAAGTTTTACTGTGCCAAAAAAGTTGTAAATTAACAATTTTATTGGTAAAACGCTTGTAAAACTACAAAAAATTCGTAATTTTTACTAGAAATTCTCGTAAAATGAGAGGTATCAAAAAATCTAGTAAAGTTACGAAGCCTCCTTGTAAATTTGATCGCGTCATTGTAAATTTACAAAATTATTGCTAAAAAGTTTGTAAAATTACTAGGAATTCTCGTCAAATAGGAGGTAGCAATCAAAAATTAAAAAACTTTTCTTGTAATTTAACAAAGTTTTTTTTTCCTTTGTAAAACACTTTAGCAATGCCCGTCTGTATGTGGGGTATCGAATTACTTTTCCCGTCGACACACACTTCCCCAAAACGTCCTGTCAAATTTTGTTGTATTTTAGTTTATCATTTTGGAGCGACTCGGCACAATCTATTTTAACACTCTCATTGTTTTTGATTTTATTTTATTAATAAGTTTTTAGAAAATTCTGATTAATTTTTATTAAAAAATAAAAATTATTTTATTCGTCCTTTAAAATATTATATTTTGAGGATGTTTTTTTGGCTCGAGGTCATAATTTTCTTGGAAAATATGCTATGAGAATATCATGGTTTTAATTAGTAAAGAAAATAATGACCTCGAGCCAGAATAAACATCCTCAAAATATAATATTTTAAAGGTCGAATAAAACAATTTTTATTTTTTAATAAAAATTAATCAGAATTTGAACATAATGGTTGGCACGCCATAGTGATGAATAACCCAAATATGGTATTATTTCATTCACAACAACAAATAACATATTGTTGTAGTTCAATGGACTATCATATGTAAAATGTATTAAATATTTTTGTTGGTTATTGACAATCGTTGCTTTACTGGTATAGTACAATTTCTTCGTCTTTTTAGTTCCCATTGTGGATAGAGTCGAATATGTACTAATATTTTATTTTGTGCACAAACGATTTGTCATTAGACTCGTTTGCTACTTTGTAGTAAATCGTTTCTATTTTTGCTAAATACTCTTGACAATGGAATCTGACAAATTCCGAAACACGTGTCGATTAAGTCTTGCAAAAATGACATAAATTTAAAACAAAAAATAATTTTCTTGAAAATTATGCTATGAGAATAGCATGGTTTTAATTAGTAAAGAAAATAATGACCTCGAGCCAGAATAAACATCCTCAAAATATTTTTAGAAAATATTTAAAAAAATATATTTTTGAGTCGACTTGTAAAATCTATATATGTTATCTATATATATATATTACACATTTCGTATGTAAATTTACACAATTGTGTATTTCCTTTACTAATTCAAGTAAATAATAAAAAAAAAATTGAAGTGTAGATTAACAGAAGCGGTTGCCATAAAACGTGTATCCCTAATATAGACATTTTAATTCATTTCACAATATTATGATATTGTAATTATAACTGAGAATCAATTATTTTTGTAAAGAATCCCACATTGTAGCTACCTGTTGCTTTAAACCGAATTATTTAATGGAAATAAAAAAATTAATTTCATTGTGAACAAAAATTTAAAAAGAGACATGAGCGGTTTATAGGCTTATGAGGTGTTTAAATAATTATTTCATTATTTGAAAAAAAGCTTAAATTCCTTAAAATTTAAAAATAAATGTGAAATAACAAAAAAATGTTAAACATATTATATTTTCTTTTAATTTAACATACGTACTTTTTATACCCTCCAACTACAGTATGGGGGTATACTCACTTTGTCATTCCGTGTGTAACGCATCGAAATATCGGTCGGGGACCCCATAAAGTATATATATTATTGATCAGTGATCGATTCTAAGACATTTTTGCGATGTCCGTCCGTCCGTCCGTCCGTCCGTCTGTCCGTCCGTCTGTAGTTAACACGATGTAGTCCAAAATAAAATAGCTAGACCCTTCAAGTATGGCACAAATATGTCTTATGTTCCTAGGCAGGTTAAGTTCGGAAATTGGCCAAATCGGACCAGGGGGAAAAAAGTTCCCCCTTGAAGAACTAAACCAACCTCTAAAAAAATACACTTTTTACATGTTTTTTTTTGTATTTTTGTTAATTAAATGAAACATTTGGTACATTTATCGCGATGGGAAGGTGCTCTCAACGTCCCCCACTGACCCCATCAACCCCCCCCCCCCCCCAAAAAAAAAAACGCCCCTGACAAATTTTTGTTTATAATTTTTTTTTACATTTTGGAGGGTATAATAGATTCGGCACAGCCGAATTTAACACTCTCACTTGTTTTTTATTATAATGAGTTTTGCATTAAGAAACTTACTTCTCATAATATCATTTTTAAGTATTCTTTTTTATCGTTATTTACACTCAAAGGGGATTATATAAATACGATAGAAAAAAACGCTCAAAGTATGGAAACATAAGAGAACAAAAACGATTTTAATCTTAAAATAATTTTTTAAACCACAAACGATTTCATTAAAGCTTTGTGTAAAATTAAAATAAATTTCCTTATTTGAAAATTTCCTTTGAAATTAATTTTGTTGTCAATCTAGAGAATACCATACCCACTTTCTGTCTTTAATTTAATTTAGTTTTAAATTATGTTCATCAATTAATCGGTAAAAACAGGTGATGTTCAATTAAAGAAACTACTTAAGGAATGTATGAGCACTAGTGATATACGGAAAATTACTTTTTTTTCGAATTTTATCGATTGCCGTGCAAATTACATAGCGCAACAAAAGTGAACAAAAAACTGATGTAGAGGCTCTAATATACAAATTCGGGTTTGCTGAAGTCCATAGAGTACGGATATACACTGCGAATCACATCAATAAGGAATCGAGTTTTTCACTTTTTAATCGAATATATCTTTGTAACGAATAAGCGGAAAAATATAAAAAAATGCACTGATAGAGACCATTATCTAGCTAATAATGTCAAATAATAACAATAATCAAAAGGCTGAAAGAAGTCCTTTAAAAAATATTTTTCGACAACTTGTTAAAAATTACTAGTTTTTTATGAATCACTTGAATAAGGAATTATAAAATACAGACCAAGTAGGACCTGAATCCAATTTTTTATGGATAGGAATTCCTTAAACAATAAAAGGAAAACAAATTTGTTTCGAATTTCAATAAAAATGAGACTCACAACAACTCTTAGTTCTTCCGAAAAGAAAAAAGTACTGTATTTTAAGTCCAAAGTGTTAAAGGCCGTTGAAATCGCGAAAATAATAGGAGGGGCAAACCTATTGAGTGCAATTATTTAAATAACATTAAGAACTATAGAAAAAACACGAATGGGTGAACTAAAATGCCAACAGCAGAACGAGATCGACAAAAAATTTAAGGATTCCCTCGAATTCCACTTTGACAGGTTGCAAAACTCTCAAAGAAAGTGGTGATTTTGTGGGTATTTGTACAGTCGATCACGATTAAAAATTAAATGAGTTCATAGTCTGTTGAAAATTGCAAAAAAAGCCACCCCTTAATTCCAACTTAAGAAGCATCGATGTTAACGTAAGGAACGGTGGTGATGCCATAGTAGAATAGCGCACCTCATACCATAACAACACCTTCTATGATCTGTCTGCTATGAAAAAACTGTTTTTATTGCCTGAAATCACCGAAAGCAATTGTATCCGTCTAATGCAACGGAATTATTTTTTTTTTTCGTCGGAATAAATTACTTTAAAAAATTTCTATGACCGTGTCATTGTATTCCTGCCGAGATTAAGGCGCTGCTAACTACGTTTGGCGTTCAGCGATTAATTTTTGCATAATTTTCGACGAGCTATGAGCTCACTTGACTTTTTAACGCGATGGACTGTACAAATACTAGCATTAACGGCAGTTTCTTTGAGAATTTTAAAAGATGTCGGCGTAAAATTTGGGGGAATTCTTAAAATTTTTGTCGATCTCGTTCTGTTGTTGCCATTTTAGTTCGCCCATTCATGTTTTTTCCATAGTTCTGAATGTTATTTAGATAATTGAATACAGCAGTTCTTCCCCTCTCTATTATTTCCGCGTTTTCATTGGCCTTTAACACTTTGGACTTCAATGTCAGTACTTTTTCCTTTTCGGAAGACCTAAGAGATTTCTGAGTCCCATTTTTATTGAAATTCGAAACAAAAGTGTTTTCTTTTTATTGTTTGAGGGATTGCTAATCATTACAAATTGGATTCAGGTCCTACTTGGTCTGTATTCCAAAATTCCTTATTCAAGTGATTAAAAAAAACTTGTGATTTTTTAAAAAGTTGCGGATAAATATATTTTTAAATGACTTTTTGCAGTCTTATTATTTGACATTATTAGCTAGATAATGGTCTTTATCAGTGCATTTTTTAATATTTGTCCGCTTATTCGTTGCAAAGATATTTTCGATTAAAAAGTGAAAAATTCGATTCCTTATTGATCTGATTCGCAGTGTACCGAAACCGAGTGAAAACCGAAATTCTTAAATTAAAATTACACTGTCCACCAAATTTCTGGGCACCAAGTTTATATTGAATGGGACCAAAAAAACTTAAGTATACCAATAGAAGACCAAAACCAACGAAGGGTTTGTATTTTTTTCAAAATCGTTAGGAATAAGTCCAAACAAGGGAGAGTGCTAAATTCGGCTGTGTCGAATCTTTTATACCCTCCAAAATGTGAAAAAAATTTTAAGAAAAATTGTCAGGGCCGTTTTTTTTTTTGTGGAGAAGGGGGGGGGGGGGGGGTTGATGGCAAATGTTTCATTTATTTATCAAAAATACAAAAAAACTTGTAAAAAAGTGTATTTTTTTCAAAGTTTGTTCAGTTTTTCAAGGGGGAACTTTTTTCCCCTGGCCTGATTTTGCCCATTCATGCATTTAACTTGTCTATGAACATAAGACATATTTGTGCCGAACTTCAGAAGTCTAGCTGTTTTATATTGGACTCCATCGTGTTATCTACAGACAGTCGGACGGGCGGACAGACGGACATCCATAGAATGTCTTACAATCGATCATGGATCAATAATATATTATATACTTTATGCGGTCCCCAACCGATATTTCGATGCGTTACAAACGGAATGACAAAGTATACCGCCATACTGTGCACTATGGTCTCGCAGACCACTTTTCTTGGCCAAAATTCAATTTTCTCAAAATTGCAGTTTTAAAAAATCGCTTTGTGATCTTACAATAAACACTTCAAAGCAACAGAAAAAATATTTGTCTTTTGTATATACTCATTTACCGTTATAATACAACAGATTAAAGTTTAAGTTTTACAACAAATCTAGGACAAGAAAAAAAAAAACAACTTATTTTTTTAAATTTTTCAATAATTTTTTTGAGTTTAAATACAAAGAGTTTCTTATAATATTACACATGGAAAACAAAGTTGGAGATTAGTATTACAATAATTTTAATTTCAAATAGTGTAACAAAATTGGCGTCACTTAAAAAAAAATAAGTGGTTCATGCAAAGCAGAAAAAAAATTGGTGGTAAATAAAACATAACTTTAGATGGGCCTACAAAAAGTTTTTAGCAAAATTTAGCTATCAGACCAATTCAGAATCATAGATTGGGATCAGGACTACATTTCCACATTGTCAGATGATGCTAGTTTTTGCTAGTAAGTGTACTGGAAGAAAATTTCCAGAACACTTTTTTCATTAAAATTCAACCCAAAAACGAATTTATGTAACTAAAAAAAAAACAAAAATTAGTAAAGTGCCCTAAAATATTAATATTTAAAAAATAATGATTAAAATGATAATAAATTTCAACACGAATCCTATTTCAAAAATAAAAAAAAAAAAAAAATTCGTTTTGACAATTTTGGCCAAGAAAAGTATCCATCGGAACCATAGTGCTGTGGTTGGAGGGTATACAAATATTAAATCTAATTCTGAAGCAAATAATGTTAAAAGAGGTTTTCAATGAAATTTAGTGGCGGTAGTTTCTTAGAATATCTTAATACTCTAGCACCTATTTTTAGGAGTAATTTTATTTTTTTTTTTAAATATCATAGAACACCAATTAAACGTGCGTTTATAGGGTTAAAATGTTCTTCAAAAATTTTAAAAATCTGATTCTTAGCTAAATAATGTTAATGTCTTCAGTGAAACTTGATGGTGGTTCTATACTTAGAATATATTAACACTCTTTCTTCCATTTATACGTAGCTTCTCACTAACTTTTGCTTTGCGACCCCTTTTCAATATTTCAAATTTTTCGCGACCCCCCAACATACTAAAAAAATTAAATTATTAATGTGAACTTTGCCCTCAGTTTTTTTAAAAACCTGATGTAATCGAAAAAATGTAAATCAAAAGCAGCATTGAAAGATTAATCGAAACGGTTTGGTCAAATCCCAGACACATACCAAAAATGTCACGTAAAAAACTTCTAAAAAATAAAAAAACACAATTTTTGTATACTTTGACCTCAATTTCCTCAAAAATTTAGGAACCAGGTCCCGAACTGCGGCATTTTATATCAAAACTTACTATCGTCTATTTTTTATTTCCAAAAATAAAAGAAAAATACCAGTTTAACCTGATCAGAAATGAAGAAATGTTTATTTACAAAGAAAGCATTTGAAGTCCAATGTTTGTTATTGATCGAAATTTTATTTGATCACGAATCTAGATCCGATATTCGGATCCACAAGAATACGTTTTTTTTTTTTAACCTAACGTACTAGAAAAATTTGAAACCCAGATTCGGAATCAACATCGAAAAGTTAATAGAAAACGAACTGTAAGATCCCAGACTTAACCAAAAACTTCACAAATCAGTGTTGCGCATCCCGGGAAATTAACAACTGCACAGTGATTACGGAGGGACCTTAAGTGATGGAAATAATTTAGGTCTTGAATAAAAGTATTTGTATATTTTTATAACACAACAATAAAAAAATGTGTTTTAAATTTACAAAAATTTAAGGTTTTAACAAAATTGTTCGCGACCTCCTGAAACTCTTCGGCGACCCCCTAGGGGGTCGCGACCCACCATTTGAGAACCATTGATTTAAGGGGTCATTTTGGTTAATATGTTCCAAGAAAAGAACCGCCATAAAATTTTACTAAAGACATCTTTTAACATCATTTACCTAAGAATTTGATTTAATATTATTTTTTGACTTATTCATAACGCCTTTGAAACAAATTTAAAAACTTCAGTGGGCTAAATTTTGAAAACCGTTGGGCGGTGTTGGTCTACTATTGGTATACTTTACTTTTTTTTTGGGTTCCCTTCAAGATACAAAATCGTGTTGCACAGTGTAATTTAATCAAAATTTAATAGTTTTTCCTTTTTTTTCTTGGTTTTTTGAATTCTCATTTAGTTTACAGTTTTTTTTTTATATGTATATGAAAGTTTAAAATCGTCTTTATGAAATTTTCCTGTCATTAAGACATTTGGTAGAGTTTGAAATCACAATTTTTTTTAACTTTTAAAAAAATGAATAAATTTTTACTTGACACAATTAAAAAATTGCTTAAAAAATCAAAAATTTTAAGTAAATTTTTAATTGTGACAATTAAAAATTTACTAAAATTTTTTGCTAAAGGTGGTATGATACTTGCTAGTTTCTGTATTGAATTTTTTTAGGATTGATCGAATGCAACAACAAATGCGAGAAAGAACAAGAAATACAATAAAATAAAAACAAAACAAAAAAAAAAAACAATATTGCCAACTTTTATTTTCAAAATAACTCGCCCAAAATAGCTAAAAAACGCTCAAAACCAATGTAAAACCGCTTCATTCGAGCAAAAACTAATAAAATTGGCAACACTGTTAACATTTTATTCTGGAAATTTCAATTTAAAGTTTTTTGACAGTCACTGCAAAATTATCGATAACACACGTATATTTTTTGACGTTTGAAGTTTTTTCATGATATTGTCATACTCTTTACACTTGGTCAGTTTTCCTATGAAAATATATTTGCACTGTTCTCCAAAATATAAAAAATACAAAAACTAGCAAGTATCATAAGACCTTAAGCATTTAATAATTTTTCGGTTTAAAGTTTAATAAAACTTAATAAATCGTTTACTGGCGCAAAATTGAGTGATTTTTTACTCAATAGTATTAAAAATTAACACAATTTTTTTAAAAATTTAAAAAATTAAAACGGATTTCTCCTTTTTGTTTTTAATAGAAATGAAGTCCAAGAGTACCAAAATACCTATTGTTGTTCGCGATCATTTCGTTTAGTATTTTTTTTAGTAGTTGAAAACCGAAATTCTTAAATTTTAAATTACACTGTGCAACAAATTTGGGTCACCCGGTGTATATTGAATGGGACCAAACAAAAAAAAAATAAAAGTATACTAATAGAAAACCAAAATCTCGAAGGTTTTTGAAAACGTAGGTTGAGTTTTTTTTTATGGCCCACTGAAGTTTTATTTTTTTACTTTGAGCCAACATTCAGGGAATGCCCCCTATTAATGTTGTGCATCGTGTTGGTATTAGGAAATTAGGTTATGAGGAGAAGAAATGAGGGAGTAGTGTTTGTGGACATTTAATTCGATTTTTATAAATTGTAGCCGACTGGGAAGACTTCTGCCATTATTCTAAAACAAATAATGTTAAAGGATATCTTCAGTATGTTCTAAGAAAATAACCACCATTAAATTTAACTGCAGACTTCTTTAAACACTATTTATCTCAGAGTTATATAAAATACTTATACTCGTTTCAAACATCTTTGAAAAAAAAACTAAAAACATCAGTGGGCCATAAAAAAATAACTCGTGCTAAGTTTTCAAAACCCTTTGGAGCTTTTGGTCTACTTTTGGTATACTTTAATGTTTTTTGTCCCATTCAAAATCACGAGATGACCCCAAATTTGTTGCACAGTGTTATTATTCAATTTTTTTATTTTAATTTTTGAGTAAATTTTTAATTGAGTTAATTAAAAAATTACTTCTTTTTAAAACTAAATTAAACAAATGATTTTCTTTTCTCAATATTTTTTTCTGTATGTGGACTCCTACTAACTCGAATTTTTATATGAGAACCTCTGTATATTTTCTTCTTTCGCTTTTGTTGCACTGTGTAAAATTTATAAGTACATATAAGTTTATTTTTTGACTTTAATGTTTTTTCAATATTTAAAAATGTTGAATTCTTTGGACAGAATTAGAACATGTTATCATAAAAAACTAATTTTAACCTAATTTTTGTCGAAAACGTTCATTTGGTTGACACAACTACATTGCGGTTATCGCTTGCGAGTTGAAGTAGCGACCGGTTGCGACAACATTATAACTGTTGCTGTGACAACAGCATTTATTAAGTGTATGCTGTTTCGGTAAAGCTACTTATGAATTAACCCTCGTCAAAATTGTGCTCACATTTGCTTTGCTTCAAACTCAATTAAACAACAATTGGATATGTAATATACAGCTGATGTCAAATCCAAACAAGTTCATATGAACTAACATCATCTAACCCCAAACACTATTAACATCTACAGCATTTCCTATTGAATTTTAAAATTTTCAAATGTATTTTAAAACAATACAAATAGAATATAGCGAAGCGAGAAATGCTTTTTCGCGAATTTTGCTTGGGCGCTATGCGGGATTGGTAAAAATTAATGCGAAAACGATGTGGTTAAAGTTTTAGGAATATCGCACTTCATCTTGGGGTCCCCCTTCAGCCCCGAAGTTTCAACTTTTCTACGCCAAAGATCATTACAAAAAAAAAATATCAAAATATCAAATTCGATCAGATCTTCTTAATTTTAGTTTTTGTAAGGTGAAGTTAGTCACATCTATGTAGATTTTTAATATCAGCTTTATTTTTACCTCTGGTTTTGGAGGTAAGCGGTACCCTAGACTAGATAAAATCTAAAATTAAGAAGATCTGATAAAATTTGAATTTTTGATGATATTTTTTTATTACAATTAGAAAAGTTAAAACTTCAGCGCTGAAAGGGGACCTCAAGATGAAGTGCGACCTTCCTGAAATTTCAACCACATCGTTTTGTCATCTATTTTTACCAATCCCTCATAGCGCCTATGCAAAAAAAGCATTACTCGCTTCGCCCTATTGTATAATTAAAAATCTTTAAGGGACAATTTTTATCAGAAAAAGAAAATTTAAATAATTACAAAATCCTTTTAAACAGTTTCAATTTAAGCTTGGAAATGTTGTAAAAGTTTTTCATTTTATAGTTAAAGAAGAAAAAGGTTTGAAAAACACATATGTGTGTTTAACTACAGTAAAAGTGTTCATATGCCGTGGAATGGTAATTTGTCCTATATTGGATTAAAATGACTTTGTACTTTGTAATATTTTATGTAAAATGTTTACAATGTATTTTCTTTTTGCTTATTGGGAATGGAAGTGTAAAGCTGAAAAAGCTGTAAAGGTTAAAAGTAACTTTGTGCTCTAAAAATCTTTAGTAAAAACTTTGTAAGTGTTAACATGCGTAATAAAATTAAAATGTTTGAGAAACTCATATGGATGATATTCTTTGATATGCAAGTTTAATTTAAAAGTAAATTGGGTTTTTTTTCAAAAATATTTTTTTAAATCTTTTACGGAATGGAAGAAGGAACCCAGCAAAAATTTGCTGAACTAGGAGCAGCTTTTGGAAAAACATCACGAGTAAAAGAGTGGTTTGGATACCAGAGTTCATCCAAGATTTCTACCGGCGTTCTAATAGTTTAGAGCACTGTTTGGTCGCACAGAAAAAGTCATACTAAAATGCAGTGAAATCAAACACCTTCTCTAAAGTATTTTGGCCTCCTAAACACGAATCTGTTATCGGAAAAATTATACCGAATCGCCTCCACGGGATATAGAAATATTAATTTCTTTTGCGGACCCAACCCTCAAAACCAACAAATTTTTTAATATTGGAAACCCTTCAACCACAGTATGGGGGCATACTCATTTTGTCATTCCGTTTGTAACGCATCGAAATATCGTTTGGGGAACCCATTAAGTACTTATAAAAATAAATAATAATCGGTCAAAAATAATATACAAAACCACAAATCTTGACGTGATTCTTCAGATTTTTTTTATATTATGAACATAGATGCTCTATGGAGCCATTTGGACATTCTCATTTACAGTTCAATTAAATTCCAAAAACTCGCGGTTTTATTAGCGATTTTAATTTTTTTAAAATCACAAAAAATTTAAATAAATATTGGATTTTAATAATCAAAACTGAAATTAAAAGCTAAACTCTTCTTCTTTAGACATAAAATTAAAAAAAAAAAATGTGTCATTAAAAAATGCATTTTAAGTGCAAATGCATTTTAAGTGCAAATGCATTTTTACACTGAAAGAATTTTGTTCATTACGGCTATGAAAACGTACATTGATTCTATGAAAAAAATCATTAGAAGTGAGCCAATGGTGCCCTTCATTGAATCTATGAAACAAATTCATAGAAACCAGATACCTATGAAAAAGTTCATAGGCTATGGAAAAAAAATTTTATTGTTCAATTCTATTTTTATTTATTTTATTATTTCATTTTTATTTACTTTATTATTTTATTTTTATTTATTTACAATATTCTATTTTTAAAAATTTATTTATTTTTAACTTATCCCCACCGAGATTCGAACACAATACCAGTTGTTTGTGAAGCTAACCCAATAAGCACATTTAAAATTCAAGTGCAAATCAAGTATAAATCAAGTGTAAATCAAGCCCTAAATTCCAGCCCCTGCTTGATTTATACTTGAATTACACTTGAATTCAATAGCATACTCCAGCAAAACGGACACTGGAATTCAAGCCCTGTTTTTACAGCCTTTTCCCTGGTTTTCAAGCGTAAAAACAGCGCTTGAATTCAAGTATCCGTTTTGCTGGAGAATGCTATTGAATTCAAGTGTAATTCAAGTATAATTCAAGCATAGACTGGAAATAAGGGCTTGATTTACACTTGATTTATACTTGATTTGCACTTGAATTTTAAATGTGCTTATTGGGAAGTCTCTAACCACTGAGCTAAAGTAAATAAACAAGTTATAACACTTAAAATCCATTTTCTGCTTTAAAATATTATGCTCTGCCACAATGCTCTGCTAAAATCTGTGTGTATGTTTGTAGAAAACAAAATGTTTGTGTATTTGCAGAAAAAAAATAACGAACATTACAAAACTAAGTGTTAGTCGGCGAGGTTTTCCTCCTTTGGTGGCGCTGATAGCTAAGGCGTCGACTATAAATTTCCCAGCCGGTAGGTCTTGGGTTCAAACCCCGCCAGGGCAACAATATTTTTTTTTTTTTTTTTTTTTTTACGTTTTTTTTGTTTTTTTTATATTTTTTATATATTTTTAATATATTTATTCAAATTATTTAATTATTGTAACATTATTTTAATTTTTAAAAAATTATTAATAACATTTTTTTTCGATGAATTTTTTCTATGAATCTTACAAAATCTATGAATAAAATTCTATGAAATATTTCACAATACTAATGAATATTCATTCAGCCAATGAATTGGTTCAAAGATTCTATGAATTTGGTTTTATGAAATATGTTCATAGATATTATGAACAATAATTCTTTCAGTGTAGGGCATTTTCGTCCACTTTTAACTTTTTTGACATTTTTATACCCTCCAACCACAGTATGGGGGTGTACTCACTTTGTCATTCCGTTTGTAACGCATCGAAATATCGGTCGGGGATCCCATTAAGTATATATATTATTGATCCATGATCGATTCTAAGACATTCTGTGAATGTCCGTCCGTCCGACCGTCTATCTGTAGATAACACAATGCAGTCCAAAATAAAACAGCTAGACTCCTTAAGTTTGGCACAAATATGTCTCATGTTCATAGGCAGGTTAAGTTCGTGAATGGGCAAAATCGGTCCAGGGGGAAAAAGTTCCCCTTAAAGAACAGAACCAACTGTGGGGTCCTCATAGGATCTCACATTGATTAAAATAAAAAATAGATTTTTATAAAAAAGAACTTTATTGTATGAAATAGAAAATTGTAATAATAAATTTTATAATTTTCAATTGACAATTATTGAAAATATTATTGGAAAACTTTTTGTTACAATCAAAAGTAGAATGCAGGGATGAAGCCTACATAGCTCCCCCTTTCGGAAGAAAAAAATAAGTTTTTAGGTAAAATTCACGTAACTTACAAAATTGATATGAAACTTGATAATTGTTTAATATTAATCAATTGTTGATGAAATTTAAAGTAATTTGAAAATATTTTCGATTTTACATCGATAATACCTCTTGCTTATTCCATGTGATAAGTTATTAAAATGACTCATTACATACTTCAATTTGGGAAGTAAAATGTGTAATGGTCTTCAGAACTCGATATGAAGAAAACATCATCTCTAGAATTGATTCAATGAAGAATTTTTGATATTCCATCGTTGATCGGTATATTGAATAGAGACGAGAATTTGTTGTAATGAAAGAATCCTTTTTTTGTTTATTGAAACTGGAAACTTTTCCTTTGGTTGATATTTTGATGATAACTAGAAGCTCATTGATGAATTGTAGAAACTATTTTGATGTTTCTATTAAATTCTTTGATGACTTCAAAATCAGATATCGGTTTGAACAAAAATTGTAATGTAACAAACACAATCGTTATTGGTAATCTTGAATTGATGATTCGATTAAGTTGAATTGAAGTGTACAAATTCAAATTTACTGAGATCAGATCGATTATTTCTTGTATGTATTTGCAGAGCGGTAGTTGAAATTTCAGATGTTTAGATTTTACAATTTGTGAATACGGACATCTTTTATTGAAAAACGATTGCGACTCCTTTGCTTCAAATTTGTTGAATTTTTGGTCCTTTGTTGTAAGCAAATTTATCCAGGTATTTTGGAAGGATCGCCATATGTGGGATCCTCAAAGGATCTCACATTGATTAAAATAAAAAATAGATTTTTATAAAAAAGAACTTTATTGTATGAAATAGAAAATTGTAATAATAAATTTTATAATTTTCAATTGACAATTATTGAAAATATTATTGGAAAACTTTTTGTTACAATCAAAAGTAGAATGCAGGGATGTACCCTACACCAACCTCTGAAAAAATACACTTTTTTACATGTTTTTTTGTATTTTTGTTTAATAAATGAAGCATTTGGTATATTTATCGCGATGGGAAGGAGATCTAAAAGTCCCCCACTGACCCCCATCACCCCCCCCCCCAAAAAAAAAAATACCCCATTTTGTAGGAAGATTCGGCACAGCCGAAATTAACACTATCACTTGTTTAAATTAACATATTATTAAAGTGTGTCAATTTAACAAACAAAAAAAATCAGCTATCATTTTTTTGGGACACAAAGGGTTTCTATTTTTTATATTTTTTTTAAAAAATATTGCTATTTTTTTCAAAATTTTGCAAATATATGTTTTCTTAATTGTTTTGCTATGTATCTTTGAAGAGCCACCCAGCAAAAACTAGGTAATGAGTACCCGTTCCCAATTGGATAATGAGTATTAATTACTCGCTGCGTTACTTTATACCCCAAAAAAGGCCTTACTTTTAACTTACGATGTAAATGATTTGCAATCTAATTTTATAAACAAATTAAGTTTCAAAAAAATATATAAAAAACAATTTTACTCTTAATTTATTTTCTCTCATTTAATAAGAGCAACTAAACAAACAATGCAATTACTTTTTCAACTTTTCGTAAGCGAGCTAGGAATGGGCTATTATTTGTTAGCTTTTTCGTAAGCGAACAAAGAAGGCCTTGCCTCCAATGACATTGCCTTGCTAAAGTAATTAACAATGAAATTGGGACGTAACTAGTTGCTTATTTTCGTTATAAATCCCAAAGTTAATTACTTGGTAATGGAAGCTTTTGCTGGGCATAACTCCTTAAGTAAATATCGGCATTCTATAATCAAAACTGAAATATTCCAGCAAAAACTAGGTAATGAGTACCCATTCCCAATTGGATTACCTGGTAATGAGTACTAATTACTCGCTGCGTTACTTTATACCCCAAAAAAAGGCCATACTTTTAAATTACATCGTAAATGATTTGCAATCTGAATTTTAAAAACCAGTTAATTTTCATAAAAATATATAAAAAAAAATTTTACTTTTAATTTATTTTCTCTCATTTAATAAGAGCAACTAAACAAACAATGCGTCACCTTTTCAACTTTTTGTAAGCTAGGAGCTAGGAATGGGCTATTATTTTTTAGCATTTTCGTAAGCAAACAAAGAAGGCCTTGCCTCCAATGACATCGCCTTGTTAAAGTAATTAAGAATGAAATTGGAACGTAACAAGTTGGTCATTTTCGTTATAAACCCCAATGCTAATTACTTGGTAATGGAAGTTTTTGCTGGGATAAAGCCAGAACCCTCTACTTTAAACGTAAAAGTTCACAAAAATTGTTTCAACACAAAAATGCATATTAAATGCAAATACAATTTTTTAATGCATTAAAAATGCATTTTTTAATTTCAATTTTGATTATAGAAATCCCATATTTACTTAAGGAGTTATGGTTCTTCAAAAATACATTGAAAAGCAATTTAGAAAACAATTACTCTCAATATTTTGAAAAACAAAAAAAAAAAAAAATTTTTTTTTTGTATGGAAAAAAATTTGCAAAAAAAAAAAAAAATTAAAAATAGAAGATATTTGTGTCCCATGAAAATGATGACTGAATTTGTTTGTAAAAATGTCGTGCTTTAATAATGTGTTAACTAAAAAAAATCAAAAGGGGAACAAGTTGACGAAAATGCACTCAAAAATGCATTTGAATTCAGAATGCATTTTTTAATAACAGAATTTTTTTTTGGAACTTTTATGTTTAAAGTAGAGGACTTAAGATTTTAATTTTAATTTTGATTTTAAAAATCCGATATTTACTTAAGAAGTTATAGCTCTTCAAACTACACCACTTTTATTTTTTTTTTTGTGATTTTTAAAAATTGTAAATCGCGAATAAAATCGTGAGTTTTTAGAATTTAATTAAACTGTAAATGGGAATGTCTAAATGGGTCCATAGGGTCTCTTTATACACAATATGAAAAAAATTTGAAAACACCTTGTCAAAAAATACCCTTTTTCTCGTGCTGTTTGATGGAAAGGTGATACACTAAGAAAATTATGTCATTAACTGTTTGTAGGTTATTTTAAAAATAAATCAGTAATTTTATTTTAAAAGAAAAATCATTAATTTTATTAAGGACTTCTTATTTTCTACTGTTTCTGTTGTTTAAAAAAAATAATTTACTGTATTAAAAACGAATTTTCTGTTTCTTTTAATTTCGGCAGTAAAAAATTTCTTCTATAGTTTTACTGTTTTTCAATACAAAATAACTGAATATTCACTAGTTTTTTAATGTTTTGGTTAGTCGTTAAATTAACATTTAAAATTAACTGTAATATGTTTGTATTTTAAATGAAAAAACAGTGGAATGGTTTTTAAATAAAATTTCATTTGTTTTAAGTGAATATTCACTGGAATTTACCTACATAATTTTTTGAGTGTATATATTTAGTTTCACGCAAATCCGTTTCAGATACTTCCCTTGTAAGAGCTAAATGACTTTTTCTCCAGCTAAACGAGTTCAGAAGGAGCTAAATATTGCCGGAAAAATGACTAAATTCCCATCACTGTCCACTAGGGCGTTTCATCAAAAACTTTTTTTTTGATTTTAGCTACTCTTGAAGCGGAATATGAATTCTTATGGCCTAAAAGATTTTTGAGATTTTTTTCAGATTTTTGGCGGGCCGGGATCAACTCGCTCAAATCGATTTTATGCTAAAAATGAAGTTATAAAACATAATTTTTTTTTTTTCTTATGGTGCCTTGTTTTTACAAAAGTGGATAAATTACTTCAAAATATTGCTAGCCTCCTAAAAAAAATATTCGCGGTAAAAATGATAAGGTCAAAGGTCAATAATTTGACCTTAAAAGTAAAAATTAAGAAATATGCAACGTAGCACAGTGCGACATTTGGCCAATCTAGGTGGACAAAAATCGAAAAATAAAAGTTGGCGGATTGTTATAATTTAAATGAATGTGACAGAAAACAATCCATATACTATGGAAATAATCATAATTTGACGATAAAGTGCTGTTTCATTTGATAGAGGAGTTTAAAGTCACATCTTGTAATAGACTTTTGAGAAATAAAATATATTTTTGAGCACCATCCCAACTTCAAACACTTATAACTTTTTTGTTGTTGGAGTTATAAGTCCATTTTTTTTTTTGTAAATATAGCATTTTTAATCTAGTTTTTAAATCCGTGCTCATTTTTTAATTTAATTGCAAAGTTATTGTTGAAATTTATTAAAAATACAAATTTAAAATTAAAAAAATAAAAAACGGAAACTTCGTTGGAATAAAACTATAGTTTCCTCACGCTTCCTCACACGACCTATACATGTGGCAGGTGTTGGAATGTCTCTAGTAAGAGATTAAACCAGTTTTGCTGGCGATTTTTTGCGATTTATAGAGAATTTTAAAGTTTAGTGAACGTCTAAAATGGACTTTTTGCTTGATTTTTTTTTTAATTCCAGAGACTTTAGTTTTAAACTATATGAAAAATACACTTATATTGCAAATAAAATTGAATGATTATGTAAGAATACACTATAATATAAAATGTAATGTGTTATTACACCAAACCCTTGTTTAACGGCATTACATTTTTTTAACGATGTTTAGTTTTTGTATAAAATATGGGAAAATTGGATAATTGTTAAATTCGTAAATTTCGCAATGGAATTAAAATAATGAAAACCAAATAACTTTGTTTTTTTTGTGTGTTTATAAATTGTTTAAAAAATATTAATTAATTTTTTTTTGTGTAATTCTTATAATTTTACTTGTTTTTTATTTAAATAATAAATGTAAATACAGTTTGTAAAATCTTTTTGTGTGTAATAAATTTATACAACTGCAAATAGTGGGTGGACCACGCCCCTTTTTGTTACATTATAGAGTTAATTTTACAATGTACATAAGTCAACAAATGAAATCTAGCCCAAGGTTGTCCAACACAGCTTAAATACCTGTTATAAAAAAGTGGGCGTACACCGCCCATCAATAATTATCTTCGAGGTTATTATGTACAATTTTTTTTTTTACAAAATGGTACACAAATAATATTTTTTTACAAAATTTCATAAAAATTCTTCAAATTATTTAAGCAATTTCCTAAATAATAGTTAATTTCCCAAAAATGGGCGTGGCAATTGTTGGATTGTTCCAAATTTTGTTGCTAATATTAGTTATGTCCTACATTGTTATCAAACCAAATTTCAAGCCAGGATCTTTTAAATTAGATTTTTGTCCACCTAGATTGGCCAAATGTCGCACTGTGCGTAGGTTCGTGATGTTGACACTGTTTAATATATATTTTAAATACCTTTCATTTAAATCCAAAATGACGTCTGTCATTTTAGTAGAAGTATTAAAAAAATTAAAAAAACTAACTTAACCCGTTTTTTTTCTTGCATTTTACATGAGCTTAACCAACAAGTACATATGTCAGTATCTTATTAATCGGTAGAATGTCTGAGAATAGATAACTTATCATTTATGTATATGCGTTATGTGGTCCTATACCGATATTTCGATGTGTTACACACAGAATGCCAAAGTGAGTTTACCCCCATACTCTGGTTAGAGCAATGGTTCCCAACCTTCGATTCTCGCCCCACTGGGGGGCAATTTGAATGTTTCAGGGGGACAACGAGCAATTTTTTAAAATTTTTGTTTTGTTAAATAAACTAAAAAAATATTATTTTAGTTAAATTATTTAGTTGATTATTGAAAACTTATTCTAAAAACTTTGTTTAAACGCTGATTCTAAGAAAAAGTTAGCTTAACCACAAGTAAATTTTAAATTTTAAAACAATATCGAAAAATTTACAAATTTTTCTTGACTCTAGGGGGGACATTGTAGTTTTTTTAACTTAAAAGTGGGGCATGGCGCAAAAAAGGTTGGGAACCATTGGGTTAGAGGGTATAAAAATTTAGAGAAAATGCCGAATCTCCAAAGCAAGAATATATTT